>JAKSXO010000103.1:490000-975000 GCA_024509115.1 Crotalus helleri
ATCTATCTACCTATCTACCTATCTCTATCTATCTACCTACCTACCTATCTCTATCTATCTACCTACCTACCTATCTCTATCTATCAATCTACCTACCTACCTATCTGTATCTATCTATCTACCTACCCACCTATCTCTATCTATCTATCTACCTACCTACCTATCTGTATCTATCTATCTACCTACCTACCTATCTGTATCTATCTATCTACCTACCTACCTATCTGTATCTATCTATCTACCTACCTACCTATCTCTATCTATCTATCTACCTACCTACCTATCTCTATCTATCTATCTATCTACCTACCTACCTATCTCTATCTATCAATCTACCTACCTACCTATCTGTATCTATCAATCTACCTACCTACCTATCTCTATCTATCTACCTACCTACCTACCTATCTCTATCAATCTACCTACCTACCTATCTCTATCTATCAATCTACCTACCTACCTATCTCTATCTATCTATCTACCTACCTACCTATCTCTATCTATCTATCTACCTACCTACCTATCTGTATCTATCTATCTACCTACTCACCTATCTCTATCTATCTATCTACCTACCTACCTATCTGTATCTATCTATCTACCTACCTACCTATCTGTATCTATCTATCTACCTACCTACCTATCTCTATCTATCTATCTACCTACCTACCTATCTCTATCTATCTATCTACCTACCTACCTATCTCTATCTATCAATCGACCTACCTACCTATCTGTATCTATCAATCTACCTACCTACCTATCTCTATCTATCTATCTATCTACCTACCTACCTAGCTCTATCTATCAATCTACCTACCTACCTATCTGTATCTATCAATCTACCTACCTACCTATCTCTATCTATCTACCTACATATCTGTATCTATATATCTACCTACCTACCTATCTCTATCTATCTACCTACCTACCTACCTACCTCTATCTATCAATCTACCTACCTACCTATCTCTATCTATCTATCTACCTACCTACCTATCTCTATCTATCAATCTACCTACCTACCTATCTGTATCTATCAATCTACCTACCTACCTATCTCTATCTATCTATCTACCTACCTACCTATCTCTATCTATCAATCTACCTACCTACCTATCTGTATCTATCAATCTACCTACCTACCTATCTCTATCTATCTAACTACCTACCTACCTATCTCTATCTATCTATCTACCTACCTACCTATCTCTATCTATCAATCTACCTACCTACCTATCTGTATCTATCTATCTACCTACCTACCTATCTCTATCTATCAATCTACCTACCTTCCTATCTGTATCTATCAATCTACCTACCTACCTATCTCTATCTATCTATCTACCTACCTACCTATCCCTATCTCTATCAATCTACCTACCTACCTATCTCTATCTATCTATCTACCTACCTACCTATCTCTATCTATCAATCTACCTACCTACCTATCTGTATCTATCTATCTAGCTACCCACCTATCTCTATCTATCTATCTACCTACCTACCTATCTGTATCTATCTATCTACCTACCTACCTATCTGTATCTATCTATCTACCTACCTACCTATCTGTATCTATTTATCTACCTACCTACCTATCTCTATCTATCTATCTACCTACCTACCTATCTCTATCTATCTATCTATCTACCTACCTACCTATCTCTATCTATCAATCTACCTACCTACCTATCTGTATCTATCAATCTACCTACCTACCTATCTCTATCTATCTACCTACCTACCTACCTATCTCTATCAATCTACCTACCTACCTATCTCTATCTATCAATCTACCTACCTACCTATCTCTATCTATCTATCTACCTACCTACCTATCTCTATCTATCTATCTACCTACCTACCTATCTGTATCTATCAATCTACCTACCTACCTATCTCTATCTATCTACCTACCTACCTACCTATCTCTATCAATCTACCTACCTACCTATCTCTATCTATCAATCTACCTACCTACCTATCTCTATCTATCTATCTACCTACCTACCTATCTCTATCTATCTATCTACCTACCTACCTATCTGTATCTATCTATCTACCTACTCACCTATCTCTATCTATCTATCTACCTACCTACCTATCTGTATCTATCTATCTACCTACCTACCTATCTGTATCTATCTATCTACCTACCTACCTATCTCTATCTATCTATCTACCTACCTACCTATCTCTATCTATCTATCTACCTACCTACCTATCTCTATCTATCAATCGACCTACCTACCTATCTGTATCTATCAATCTACCTACCTACCTATCTCTATCTATCTATCTACCTACCTACCTAGCTCTATCTATCAATCTACCTACCTACCTATCTGTATCTATCAATCTACCTACCTACCTATCTCTATCTATCTACCTACATATCTGTATCTATATATCTACCTACCTACCTATCTCTATCTATCTACCTACCTACCTACCGACCTCTATCTATCAATCTACCTACCTACCTATCTCTATCTATCTATCTACCTACCTACCTATCTCTATCTATCAATCTACCTACCTACCTATCTGTATCTATCAATCTACCTACCTACCTATCTCTATCTATCTATCTACCTACCTACCTATCTCTATCTATCAATCTACCTACCTACCTATCTGTATCTATCAATCTACCTACCTACCTATCTCTATCTATCTAACTACCTACCTACCTATCTCTATCTATCTATCTACCTACCTACCTATCTCTATCTATCAATCTACCTACCTACCTATCTGTATCTATCTATCTACCTACCTACCTATCTCTATCTATCAATCTACCTACCTTCCTATCTGTATCTATCAATCTACCTACCTACCTATCTCTATCTATCTATCTACCTACCTACCTATCTC
Organism: Crotalus helleri; assembly: GCA_024509115.1. Classification (NCBI taxonomy): domain Eukaryota; kingdom Metazoa; phylum Chordata; class Lepidosauria; order Squamata; family Viperidae; genus Crotalus; species Crotalus helleri. The sequence continues at coordinate 492,884 of JAKSXO010000103.1, forward strand.
TATCTATCTACCTACATACCTACCTATCTCTATCAATCTACCTACCTACCTATCTCTATCTATCTATCTACCTACCTACCTATCTCTATCTATCTACCTACCTACCTATCTCTATCTATCAATCTACCTACCTACCTATCTGTATCTATCTATCTACCTACCCACCTATCTCTATCTATCTATCTACCTACCTACCTATCTGTATCTATCTATCTACCTATCTACCTATCTTTATCTATCTATCTACCTACCTACCTATCTCTATCTATCTATCTACCTACCTACCTATCTCTATCTAGCAATCTACCTACCTACTTATCTGTATCTATCTATCTACCTACCTACCTATCTCTATCTATCAATCTACCTACCTTCCTATCTGTATCTATCAATCTACCTACCTACCTATCTCTATCTATCAATCTACCTACCTACCTATCTGTATCTATCAATCTTCCGAACCTACCTATCTCTATCTATCTATCTACCTACCTACCTATCTGTATCTATCTATCTACCTACCTACCTATCTGTATCTATCTATCTACCTACCTACCTATCTGTATCTATCTATCTACCTACCTACCTATCTCTATCTATCTATCTACCTACCTACCTATCTGTATCTATCTATCTACCTACCTACCTATCTCTATCTATCTACCTACCTACCTATCTCTATCTATCTATCTACCTACCTACCTATCTCTATCTATCAATCTACCTACCTACCTATCTGTATCTATCAATCTACCTACCTACCTATCTCTATCTATCTATCTACCTACCTACCTATCTCTATCAATCTACCTACCTACCTATCTGTATCTATCAATCTACCTACCTACTTATCTCTATCTATCTATCTACCTACCTACCTATCTCTATCTATCAATCTACCTACCTACCTATCTGTATCTATCTATCTACCTACCTACCTATCTGTATCTATCAATCTACCTACCTACCTATCTCTATCTATCTACCTACCTACCTACCTATCTCTATCTATCAATCTACCTACCTACCTATCTCTATCTATCTATCTACCTACCTACATATCTGTATCTATCTACCTACCTACCTACCTATCTCTATCTATCAATCTACCTACCTACCTATCTGTATCTATCAATCTACCTACCTACCTATCTCTATATATCTACCTACATATCTGTATCTATATATCTACCTACCTACCTATCTCTATATATCTACCTACCTACCTACCTATCTCTATCTATCAATCTACCTACCTATCTCTATCTATCTATCTACCTACCTACCTATCTCTATCTATCAATCTACCTACCTACCTATCTGTATCTATCAATCTACCTACCTACCTATCTCTATCTATCTACCTACATATCTGTATCTATATATCTACCTACCTACCTATCTCTATCTATCTACCTACCTACCTACCTACCTCTATCTATCAATCTACCTACCTACCTATCTCTATCTATCAATCTACCTACCTACCTATCTGTATCTATCAATCTACCTACCTACCTATCTCTATCTATCTATCTACCTACCTACCTATCTCTATCTATAAATCTACTTACCTACCTATCTGTATCTATCTATCTACCTACCCACCTATCTCTATCTATCTATCTACCTACCTACCTATCTCTATCTATCTATCTACCTACCTACCTATCTCTATCTAGCAATCTACCTACCTACTTATCTGTATCTATCTATCTACCTACCTACCTATCTCTATCTATCAATCTACCTACCTTCCTATCTGTATCTATCAATCTACCTACCTACCTATCTCTATCTATCTATCTACCTACCTACCTATCTGTATCTATCTATCTACCTACCTACCTATCTGTATCTATCTATCTACCTACCTACCTATCTGTATCTATCTATCTACCTACCTACCTATCTCTATCTATCTATCTACCTACCTACCTATCTGTATCTATCTATCTACCTACCTACCTATCTCTATCAATCTACGTACCTACCTATCTCTATCTATCTACCTACCTACCTACCTATCTCTATCTATCAATCTACCTACCTACCTATCTGTATCTATCTATCTACCTACTTACCTATCTGTATCTATCTATCTACCTACCTACCTATCTCTATCTATCTATCCACCTACCTACCTATCTGTATCTATCTATCTACCTACCTACCAATCTCTATCTATCTACCTACCTACCTATCTCTATCTATCTATCTACCTACCTACCTATCTCTATCTATCAATCTACCTACCTACCTATCTGTATCTATCAATCTACCTACCTACTTATCTCTATCTATCTATCTACCTACCTACCTATCTCTATCTATCAATCTACCTACCTACCTATCTGTATCTATCTATCTACCTACCTACCTATCTGTATCTATCAATCTACCTACCTACCTATCTCTATCTATCTACCTACCTACCTACCTATCTCTATCTATCAATCTACCTACCTACCTATCTCTATCTATCAATCTACCTACCTACCTATCTGTATCTATCAATCTACCTACCTACTTATCTCTATCTATCTATCTACCTACCTACCTATCTCTATCTATCAATCTACCTACCTACCTATCTGTATCTATCAATCTACCTACCTACCTATCTCTATATATCTACCTACATATCTGTATCTATATATCTACCTACCTACCTACCTATCTCTATATATCTACCTACCTACCTACTTATCTCTATCTATCAATCTACCTACCTATCTCTATCTATCTATCTACCTACCTACCTATCTCTATCTATCAATCTACCTACCTACCTATCTGTATCTATCAATCTACCTACCTACCTATCTCTATCTATCTACCTACATATCTGTATCTATATATCTACCTACCTACCTATCTCTATCTATCTACCTACCTACCTACCTACCTCTATCTATCAATCTACCTACCTACCTATCTCTATCTATCAATCTACCTACCTACCTATCTGTATCTATCAATCTACCTACCTACCTATCTCTATCTATCTATCTACCTACCTACCTATCTCTATCTATAAATCTACCTACCTACCTATCTGTATCTATCTATCTACCTACCCACCTATCTCTATCTATCTATCTACCTACCTATCTATCTGTATCTATCTATCTACCTATCTACCTATCTCTATCTATCTATCTACCTACCTACCTATCTCTATCTATCTATCTACCTACCTACCTATCTCTATCTATCAATCTACCTACCTACCTATCTGTATCTATCTATCTACCTACCTACCTATCTCTATCTATCAATCTACCTACCTTCCTATCTGTATCTATCAATCTACCTACCTACCTATCTCTATCTATCTATCTACCTACCTACCTATCTCTATCTATCTACCTACCTACCTACCTATCTATCTCTATCAATCTACCTACCTACCTATCTCTATCTATCTATCTACCTACCTACCTATCTCTATCTATCTACCTACCTACCTATCTCTATCTATCAATCTACCTACCTACCTATCTGTATCTATCTATCTACCTACCCACCTATCTCTATCTATCTATCTACCTACCTACCTATCTGTATCTATCTATCTACCTATCTACCTATCTTTATCTATCTATCTACCTACCTACCTATCTGTATCTATCTATCTACCTACCTACCTATCTCTATCTATCAATCTACCTACCTACTTATCTGTATCTATCTATCTACCTACCTACCTATCTCTATCTATCTATCTACCTACCTACCTATCTCTATCTATCTACCTACCTACCTATCTCTATCTATCAATCTACCTACCTACCTATCTGTATCTATCTATCTACCTACCCACCTATCTCTATCTATCTATCTACCTACCTACCTATCTGTATCTATCCATCTACCTATCTACCTATCTTTATCTATCTATCTACCTACCTACCTATCTCTATCTATCTATCTACCTACCTACCTATCTCTATCTATCAATCTACCTACCTACTTATCTGTATCTATCTATCTACCTACCTACCTATCTCTATCTATCAATCTACCTACCTTCCTATCTGTATCTATCAATCTACCTACCTACCTATATCTATCTATCAATCTACCTACCTACCTATCTGTATCTATCAATCTTCCTACCTACCTATCTCTAACTATCTATCTACCTACCTACCTATCTGTATCTATCTATCTACCTACCTACCTATCTGTATCTATCAATCTACCTACCTACCTATCTCTATCTATCAATCTACCTACCTACCTATCTGTATCTATCTATCTATCTATCTATCTATCTATCTATCTATCTATCTATCTATCTATCTATCTATCTATCTATCTATCTATCTATCTATCTATCTACCTACCTACCTATCTCTATCTATCAATCTACCTACCTACCTATCTGTATCTATCAATCTACCTACCTACCTATCTCTATCTATCTACCTACCTACCTACCTATCTCTATCAATCTACCTACCTACCTATCTCTATCTATCTATCTACCTACCTACCTATCTCTATCTATCTATCTACCTACCTACCTATCTGTATCTATCTATTTACCTACCCACCTATCTCTATCTATCTATCTATCTACCTACCTACCTATCTGTATCTATCTATCTACCTACCAACCTATCTCTATCTATCTATCTACCTACCTACCTACCTATCTCTATCTATCAATCTACCTACCTACCTATCTCTATCTATCTACCTACATATCTGTATCTATATATCTACCTACATACCTATCTCTATCTATCTACCTACCTACCTACCTACCTCTATCTATCAATCTACCTACCTACCTATCTCTATCTATCTATCTATCTACCTACCTATCTCTATCTATCAATCTACCTACCTACCTATCTGTATCTATCAATCTACCTACCTACCTATCTCTATCTATCTATCTATCTATCTATCTATCTATCTATCTATCTATCTATCTATCTATCTATCTACCTACCTACCTATCTCTATCTATCAATCTACCTACCTACCTATCTGTATCTATCAATCTACCTACCTACCTATCTCTATCTATCTATCTACCTACCTACCTATCTCTATCTATAAATCTACCTACCTACCTATCTGTATCTATCTATCTACCTAACCACCTATCTCTATCTATCTATCTACCTACCTATCTATCTGTATCTATCTATCTACCTATCTACCTATCTCTATCTATCTATCTACCTACCTACCTATCTCTATCTATCTACCTACCTACCTATCTCTATCTATCAATCTACCTACCTACCTATCTGTATCTATCTATCTACCTACCCACCTATCTCTATCTATCTATCTACCTACCTACCTATCTGTATCTATCTATCTACCTACCTACCTATCTCTATCTATCAATCTACCTACCTACCTATCTGTATCTATAAATCTACCTACCTACCTATCTCTATCTATCTAACTACCTACCTACCTATCTCTATCTATCTATCTACCTACCTACCTATCTCTATCTATCAATCTACCTACCTACCTATCTGTATCTATCTATCTACCTACCTACCTATCTCTATCTATCAATCTACCTACCTTCCTATCTGTATCTATCAATCTACCTACCTACCTATCTCTATCTATCTATCTACCTACCTACCTATCTCTATCTATCTACCTACCTACCTACCTATCTCTATCAAGCTACCTACCTACCTATCTCTATCTATCTATCTACCTACCTACCTATCTCTATCTATCTACCTACCTACCTATCTCTATCTATCAATCTACCTACCTACCTATCTGTATCTATCTATCTACCTACCCACCTATCTCTATCTATCTATCTACCTACCTACCTATCTGTATCTATCTATCTACCTATCTACCTATCTTTATCTATCTATCTACCTACCTACCTATCTCTATCTATCTATCTACCTACCTACCTATCTCTATCTAGCAATCTACCTACCTACTTATCTGTATCTATCTATCTACCTACCTACCTATCTCTATCTATCAATCTACCTACCTTCCTATCTGTATCTATCAATCTACCTACCTACCTATCTCTATCTATCAATCTACCTACCTACCTATCTGTATCTATCAATCTTCCGAACCTACCTATCTCTATCTATCTATCTACCTACCTACCTATCTCTAACTATCTATCTACCTACCTACCTATCTGTATCTATCTATCTACCTACCTACCTATCTGTATCTATCAATCTACCTACCTACCTATCTCTATCTATCAATCTACCTACCTACCTATCTGTATCTATCTATCTATCTATCTATCTATCTATCTATCTATCTATCTATCTATCTATCTATCTATCTATCTATCTATCTATCTACCTACCTACCTATCTCTATCTATCAATCTACCTACCTACCTATCTGTATCTATCAATCTACCTACCTACCTATCTCTATCTATCTACCTACCTACCTACCTATCTCTATCAATCTACCTACCTACCTATCTCTATCTATCTATCTACCTACCTACCTATCTCTATCTATCTATCTACCTACCTACCTATCTGTATCTATCTATTTACCTACCCACCTATCTCTATCTATCTATCTATCTACCTACCTAAATATCTGTATCTATCTATCTACCTACCTACCTATCTGTATCTATCTATCTACCTACCTACCTATCTGTATCTATCTATCTACCTACCAACCTATCTCTATCTATCTATCTACCTACCTACCTACCTATCTCTATCTATCAATCTACCTACCTACCTATCTCTATCTATCTACCTACATATCTGTATCTATATATCTATCTACCTACCTATCTCTATCTATCTACCTACCTACCTACCTACCTCTATCTATCAATCTACCTACCTACCTATCTCTATCTATCTATCTATCTACCTACCTATCTCTATCTATCAATCTACCTACCTACCTATCTGTATCTATCAATCTACCTACCTACCTATCTCTATCTATCTATCTATCTATCTATCTATCTATCTATCTATCTATCTATCTATCTATCTATCTATCTATCTATCTATCTATCTATCTATCTATCTATCTACCTACCTACCTATCTCTATCTATCAATCTACCTACCTACCTATCTGTATCTATCAATCTACCTACCTACCTATCTCTATCTATCTATCTACCTACCTACCTATCTCTATCTATAAATCTACCTACCTACCTATCTGTATCTATCTATCTACCTACCCACCTATCTCTATCTATCTATCTACCTACCTATCTATCTGTATCTATCTATCTACCTATCTACCTATCTCTATCTATCTATCTACCTACCTACCTATCTCTATCTATCTACCTACCTACCTATCTCTATCTATCAATCTACCTACCTACCTATCTGTATCTATCTATCTACCTACCCACCTATCTCTATCTATCTATCTACCTACCTACCTATCTGTATCTATCTATCTACCTACCTACCTATCTGTATCTATCTATCTACCTACCTACCTATCTCTATCTATCTATCTACCTACCTACCTATCTCTATCTATCTATCTATCTACCTACCTACCTATCTCTATCTATCAATCTACCTACCTACCTATCTGTATCTATCAATCTACCTACCTACCTATCTCTATCTATCTACCTACCTACCTACCTATCTCTATCAATCTACCTACCTACCTATCTCTATCTATCAATCTACCTACCTACCTATCTCTATCTATCTACCTACCTACCTACCTATCTCTTTCTATCTATCTACCTACCTACCTATCTGTATCTATCTATCTACCAACTCACCTATCTCTATCTATCTATCTACCTACCTACCTATCTGAATCTATCTATCTACCTACCTACCTATCTGTATCTATCTATCTACCTACCTACCTATCTGTATCTATCTATCTACCTACCTACCTATCTCTATCTATCTATCTATCTACCTACCTACCTATCTCTATCTATCAATCGACCTACCTACCTATCTGTATCTATCAATCTACCTACCTACCTATCTCTATCTATCTATCTACCTACCTACCTAGCTCTATCTATCAATCTACCTACCTACCTATCTGTATCTATCAATCTACCTACCTACCTACCTATCTCTATCTATCTACCTACATATCTGTATCTATATATCTACCTACCTACCTATCTCTATCTATCTACCTACCTACCTACCTACCTCTATCTATCAATCTACCTACCTACCTATCTCTATCTATCTATCTATCTACCTACCTACCTATCTCTATCTATCAATCTACCTACCTACCTATCTGTATCTATCAATCTACCTACCTACCTATCTCTATCTATCTATCTACCTACCTACCTATCTCTATCTATCAATCTACCTACCTACCTATCTGTATCTATCAATCTACCTACCTACCTATCTCTATCTATCTAACTACCTACCTACCTATCTCTATCTATCTATCTACCTACCTACCTATCTCTATCTATCAATCTACCTACCTACCTATCTGTATCTATCTATCTACCTACCTACCTATCTCTATCTATCAATCTACCTACCTTCCTATCTGTATCTATCAATCTACCTACCTACCTATCTCTATCTATCTATCTACCTACCTACCTATCTCTATCTATCTACCTACCTACCTACCTATCTCTATCAATCTACCTACCTACCTATCTGTATCTATCTATTTACCTACCCACCTATCTCTATCTATCTATCTATCTACCTACCTAAATATCTGTATCTATCTATCTACCTACCTACCTATCTGTATCTATCTATCTACCTACCTACCTATCTGTATCTATCTATCTACCTACCAACCTATCTCTATCTATCTATCTACCTACCTACCTACCTATCTCTATCTATCAATCTACCTACCTACCTATCTCTATCTATCTACCTACATATCTGTATCTATATATCTACCTACCTACCTATCTCTATCTATCTACCTACCTACCTACCTACCTCTATCTATCAATCTACCTACCTACCTATCTCTATCTATCTATCTATCTACCTACCTATCTCTATCTATCAATCTACCTACCTACCTATCTGTATCTATCAATCTACCTACCTACCTATCTCTATCTATCTATCTATCTATCTATCTATCTATCTATCTATCTATCTATCTATCTATCTACCTACCTATCTCTATCTATCAATCTACCTACCTACCTATCTGTATCTATCAATCTACCTACCTACCTATCTCTATCTATCTATCTACCTACCTACCTATCTCTATCTATAAATCTACCTACCTACCTATCTGTATCTATCTATCTACCTACCCACCTATCTCTATCTATCTATCTACCTACCTATCTATCTGTATCTATCTATCTACCTATCTACCTATCTCTATCTATCTATCTACCTACCTACCTATCTCTATCTATCTACCTACCTACCTATCTCTATCTATCAATCTACCTACCTACCTATCTGTATCTATCTATCTACCTACCCACCTATCTCTATCTATCTATCTACCTACCTACCTATCTGTATCTATCTATCTACCTACCTACCTATCTGTATCTATCTATCTACCTACCTACCTATCTGTATCTATCTATCTACCTACCTACCTATCTCTATCTATCTATCTACCTACCTACCTATCTCTATCTATCTATCTATCTACCTACCTACCTATCTCTATCTATCAATCTACCTACCTACCTATCTGTATCTATCAATCTACCTACCTACCTATCTCTATCTATCTACCTACCTACCTACCTATCTCTATCAATCTACCTACCTACCTATCTCTATCTATCTAACTACCTACCTACCTATCTCTATCTATCTATCTACCTACCTACCTATCTCTATCTATCAATCTACCTACCTACCTATCTGTATCTATCTATCTACCTACCTACCTATCTCTATCTATCAATCTACCTACCTTCCTATCTGTATCTATCAATCTACCTACCTACCTATCTCTATCTATCTATCTACCTACCTACCTATCTCTATCTATCTACCTACCTACCTACCTATCTCTATCAATCTACCTACCTACCTATCTGTATCTATCTATTTACCTACCCACCTATCTCTATCTATCTATCTATCTACCTACCTAAATATCTGTATCTATCTATCTACCTACCTACCTATCTGTATCTATCTATCTACCTACCTACCTATCTGTATCTATCTATCTACCTACCAACCTATCTCTATCTATCTATCTACCTACCTACCTACCTATCTCTATCTATCAATCTACCTACCTACCTATCTCTATCTATCTACCTACATATCTGTATCTATATATCTACCTACCTACCTATCTCTATCTATCTACCTACCTACCTACCTACCTCTATCTATCAATCTACCTACCTACCTATCTCTATCTATCTATCTATCTACCTACCTATCTCTATCTATCAATCTACCTACCTACCTATCTGTATCTATCAATCTACCTACCTACCTATCTCTATCTATCTATCTATCTATCTATCTATCTATCTATCTATCTATCTATCTATCTATCTATCTATCTATCTATCTATCTATCTACCTACCTACCTATCTCTATCTATCAATCTACCTACCTACCTATCTGTATCTATCAATCTACCTACCTACCTATCTCTATCTATCTATCTACCTACCTACCTATCTCTATCTATAAATCTACCTACCTACCTATCTGTATCTATCTATCTACCTACCCACCTATCTCTATCTATCTATCTACCTACCTATCTATCTGTATCTATCTATCTACCTATCTACCTATCTCTATCTATCTATCTACCTACCTACCTATCTCTATCTATCTACCTACCTACCTATCTCTATCTATCAATCTACCTACCTACCTATCTGTATCTATCTATCTACCTACCCACCTATCTCTATCTATCTATCTACCTACCTACCTATCTGTATCTATCTATCTACCTACCTACCTATCTGTATCTATCTATCTACCTACCTACCTATCTGTATCTATCTATCTACCTACCTACCTATCTCTATCTATCTATCTACCTACCTACCTATCTCTATCTATCTATCTATCTACCTACCTACCTATCTCTATCTATCAATCTACCTACCTACCTATCTCTATCTATCTACCTACCTACCTATCTCTATCTATCAATCTACCTACCTACCTATCTGTATCTATCTATCTACCTACCCACCTATCTCTATCTATCTATCTACCTACCTATCTATCTGTATCTATCTATCTACCTATCTACCTATCTCTATCTATCTATCTACCTACCTACCTATCTCTATCTATCTACCTACCTACCTATCTCTATCTATCAATCTACCTACCTACCTATCTGTATCTATCTATCTACCTACCCACCTATCTCTATCTATCTATCTACCTACCTACCTATCTGTATCTATCTATCTACCTACCTACCTATCTGTATCTATCAATCTACCTACCTACCTATCTCTATCTATCTACCTACCTACCTACCTATCTCTATCAATCTACCTACCTACCTATCTCTATCTATCAATCTACCTACCTACCTATCTCTATCTATCTATCTACCTACCTACCTATCTCTTTCTATCTATCTACCTACCTACCTATCTGTATCTATCTATCTACCTACTCACCTATCTCTATCTATCTATCTACCTACCTACCTATCTGAATCTATCTATCTACCTACCTACCTATCTGTATCTATCTATCTACCTACCTACCTATCTGTATCTATCTATCTACCTACCTACCTATCTCTATCTATCTATCTACCTACCTACCTATCTCTATCTATCAATCGACCTACCTACCTATCTGTATCTATCAATCTACCTACCTACCTATCTCTATCTATCTATCTACCTACCTACCTATCTCTATCTATCAATCTACCTACCTACCTATCTGTATCTATCAATCTACCTACCTACCTATCTCTATCTATCTAACTACCTACCTACCTATCTCTATCTATCTACCTACCTACCTACCTATCTCTATCTATCAATCTACCTACCTACCTATCTGTATCTATCTATCTACCTACCTACCTATCTCTATCTATCAATCTACCTACCTACCTATCTCTATCTATCTATCTACCTACCTACCTATCTCTATCTATCTACCTACCTACCTACCTATCTCTATCAATCTACCTACCTACCTATCTCTATCTATCTATCTACCTACCTACCTATCTCTATCTATCTACCTACCTACCTATCTCTATCTATCAATCTACCTACCTACCTATCTGTATCTATCTATCTACCTACCCACCTATCTCTATCTATCTATCTACCTACCTACCTATCTGTATCTATCTATCTACCTATCTACCTATCTTTATCTATCTATCTACCTACCTACCTATCTCTATCTATCTACCTACCTACCTATCTCTATCTCGCAATCTACCTACCTACTTATCTGTATCTATCTATCTACCTACCTACCTATCTCTATCTATCAATCTACCTACCTTCCTATCTGTATCTATCAATCTACCTACCTACCTATCTCTATCTATCAATCTACCTACCTACCTATCTGTATCTATCAATCTTCCGAACCTACCTATCTCTATCTATCTATCTACCTACCTACCTATCTGTATCTATCAATCTACCTACCTAGCTATCTCTATCTATCTATCTACCTACCTACATATCTGTATCTATATATCTACCTACCTACCTATCTCTATCTATCAATCTACCTAGCTACCTATCTCTATCTATCTATCTACCTACCTACCTATCTGTATCTATATATCTACCTACCTACCTATCTGTATCTATCAATCTACCTACCTACCTATCTCTATCTATCAATCTACCTACCTACCTATCTGTATCTATCTATCTACCTACCTACCTATCTGTATCTATCAATCTACCTATTTACCTATCTCTATCTATCTATCTACCTACCTACATATCTGTATCTATCTATCTACCTACCTACCTATCTGTATCTATCTATCTACCTATCTACCTATCTCTATCTATCTATCTACCTACCTACCTATCTCTATCTATCAATCTACCTACCTACCTATCTGTATCTATCAATCTTCCGAACCTACCTATCTCTATCTATCTATCTACCTACCTACTTATCTGTATCTATCTATCTACCTACCTACCTATCTGTATCTATCTATCTACCTACCTACCTATCTGTATCTATCTACCTACCTACCTACCTATCTCTATCTATCTATCTACCTACCTACCTATCTGTATCTATCTATCTACCTACCTACCTATCTCTATCTATCTACCTACCTACCTATCTCTATCTATCTATCTACCTACCTACCTATCTCTATCTATCAATCTACCTACCTACCTATCTGTATCTATCAATCTACCTACCTACTTATCTCTATCTATCTATCTACCTACCTACCTATCTCTATCTATCTATCTACCTACCTACCTATCTGTATCTATCTATCTACCTACCTACCTATCTCTATCTATCTACCTACCTACCTATCTCTATCTATCTATCTACCTACCTACCTATCTCTATCTATCAATCTACCTACCTACCTATCTGTATCTATCAATCTACCTACCTACTTATCTCTATCTATCTATCTACCTACCTACCTATCTCTATCTATCAATCTACCTACCTACCTATCTGTATCTATCTATCTACCTACCTACCTATCTGTATCTATCAATCTACCTACCTACCTATCTCTATCTATCTACCTACCTACCTACCTATCTCTATCTATCAATCTACCTACCTACCTATCTCTATCTATCTATCTACCTACCTACATATCTGTATCTATCTACCTACCTACCTACCTATCTCTATCTATCAATCTACCTACCTACCTATCTGTATCTATCAATCTACCTACCTACCTATCTCTATATATCTACCTACATATCTGTATCTATATATCTACCTACCTACCTATCTCTATCTATCAATCTACCTACCTATCTCTATCTATCTATCTACCTACCTACCTATCTCTATCTATCAATCTACCTACCTACCTATCTGTATCTATCAATCTACCTACCTACCTATCTCTATCTATCTACCTACATATCTGTATCTATATATCTACCTACCTACCTATCTCTATCTATCTACCTACCTACCTACCTACCTACCTCTATCTATCAATCTACCTACCTACCTATCTCTATCTATCAATCTACCTACCTACCTATCTGTATCTATCAATCTACCTACCTACCTATCTCTATCTATCTATCTACCTACCTACCTATCTCTATCTATAAATCTACCTACCTACCTATCTGTATCTATCTATCTACCTACCCACCTATCTCTATCTATCTATCTACCTACCTACCTATCTCTATCTATCTATCTACCTACCTACCTATCTCTATCTAGCAATCTACCTACCTACTTATCTGTATCTATCTATCTACCTACCTACCTATCTCTATCTATCAATCTACCTACCTTCCTATCTGTATCTATCAATCTACCTACCTACCTATCTCTATCTATCAAACTACCTACCTACCTATCTGTATCTATCAATCTTCCGAACCTACCTATCTCTATCTATCTATCTACCTACCTACCTATCTGTATCTATCTATCTACCTACCTACCTATCTGTATCTATCTATCTACCTACCTACCTATCTCTATCTATCTATCTACCTACCTACCTATCTGTATCTATCTATCTACCTACCTACCTATCTCTATCAATCTACGTACCTACCTATCTCTATCTATCTACCTACCTACCTACCTATCTCTATCTATCAATCTACCTACCTACCTATCTGTATCTATCTATCTACCTACCTACCTATCTGTATCTATCTATCTACCTACCTACCTATCTCTATCTATCTATCTACCTACCTACCTATCTGTATCTATCTATCTACCTACCTACCTATCTCTATCTATCTACCTACCTACCTATCTCTATCTATCTATCTACCTACCTACCTATCTCTATCTATCAATCTACCTACCTACCTATCTGTATCTATCAATCTACCTACCTACTTATCTCTATCTATCTATCTACCTACCTACCTATCTCTATCTATCAATCTACCTACCTACCTATCTGTATCTATCTATCTACCTACCTACCTATCTGTATCTATCAATCTACCTACCTACCTATCTCTATCTATCTACCTACCTACCTACCTATCTCTATCTATCAATCTACCTACCTACCTATCTCTATCTATCTATCTACCTACCTACATATCTGTATCTATCTACCTACCTACCTACCTATCTCTATCTATCAATCTACCTACCTACCTATCTGTATCTATCAATCTACCTACCTACTTATCTCTATATATCTATCTACCTACCTACCTATCTCTATCTATCAATCTACCTACCTACCTATCTGTATCTATCAATCTACCTACCTACCTATCTCTATATATCTACCTACATATCTGTATCTATATATCTACCTACCTACCTACCTATCTCTATATATCTACCTACCTACCTACCTATCTCTATCTATCAATCTACCTACCTATCTCTATCTATCTATCTACCTACCTACCTATCTCTATCTATCAATCTACCTACCTACCTATCTGTATCTATCAATCTACCTACCTACCTATCTCTATCTATCTACCTACATATCTGTATCTATATATCTACCTACCTACCTATCTCTATCTATCTACCTACCTACCTCTATCTATCAATCTACCTACCTACCTATCTCTATCTATCAATCTACCTACCTACCTATCTGTATCTATCAATCTACCTACCTACCTATCTCTATCTATCTATCTACCTACCTACCTATCTCTATCTATCTATCTACCTACCTACCTATCTCTATCTATCAATCTACCTACCTACCTATCTGTATCTATCTATCTACCTACCTACCTATCTCTATCTATCAATCTACCTACCTTCCTATCTGTATCTATCAATCTACCTACCTACCTATCTCTATCTATCTATCTACCTACCTACCTATCTCTATCTATCTACCTACCTACCTACCTACCTTTCTCTATCAATCTACCTACCTACCTATCTCTATCTATCTATCTACCTACCTACCTATCTCTATCTATCTACCTACCTACCTATCTCTATCTATCAATCTACCTACCTACCTATCTGTATCTATCTATCTACCTACCCACCTATCTCTATCTATCTATCTACCTACCTACCTATCTGTATCTATCTATCTACCTATCTACCTATCTTTATCTATCTATCTACCTACCTACCTATCTCTATCTATCTATCTACCTACCTACCTATCTCTATCTATCAATCTACCTACCTACTTATCTGTATCTATCTATCTACCTACCTACCTATCTCTATCTATCTATCTACCTACCTACCTATCTCTATCTATCTACCTACCTACCTATCTCTATCTATCAATCTACCTACCTACCTATCTGTATCTATCTATCTACCTACCCACCTATCTCTATCTATCTATCTATCTACCTACCTACCTATCTGTATCTATCTATCTACCTATCTACCTATCTTTATCTATCTATCTACCTACCTACCTATCTCTATCTATCTATCTACCTACCTACCTATCTCTATCTATCAATCTACCTACCTACTTATCTGTATCTATCTATCTACCTACCTACCTATCTCTATCTATCAATCTACCTACCTTCCTATCTGTATCTATCAATCTACCTACCTACCTATATCTATCTATCAATCTACCTACCTACCTATCTGTATCTATCAATCTTCCTACCTACCTATCTCTAACTATCTATCTACCTACCTACCTATCTGTATCTATCTATCTACTTACCTACCTATCTGTATCTATCAATCTACCTACCTACCTATCTCTATCTATCAATCTACCTACCTACCTATCTGTATCTATCTATCTACCTACCTACCTATCTGTATCTATCTATCTACCTACCTACCTATCTGTATCTATCAATCAACCTACCTACTTATCTCTATCTATCTATCTACCTACCTACCTATCTCTATCTATCAATCTACCTACCTACCTATCTGTATCTATCAATCTACCTACCTACCTATCTCTATATATCTACCTACATATCTGTATCTATATATCTACCTACCTACCTATCTCTATATATCTACCTACCTACCTACCTATCTCTATCTATCAATCTACCTACCTATCTCTATCTATCTATCTACCTACCTACCTATCTCTATCTATCAATCTACCTACCTACCGATCTGTATCTATCAATCTACCTACCTACCTATCTCTATCTATCTACCTACATATCTGTATCTATATATCTACCTACCTACCTATCTCTATCTATCTACCTACCTACCTACCTACCTCTATCTATCAATCTACCTACCTACCTATCTCTATCTATCAATCTACCTACCTACCTATCTGTATCTATCAATCTACCTACCTACCTATCTCTATCTATCTATCTACCTACCTACCTATCTCTATCTATAAATCTACCTACCTACCTATCTGTATCTATCTATCTACCTACCCACCTATCTCTATCTATCTATCTACCTACCTATCTATCTGTATCTATCTATCTACCTATCTACCTATCTCTATCTATCTATCTACCTACCTACCTATCTCTATCTATCTATCTACCTACCTACCTATCTCTATCTATCAATCTACCTACCTACCTATCTGTATCTATCTATCTACCTACCTACCTATCTCTATCTATCAATCTACCTACCTTCGTATCTGTATCTATCAATCTACCTACCTACCTATCTCTATCTATCTATCTACCTACCTACCTATCTCTATCTATCTACCTACCTACCTACATATCTCTATCAATCTACCTACCTACCTATCTCTATCTACCTATCTCTATCTATCTACCTACCTACCTATCTCTATCTATCAATCTACCTACCTACCTATCTGTATCTATCTATCTACCTACCCACCTATCTCTATCTATCTATCTACCTACCTACCTATCTGTATCTATCTATCTACCTATCTACCTATCTCTATCTATCTATCTACCTACCTACCTATCTCTATCTATCTATCTACCTACCTACCTATCTCTATCTATCAATCTACCTACCTACCTATCTGTATCTATCTATCTACCTACCTACCTATCTCTATCTATCAATCTACCTACCTTCGTATCTGTATCTATCAATCTACCTACCTACCTATCTCTATCTATCTATCTACCTACCTACCTATCTTCATCTATCTACCTACCTACCTACCTATCTCTATCAATCTACCTACCTACCTATCTCTATCTACCTATCTCTATCTATCTACCTACCTACCTATCTCTATCTATCAATCTACCTACCTACCTATCTGTATCTATCTATCTACCTACCTACCTATCTCTATCTATCTATCTACCTACCTACCTATCTCTATCTATCAATCTACCTACCTACTTATCTGTATCTATCTATCTACCTACCTACCTATCTCTATCTATCTATCTACCTACCTACCTATCTCTATCTATCTATCTACCTACCTACCTATCTCTATCTATCAATCTACCTACCTACCTATCTGTATCTATCTATCTACCTACCCACCTATCTCTATCTATCTATCTACCTACCTACCTATCTGTATCTATCTATCTACCTATCTACCTATCTTTATCTATCTATCTACCTACCTACCTATCTCTATCTATCTATCTACCTACCTACCTATCTCTATCTATCAATCTACCTACCTACTTATCTGTATCTATCTATCTACCTACCTACCTATCTCTATCTATCAATCTACCTACCTTCCTATCTGTATCTATCAATCTACCTACCTACCTATCTCTATCTATCAATCTACCTACCTACCTATCTGTATCTATCAATCTTCCTACCTACCTATCTCTAACTATCTATCTACCTACCTACCTATCTGTATCTATCTATCTACCTACCTACCTATCTGTATCTATCAATCTACCTACCTACCTATCTCTATCTATCAATCTACCTACCTACCTATCTGTATCTATCTATCTACCTACCTACCTATCTGTATCTATCTATCTACCTACCTACCTATCTCTATCTATCTATCTACCTACCTACCTATCTGTATCTATCTATCTACCTACCTACCTATCTCTATCTATCTATCTACCTACCTACCTATCTCTATCTATCTATCTATCTACCTACCTATCTCTATCTATCAATCTACCTACCTACCTATCTGTATCTATCAATCTACCTACCTACTTATCTCTATCTATCTATCTACCTACCTACCTATCTCTATCTATCAATCTACCTACCTACCTATCTGTATCTATCAATCTACCTACCTACCTACCTCTATCTATCTACCTACATATCTGTATCTATATATCTACCTACCTACCTATCTCTATCTATCTACCTACCTACCTACCTATCTCTATCTATCAATCTACCTACCTACCTATCTCTATCTATCTACCTACCTACCTACCTATCTCTATCTATCAATCTACCTACCTACCTATCTGTATCTATCAATCTACCTACCTACCTATCTCTATCTATCTATCTACCTACCTACCTATCTCTATCTATCAATCTACCTACCTACCTATCTCTATCTATCAATCTACCTACCTACCTATCTCTATCTATCTACCTACCTACCTACCTATCTCTATCAATCTACTTACCTACCTATCTCTATCTATCTATCTACCTACCTACCTATCTCTATCAATCTACCTACCTACCTATCTCTATCTATCTACCTACCTACCTACCTATCTCTATCTATCAATCTACCTACCTACCTATCTGTATCTATCTATCTACCTACCTACCTATCTGTATCTATCAATCTACCTACCTACCTATCTCTATCTATCTACCTACCTACCTACCTATCTCTATCTATCAATCTACCTTCCTACCTATCTCTATCTATCTATCTACCTACCTACATATCTGTATCTATCTACCTACCTACCTAGCTATCTGTATCTATCTATCTATCTACCTACCTACCTATCTCTATCTATCTATCTACCTACCTACCTATCTCTATGTATCTATCTACCTACCTACCTATCTCTATCTATCTATCTACCTACCTACCTATCTCTATCTATCTACCTACCTACCTACCTATCTCTATCTATCAATCTACCTACCTACCTATCTCTATCTATCTATCTACCTGCCTACCTATCTCTATCTATCTATCTACCTATCTCTATCAATCTACCTACCTACCTATCTCTATCTATCTACCTACCTACCTACCTACATATCTGTATCTATCAATCTACCTACCTACCTATCTCTATCTATCAATCTACCTACCTATCCATCTATTTCTATCTATCTACCTACCTACATATCTGTATCTATCAATCTACCTACCTACCTATCTCTATCTATCTACCTACCTACCTACCTATCTCTATCTATCAATCTACCTACCTACCTATCTGTATCTATCTATCTACCTACCTACCTATCTCTATCTATCTATCTACCTACCTACCTATCTGTATCTATCTATCTACCTACCTACCTATCTGTATCTATCTACCTACCTACCTACCTATCTCTATCTATCAATCTACCTACCTACCTATCTCTATCTATCTATCTACCTACCTACATACCTGTATCTATCTACCTACCTACCTACCTATCTGTATCTATCTATCTATCTACCTACCTACCTATCTCTATCTATCTATCTACCTACCTACCTATCTCTATCTATCTATCTACCTACCTACCTATCTGTATCTATCAATCTACCTACCTACCTATCTCTATCTATCAATCTACCTACCTTCCCATCTGTTTCTATCTATCTACCTACCTACCTATCTGTATCTATCAATCTTCCTACCTACCTATCTCTATCTATCTACCTACGTACCTACATATCTCTATCTATCAATCTACCTACCTACCTATCTGTATCTATCAATCTACCTACCTACCTATCTGTATCTATCTATCTATCTACCTACCTACCTATCTCTATCTATCTATCTACCTACCTACCTATCTCTATCTATCTATCTACCTACCTACCTATCTGTATCTATCAATCTACCTACCTACCTATCTCTATCTATCTATCTATCTATCTACCTACCTACCTATCTCTATCTATCTACCTACCTACCTACCTATCTCTATCTATCAATCTACCTACCTACCTATCTCTATCTATCTATCTACCTACCTACCTATCTCTATCTATCTATCTACCTACCTACCTATCTCTATCAATCTACCTACCTACCTATCTCTATCTGTCTACCTACCTACCTACCTACATATCTGTATCTATCAATCTACCTACCTACCTATCTCTATCTATCAATCTACCTACCTACCCATCTGTTTCTATCTATCTACCTACCTACCTATCTGTATCTATCAATCTACCTACCTACATATCTGTATCTATCCATCTACCTATCTACCTATCTCTATCTATCAATCTACCTACCTACCTATCTCTATCTATCTATCTATCTACCTATCTACCTATCTCTATCTATTTACCTACCTACCTATCTATCAATCTACCTACCTACCTATCTGTATCTATCAATCTACCTAGCTACCTATCTCTATCTATCTATCTATCTACCTACCTACCTACCTACCTATCTGTATCTATCTACCTACCTACCTACCTATCTCTATCTATCTATCTACCTACCTACCTACCTATCTCTATCTATCAATCTACCTACCTACCTATCTCTATCTATCTATCTACCCACCTACCTATCTCTATCTATCTACCTACCTACCTATCTGTATCTATCTATCTACCTACCTACATATCTGTATCTATCTATCTACCTACCCACCTATCTGTATCTATCAATCTACCTACCTACCTATCTCTATCTATCTATCTATCTATCTATCTACCTACCTACATATCTGTATCTATCTACCTACCTACCTACCTACCTACCTACCTATCTGTATCTATCTATCTACCTACCTACATATCTGTATCTATATATCTACCTACCTACCTATCTGTATCTATCTGTCTACCTACCTACCTATCTCTATCTATCAATCTACCTACCTACCTATCTTTATCTATCTATCTACCTGCCTACCTATCTCTATCTATCAATCTACCTACCTACCTATCTCTATCTATCTATCTACCTACCTACATACCTGTATCTATCTACCTACCTACCTACCTATCTGTATCTATCTATCTATCTACCTACCTACCTATCTCTATCTATCTATCTACCTACCTACCTATCTCTATCTATCTATCTACCTACCTACCTATCTGTATCTATCAATCTACCTACCTACCTATCTCTATCTATCAATCTACCTACCTTCCCATCTGTTTCTATCTATCTACCTACCTACCTATCTGTATCTATCAATCTTCCTACCTACCTATCTCTATCTATCTACCTACCTACCTACATATCTCTATCTATCAATCTACCTACCTACCTATCTGTATCTATCAATCTACCTACCTACCTATCTGTATCTATCTATCTATCTACCTACCTACCTATCTCTATCTATCTATCTACCTACCTACCTATCTCTATCTATCTATCTACCTACCTACCTATCTGTATCTATCAATCTACCTACCTACCTATCTCTATCTATCTATCTATCTATCTATCTACCTACCTACCTATCTCTATCTATCTACCTACCTATCTGTATCTATCAATCTACCTACCTACCTATCTGTATCTATCTATCTATCTACCTACCTACCTATCTCTATCTATCTATCTACCTACCTACCTATCTCTATCTATCTATCTACCTACCTACCTATCTGTATCTATCAATCTACCTACCTACCTATCTCTATCTATCTATCTATCTATCTACCTACCTACCTATCTCTATCTATCTACCTACCTACCTACCTATCTCTATCTATCAATCTACCTACCTACCTATCTCTATCTATCTATCTACCTACCTACCTATCTCTATCTATCAATCTACCTACCTACCTATCTGTATCTATCTATCTACCTACCTACCTATCTCTATCTATCTACCTACCTACCTACCTATCTCTATCTATCAATCTACCGACCTACCTATCTCTATCTATCTACCTACCTACCTACCTATCTCTATCTATCAATCTACCTACCTACCTATCTGTATCTATCAATCTACCTACCTACCTATCTCTATCTATCTATCTACCTACCTACCTATCTCTATCTATCAATCTACCTACCTACCTATCTCTATCTACCTACCTACCTACCTACCTATCTCTATCAATCTACTTACCTACCTATCTCTATCTATCTATCTACCTACCTACCTATCTCTATCTATCAATCTACCTACCTACCTATCTTTATCTATCTATCTACCTACCCACCTATCTCTATCTATCTATCTACCTACCTATCTATCTGTATCTATCTATCTAATTATCTACCTATCTCTATCTATCAATCTACCTACCTACCTATCTCTATCTACCTATCTACCTACCAACCTATCTCTATCTATCAATCTACCTACCTACCTATCTGTATCTATCTATGTACCTACCTACCTATCTCTATCTATCAATCTACCTACCTTCCTATCTGTATCTATCAATCTACCTACCTATCTATCTCTATCTATCTATCTACCTACCTACCTATCTCTACCTATCTACCTACATACCTACCTATATCAATCTACCTACCTACCTATCTCTATCTATCTATCTACCTACCTACCTATCTCTATCTATCTATCTACCTACCTACCTATCTCTATCTATCAATCTACCTACCTACCTATCTGTATCTATCTATCTACCTACCCACCTATCTCTATCTATCTATCTACCTACCTACCTATCTGTATCTATCTATCTACCTATCTACCTATCTTTATCTATCTATCTACCTACCTACCTATCTCTATCTATCAATCTACCTACCTACCTATCTGTATCTATCTATCTACCTACCTACCTATCTCTATCTATCAATCTACCTACCTTCCTATCTGTATCTATCAATCTACATACCTACCTATCTCTATCTATCAATCTACCTACCTACCTATCTGTATCTATCTATCTACCTACCTACCTATCTCTATCTATCTACCTACCTACCTATCTGTATCTATCTATCTACCTACCTACCTATCTGTATCTATCAATCTACCTACCTACCTATCTCCATCTATCTACCTACCTACCTACCTATCTCTATCAATCTACCTACCTACCTATCTCTATCTATCTACCTACCTACCTACCTATCTCTATCTATCAATCTACCTACCTACCTATCTGTATCTATATATCTACCTACCTACCTATCTGTATCTATCTATCTACCTACCTACATATCTGTATCTATATATCTAACTACCTACCTATCTCTATCTATCTACCTACCTACCTATCTCTATCTATCAATCTACCTACCTACCTATCTGTATCTATCTATCTACCTACCTACCTATCTCTATCTATCTATCTACCTACCTACCTATCTCTATCTATCAATCTACCTACCTACCTATCTGTATCTATCAATCTACCTACCTACCTATCTCTATCTATCAATCTACCTACCTACCTATCTCTATCTATCTATCTACCTACCTACCTCTCTCTATCTATCTATCTACCTACCTACCTATCTCTATCAATCAATCTACCTACCTACCTATCTGTATCTATCTATCTACCTACCCACCTATCTCTATTTATCTATCTACCTACCTACCTATCTGTATCTATCTATCTACCTATCTACCTATCTCTATCTATCTACCTACCTACCTATCTCTATCTATCTATCTATCTACCTACCTATCTCTATCTATCAATCTACCTACCTACCTATCTGTATCTATCTATCTACCTACCTACCTTTCTCTATCTATCTATCTACCTACCTACCTATCTCTATCAATCTACCTACCTACCTATCTCTATCTATCTATCTATCTACCTACCTACCTATCTCTATCTATCTACCTACCTACCTATCTCTATCTATCAATCTACCTACCTACCTATCTCTATCTATCTATCTACCTACCTACCTATCTCTATCAATCTACCTACCTACCTATCTCTATCTATCTACCTACCTACCTACCTATCTCTATCTATCTATCTACCTACCTACCTATCTCTATCAATCTACCTACCTACCTACCTATCTATCAATCTACCTACCTACCTATCTCTATCTATCTACCTACCTACCTACCTATCTCTATCAATCTACCTACCTACCTATCTCTATCTATCTATCTATCTACCTACCTACCTATCTCTATCTATCTATCTACCTAGCTACCTATCTGTATCTATCTATCTACCTACCTACCTATCTCTTATCTATCTACCTACCTACCTATCTCTATCTATCTATCTACCTACCTACCTATCTCTATCTATCAATCCTCCTACCTACCTATCTGTATCTATCAATCTACATACCTACCTATCTCTATCTATCTATCTACATACATACCTATCTCTATCTATCAATCTACCTACCTTCCTATCTGTATCTATCAATCTACCTACCTACCTATCTCTATCTATCTATCTACCTACCTACCTATCTCTATCTATCTATCTACCTACCTACCTATCTGTATCTATCTATCTATCTACCCACCTATCTCTATCTATCTATCTACCTACCTATCTCTATCTATCTATCTATCTATCTATCTATCTATCTATCTATCTATCTATCTACCTACCTACCTATCTCTATCTATCTATCTACCTACCTTCCTATCTCTATCTATCAATCTACCTACCTACCTATCTGTATCTATCTATCTACCTACCCACCTATCTCTATTTATCTATCTACCTACCTACCTATCTGTATCTATCTATCTACCTACCTACCTATCTGTATCTATCAATCTAACTACCTACCTATCTCTATCTATCTACCTACCTACCTACCTATCTCTATCAATCTACCTACCTACCTATCTCTATCTATCTACCTACCTACCTACCTATCTCTATCTATCAATCTACCTCCCTACCTATCTGTATCTATCAATCTACCTACCTACCTATCTCTATCTATCTATCTACCTACCTACCTATCTCTATCTATCTATCTACCTACCTACCTATCTCTATCTATCAATCTACCTACCTACCTATCTCTATCTATCTATCTACCTACCTACCTATCTCTATCAATCTACCTACCTACCTATCTCTATCTATCTACCTACCTACCTACCTATCTCTATCTATCAATCCTCCTACCTACCTATCTGTATCTATCAATCTACCTACCTACCTATCTCTATCTATCTATCTACCTACCTACCTATCTCTATCTATCAATCTACCTACCTTCCTATCTGTATCTATCAATCTACCTACCTACCTATCTCTATCTATCTATCTACCTACCTACCTATCTCTATCTATCAATCTACCTATCTTCCTATCTGTATCTATCAATCTACCTACCTACCTATCTCTATCTATCAATCTACCTACCTACCTATCTGTATCTATCAATCTACCTACCTACCTATCTGTATCTATCTATCTACCTACCTACCTATCTGTATCTATCTATCTACCTACCTACCTATCTGTATCTATCAATCTAACTACCTACCTATCTCTATCTATCTACCTACCTACCTACCTATCTCTATCAATCTACCTACCTACCTATCTCTATCTATCTACCTAACTACCTACCTATCTCTATCTATCAATCTACCTACCTACCTATCTGTATCTATCAATCTACCTACCTACCTATCTCTATCTATCTATCTACCTACCTACCTATCTCTATCTATCTATCTACCTACCTACCTATCTCTATCTATCTACCTACCTACCTACCTATCTCTATCTATCTATCTACCTACCTACCTATCTCTATCTATCTATCTACCTACCTACATATCTGTATCTATCTACCTACTTACCTACCTACCTATCTCTATCTATCTATCTACCTACCTACCTATCTGTATCTATCTATCTACCTACCTACCTATCTCTATCTATCTATCTACCTACCTACATATCTGTATCTATATATCTACCTACCTACCTATCTGTATCTATCTATCTACCTATCTACATATCTGTATCTATATATCTACCTACCTACCTATCTCTATCTATCAATCTACCTACCTACCTACCTATCTGTATCTATCTATCTACCTACCCACCTACCTGTATTTATCTATCTACCTACAATGTGTATCTATCTACCTACCTACCTATCTCTATCTATTTACCTACCTACCTATCTATCAATCTACCTACCTACCTATCTGTATCTATCAATCTACCTAGCTACCTATCTCTATCTATCTATCTACCTACCTACCTACCTACCTACCTATCTGTATCTATCTACCTACCTACCTACCTATCTCTATCTATCTATCTACCTACCTACCTACCTATCTGTATCTATCTATCTACCTACCCACCTACCTGTATTTATCTATCTACCTACAATGTGTATCTATCTACCTACCTACCTATCTCTATCTATTTACCTACCTACCTATCTATCAATCTACCTACCTACCTATCTGTATCTATCAATCTACCTAGCTACCTATCTCTATCTATCTATCTACCTACCTACCTACCTACCTATCTGTATCTATCTACCTACCTACCTACCTATCTCTATCTATCTATCTACCTACCTACCTACCTATCTCTATCTATCAATCTACCTACCTACCTATCTCTATCTATCTATCTACCCACCTACCTATCTCTATCTATCTACCTACCTACCTATCTGTATCTATCTATCTACCTACCTACATATCTGTATCTATCTATCTACCTACCCACCTATCTGTATCTATCAATCTACCTACCTACCTATCTCTATCTATCTATCTATCTACCTACCTACATATCTGTATCTATCTACCTACCTACCTACCTACCTACCTATCTGTATCTATCTATCTACCTACCTACATATCTGTATCTATATATCTACCTACCTACCTATCTGTATCTATCTGTCTACCTACCTACCTATCTCTATCTATCAATCTACCTACCTACCTATCTTTATCTATCTATCTACCTGCCTACCTATCTCTATCTATCTATCTACCTACCTACCTATCTCTATCTATCTACCTACCTACCTACCTATCTCTATCTATCAATCTACCGACCTACCTATCTCTATCTATCTACCTACCTACCTACCTATCTCTATCTATCAATCTACCTACCTACCTATCTGTATCTATCAATCTACCTACCTACCTATCTCTATCTATCTATCTACCTACCTACCTATCTCTATCTATCAATCTACCTACCTACCTATCTCTATCTACCTACCTACCTACCTACCTATCTCTATCAATCTACTTACCTACCTATCTCTATCTATCTATCTACCTACCTACCTATCTCTATCTATCAATCTACCTACCTACCTATCTTTATCTATCTATCTACCTACCCACCTATCTCTATCTATCTATCTACCTACCTATCTATCTGTATCTATCTATCTACCTATCTACCTATCTCTATCTATCAATCTACCTACCTACCTATCTCTATCTACCTATCTACCTACCAACCTATCTCTATCTATCAATCTACCTACCTACCTATCTGTATCTATCTACCTACCTACCTACCTATCTCTATCTATCTATCTACCTACCTACCTACCTATCTCTATCTATCAATCTACCTACCTACCTATCTCTATCTATCTATCTACCCACCTACCTATCTCTATCTATCTACCTACCTACCTATCTGTATCTATCTATCTACCTACCTACATATCTGTATCTATCTATCTACCTACCCACCTATCTGTATCTATCAATCTACCTACCTACCTATCTCTATCTATCTATCTACCTACCTACATATCTGTATCTATCTACCTACCTACCTACCTACCTACCTATCTGTATCTATCTATCTACCTACCTACATATCTGTATCTATATATCTACCTACCTACCTATCTGTATCTATCTGTCTACCTACCTACCTATCTCTATCTATCAATCTACCTACCTACCTATCTTTATCTATCTATCTACCTGCCTACCTATCTCTATCTATCTATCTACCTACCTACCTATCTCTATCTATCTACCTACCTACCTACCTATCTCTATCTATCAATCTACCGACCTACCTATCTCTATCTATCTACCTACCTACCTACCTATCTCTATCTATCAATCTACCTACCTACCTATCTGTATCTATCAATCTACCTACCTACCTATCTCTATCTATCTATCTATCTACCTATCTACCTATCTCTATCTATTTACCTACCTACCTATCTATCAATCTACCTACCTACCTATCTGTATCTATCAATCTACCTAGCTACCTATCTCTATCTATCTATCTATCTACCTACCTACCTACCTACCTATCTGTATCTATCTACCTACCTACCTACCTATCTCTATCTATCTATCTACCTACCTACCTACCTATCTCTATCTATCAATCTACCTACCTACCTATCTCTATCTATCTATCTACCCACCTACCTATCTCTATCTATCTACCTACCTACCTATCTGTATCTATCTATCTACCTACCTACATATCTGTATCTATCTATCTACCTACCCACCTATCTGTATCTATCAATCTACCTACCTACCTATCTCTATCTATCTATCTATCTATCTACCTACCTACATATCTGTATCTATCTACCTACCTACCTACCTACCTACCTATCTGTATCTATCTATCTACCTACCTACATATCTGTATCTATATATCTACCTACCTACCTATCTGTATCTATCTGTCTACCTACCTACCTATCTCTATCTATCAATCTACCTACCTACCTATCTTTATCTATCTATCTACCTGCCTACCTATCTCTATCTATCTATCTACCTACCTACCTATCTCTATCTATCTACCTACCTACCTACCTATCTCTATCTATCAATCTACCGACCTACCTATCTCTATCTATCTACCTACCTACCTACCTATCTCTATCTATCAATCTACCTACCTACCTATCTGTATCTATCAATCTACCTACCTACCTATCTCTATCTATCTATCTACCTACCTACCTATCTCTATCTATCAATCTACCTACCTACCTATCTCTATCTACCTACCTACCTACCTACCTATCTCTATCAATCTACTTACCTACCTATCTCTATCTATCTATCTACCTACCTACCTATCTCTATCTATCAATCTACCTACCTACCTATCTTTATCTATCTATCTACCTACCCACCTATCTCTATCTATCTATCTACCTACCTATCTATCTGTATCTATCTATCTAATTATCTACCTATCTCTATCTATCAATCTACCTACCTACCTATCTCTATCTACCTATCTACCTACCAACCTATCTCTATCTATCAATCTACCTACCTACCTATCTGTATCTATCTATGTACCTACCTACCTATCTCTATCTATCAATCTACCTACCTTCCTATCTGTATCTATCAATCTACCTACCTATCTATCTCTATCTATCTATCTACCTACCTACCTATCTCTACCTATCTACCTACATACCTACCTATATCAATCTACCTACCTACCTATCTCTATCTATCTATCTACCTACCTACCTATCTCTATCTATCTATCTACCTACCTACCTATCTCTATCTATCAATCTACCTACCTACCTATCTGTATCTATCTATCTACCTACCCACCTATCTCTATCTATCTATCTACCTACCTACCTATCTGTATCTATCTATCTACCTATCTACCTATCTTTATCTATCTATCTACCTACCTACCTATCTCTATCTATCAATCTACCTACCTACCTATCTGTATCTATCTATCTACCTACCTACCTATCTCTATCTATCAATCTACCTACCTTCCTATCTGTATCTATCAATCTACATACCTACCTATCTCTATCTATCAATCTACCTACCTACCTATCTGTATCTATCTATCTACCTACCTACCTATCTCTATCTATCTACCTACCTACCTATCTGTATCTATCTATCTACCTACCTACCTATCTGTATCTATCAATCTACCTACCTACCTATCTCCATCTATCTACCTACCTACCTACCTATCTCTATCAATCTACCTACCTACCTATCTCTATCTATCTACCTACCTACCTACCTATCTCTATCTATCAATCTACCTACCTACCTATCTGTATCTATATATCTACCTACCTACCTATCTGTATCTATCTATCTACCTACCTACATATCTGTATCTATATATCTAACTACCTACCTATCTCTATCTATCTACCTACCTACCTATCTCTATCTATCAATCTACCTACCTACCTATCTGTATCTATCTATCTACCTACCTACCTATCTCTATCTATCTATCTACCTACCTACCTATCTCTATCTATCAATCTACCTACCTACCTATCTGTATCTATCAATCTACCTACCTACCTATCTCTATCTATCAATCTACCTACCTACCTATCTCTATCTATCTATCTACCTACCTACCTCTATCTATCTATCTACCTACCTACCTATCTCTATCAATCAATCTACCTACCTACCTATCTGTATCTATCTATCTACCTACCCACCTATCTCTATTTATCTATCTACCTACCTACCTATCTGTATCTATCTATCTACCTATCTACCTATCTCTATCTATCTACCTACCTACCTATCTAGATCTATCTATCTATCTACCTACCTATCTCTATCTATCAATCTACCTACCTACCTATCTGTATCTATCTATCTACCTACCTACCTTTCTCTATCTATCTATCTACCTACCTACCTATCTCTATCAATCTACCTACCTACCTATCTCTATCTATCTATCTATCTACCTACCTACCTATCTCTATCTATCTACCTACCTACCTATCTCTATCTATCAATCTACCTACCTACCTATCTCTATCTATCTATCTACCTACCTACCTATCTCTATCAATCTACCTACCTACCTATCTCTATCTATCTACCTACCTACCTACCTATCTCTATCTATCTATCTACCTACCTACCTATCTCTATCAATCTACCTACCTACCTACCTATCTCTATCTATCAATCTACCTACCTACCTATCTCTATCTATCTACCTACCTACCTACCTATCTCTATCAATCTACCTACCTACCTATCTCTATCTATATATCTATCTACCTACCTACCTATCTCTATCTATCTATCTACCTAGCTACCTATCTGTATCTATCTATCTACCTACCTACCTATCTCTTATCTATCTACCTACCTACCTATCTCTATCTATCTATCTACCTACCTACCTATCTCTATCTATCAATCCTCCTACCTACCTATCTGTATCTATCAATCTACATACCTACCTATCTCTATCTATCTATCTACATACATACCTATCTCTATCTATCAATCTACCTACCTTCCTATCTGTATCTATCAATCTACCTACCTACCTATCTCTATCTATCTATCTACCTACCTACCTATCTCTATCTATCTATCTACCTACCTACCTATCTGTATCTATCTATCTATCTACCCACCTATCTCTATCTATCTATCTACCTACCTATCTCTATCTATCTATCTATCTATCTATCTATCTATCTATCTATCTATCTATCTATCTATCTATCTACCTACCTACCTACCTATCTCTATCTATCTATCTACCTACCTTCCTATCTCTATCTATCAATCTACCTACCTACCTATCTGTATCTATCTATCTACCTACCCACCTATCTCTATTTATCTATCTACCTACCTACCTATCTGTATCTATCTATCTACCTACCTACCTATCTGTATCTATCAATCTAACTACCTACCTATCTCTATCTATCTACCTACCTACCTACCTATCTCTATCAATCTACCTACCTACCTATCTCTATCTATCTACCTACCTACCTACCTATCTCTATCTATCAATCTACCTCCCTACCTATCTGTATCTATCAATCTACCTACCTACCTATCTCTATCTATCTATCTACCTACCTACCTATCTCTATCTATCTATCTACCTACCTACCTATCTCTATCTATCAATCTACCTACCTACCTATCTCTATCTATCTATCTACCTACCTACCTATCTCTATCAATCTACCTACCTACCTATCTCTATCTATCTACCTACCTACCTACCTATCTCTATCTATCAATCCTCCTACCTACCTATCTGTATCTATCAATCTACCTACCTACCTATCTCTATCTATCTATCTACCTACCTACCTATCTCTATCTATCAATCTACCTACCTTCCTATCTGTATCTATCAATCTACCTACCTACCTATCTCTATCTATCTATCTACCTACCTACCTATCTCTATCTATCAATCTACCTATCTTCCTATCTGTATCTATCAATCTACCTACCTACCTATCTCTATCTATCAATCTACCTACCTACCTATCTGTATCTATCAATCTACCTACCTACCTATCTGTATCTATCTATCTACCTACCTACCTATCTGTATCTATCTATCTACCTACCTACCTATCTGTATCTATCAATCTAACTACCTACCTATCTCTATCTATCTACCTACCTACCTACCTATCTCTATCAATCTACCTACCTACCTATCTCTATCTATCTACCTAACTACCTACCTATCTCTATCTATCAATCTACCTACCTACCTATCTGTATCTATCAATCTACCTACCTACCTATCTCTATCTATCTATCTACCTACCTACCTATCTCTATCTATCTATCTACCTACCTACCTATCTCTATCTATCTACCTACCTACCTACCTATCTCTATCTATCTATCTACCTACCTACCTATCTCTATCTATCTATCTACCTACCTACATATCTGTATCTATCTACCTACTTACCTACCTACCTATCTCTATCTATCTATCTACCTACCTACCTATCTGTATCTATCTATCTACCTACCTACCTATCTCTATCTATCTATCTACCTACCTACATATCTGTATCTATATATCTACCTACCTACCTATCTGTATCTATCTATCTACCTATCTACATATCTGTATCTATATATCTACCTACCTACCTATCTCTATCTATCAATCTACCTACCTACCTACCTATCTGTATCTATCTATCTACCTACCCACCTACCTGTATTTATCTATCTACCTACAATGTGTATCTATCTACCTACCTACCTATCTCTATCTATTTACCTACCTACCTATCTATCAATCTACCTACCTACCTATCTGTATCTATCAATCTACCTAGCTACCTATCTCTATCTATCTATCTACCTACCTACCTACCTACCTATCTGTATCTATCTACCTACCTACCTACCTATCTCTATCTATCTATCTACCTACCTACCTACCTATCTGTATCTATCTATCTACCTACCCACCTACCTGTATTTATCTATCTACCTACAATGTGTATCTATCTACCTACCTACCTATCTCTATCTATTTACCTACCTACCTATCTATCAATCTACCTACCTACCTATCTGTATCTATCAATCTACCTAGCTACCTATCTCTATCTATCTATCTACCTACCTACCTACCTACCTATCTGTATCTATCTACCTACCTACCTACCTATCTCTATCTATCTATCTACCTACCTACCTACCTATCTCTATCTATCAATCTACCTACCTACCTATCTCTATCTATCTATCTACCCACCTACCTATCTCTATCTATCTACCTACCTACCTATCTGTATCTATCTATCTACCTACCTACATATCTGTATCTATCTATCTACCTACCCACCTATCTGTATCTATCAATCTACCTACCTACCTATCTCTATCTATCTATCTATCTACCTACCTACATATCTGTATCTATCTACCTACCTACCTACCTACCTATCTGTATCTATCTATCTACCTACCTACATATCTGTATCTATATATCTACCTACCTACCTATCTGTATCTATCTGTCTACCTACCTACCTATCTCTATCTATCAATCTACCTACCTACCTATCTTTATCTATCTATCTACCTGCCTACCTATCTCTATCTATCTATCTACCTACCTACCTATCTCTATCTATCTACCTACCTACCTACCTATCTCTATCTATCAATCTACCGACCTACCTATCTCTATCTATCTACCTACCTACCTACCTATCTCTATCTATCAATCTACCTACCTACCTATCTGTATCTATCAATCTACCTACCTACCTATCTCTATCTATCTATCTACCTACCTACCTATCTCTATCTATCAATCTACCTACCTACCTATCTCTATCTACCTACCTACCTACCTACCTATCTCTATCAATCTACTTACCTACCTATCTCTATCTATCTATCTACCTACCTACCTATCTCTATCTATCAATCTACCTACCTACCTATCTTTATCTATCTATCTACCTACCCACCTATCTCTATCTATCTATCTACCTACCTATCTATCTGTATCTATCTATCTACCTATCTACCTATCTCTATCTATCAATCTACCTACCTACCTATCTCTATCTACCTATCTACCTACCAACCTATCTCTATCTATCAATCTACCTACCTACCTATCTGTATCTATCTACCTACCTACCTACCTATCTCTATCTATCTATCTACCTACCTACCTACCTATCTCTATCTATCAATCTACCTACCTACCTATCTCTATCTATCTATCTACCCACCTACCTATCTCTATCTATCTACCTACCTACCTATCTGTATCTATCTATCTACCTACCTACATATCTGTATCTATCTATCTACCTACCCACCTATCTGTATCTATCAATCTACCTACCTACCTATCTCTATCTATCTATCTATCTACCTACCTACATATCTGTATCTATCTACCTACCTACCTACCTACCTACCTATCTGTATCTATCTATCTACCTACCTACATATCTGTATCTATATATCTACCTACCTACCTATCTGTATCTATCTGTCTACCTACCTACCTATCTCTATCTATCAATCTACCTACCTACCTATCTTTATCTATCTATCTACCTGCCTACCTATCTCTATCTATCTATCTACCTACCTACCTATCTCTATCTATCTACCTACCTACCTACCTATCTCTATCTATCAATCTACCGACCTACCTATCTCTATCTATCTACCTACCTACCTACCTATCTCTATCTATCAATCTACCTACCTACCTATCTGTATCTATCAATCTACCTACCTACCTATCTCTATCTATCTATCTACCTACCTACCTATCTCTATCTATCAATCTACCTACCTACCTATCTCTATCTACCTACCTACCTACCTACCTATCTCTATCAATCTACTTACCTACCTATCTCTATCTATCTATCTACCTACCTACCTATCTCTATCTATCAATCTACCTACCTACCTATCTTTATCTATCTATCTACCTACCCACCTATCTCTATCTATCTATCTACCTACCTATCTATCTGTATCTATCTATCTACCTATCTACCTATCTCTATCTATCAATCTACCTACCTACCTATCTCTATCTACCTATCTACCTACCAACCTATCTCTATCTATCAATCTACCTACCTACCTATCTGTATCTATCTATGTACCTACCTACCTATCTCTATCTATCAATCTACCTACCTTCCTATCTGTATCTATCAATCTACCTACCTACCTATCTCTATCTATCTATCTACCTACCTACCTATCTCTACCTATCTACCTACATACCTACCTATATCAATCTACCTACCTACCTATCTCTATCTATCTATCTACCTACCTACCTATCTCTATCTATCTATCTACCTACCTACCTATCTCTATCTATCAATCTACCTACCTACCTATCTGTATCTATCTATCTACCTACCCACCTATCTCTATCTATCTATCTACCTACCTACCTATCTGTATCTATCTATCTACCTATCTACCTATCTTTATCTATCTATCTACCTACCTACCTATCTCTATCTATCAATCTACCTACCTACCTATCTGTATCTATCTATCTACCTACCTACCTATCTCTATCTATCAATCTACCTACCTTCCTATCTGTATCTATCAATCTACATACCTACCTATCTCTATCTATCAATCTACCTACCTACCTATCTGTATCTATCTATCTACCTACCTACCTATCTCTATCTATCTACCTACCTACCTATCTGTATCTATCTATCTACCTACCTACCTATCTGTATCTATCAATCTACCTACCTACCTATCTCCATCTATCTACCTACCTACCTACCTATCTCTATCAATCTACCTACCTACCTATCTCTATCTATCTACCTACCTACCTACCTATCTCTATCTATCAATCTACCTACCTACCTATCTGTATCTATCTATCTACCTACCTACCTATCTGTATCTATCAATCTACCTACCTACCTATCTCTATCTATCTACCTACCTACCTACCTATCTCTATCTATCAATCTACCTACCTACCTATCTGTATCTATCAATCTACCTACCTACCTATCTCTATCTATCTACCTACCTACCTATCTCTATCTATCAATCTACCTACCTACCTATCTTTATCTATCTATCTACCTACCCACCTATCTCTATCTATCTATCTACCTACCTATCTATCTGTATCTATCTATCTACCTACCTATCTCTATCAATCTACCTACCTACCTATCTCTATCTATCTACCTACCTACCTACCTACATATCTGTATCTATCAATCTACCTACCTACCTATCTCTATCTATCAATCTACCTACCTACCCATCTGTTTCTATCTATCTACCTACCTACCTATCTGTATCTATCAATCTACCTACCTACATATCTGTATCTATCCATCTACCTATCTACCTATCTCTATCTATCAATCTACCTACCTACCTATCTCTATCTATCTATCTACCTATCTACCTATCTCTATCTATTTACCTACCTACCTATCTATCAATCTACCTACCTACCTATCTGTATCTATCAATCTACCTACCTACCTATCTCTATCTATCTATCTACCTACCTACCTACCTACCTACATATCTGTATCTATATATCTACCTACCTACCTATCTCTATCTATCAAACTACCTACCTACCTATCTGTATCTATCTATCTACCTACCTACCTACCTATCTCTATCAATCTATCTACCTACCTATCTGTATCTATCTACCTACCTACCTACCTATCTCTATCTATCTATCTATCTACCCACCTACCTATCTCTATCTATCTACCTACCTACCTATCTGTATCTATCTATCTACCTACCTACATATCTGTATCTATCTATCTACCTACCCACCTATCTGTATCTATCAATCTACCTACCTACCTATCTCTATCTATCTATCTATCTACCTACCTACATATCTGTATCTATCTACCTACCTACCTACCTACCTATCTGTATCTATCTATCTACCTACCTACATATCTGTATCTATATATCTACCTACCTACCTATCTGTACCTATCTATCTACCTACCTACCTATCTCTATCTATCTATCTACCTACCTACTTACCTATCTCTATCAATCTACCTACCTACCTATCTCTATCTATCTACCTACCTACCTACCTATCTCTATCTATCAATCTACCTACCTACCTATCTGTATCTATCTATCTACCTACCTACATATCTGTATCTATATATCTACCTACCTACCTATCTCTATCTATCTATCTACCTACCTACATATCTGTATCTATATATCTACCTACCTACCTATCTGTATCTATCTATCTACCTATCTACCTATCTCTATCTATCAATCTACCTACCTACCTATCTCTATCTATCTATCTACCTACCCACCTATCTGTATTTTTCTATCTACCTACCTATCTCTATCTATCAATCTACCTACCTGCCTACCTTTCTGTATCTATCTATCTACCTATCTACCTATCTCTATCTATCAATCTACCTACCTACCTATCTGTATCTATCTATCTACCTACCTAGATATCTGTATCTATATATCTACCTACCTACCTATCTCTATCTATCAATCTACCTACCTACCTATCTGTATCTATCTATCTACCTACCCACCTATTTGTATTTATCAATCTACCTACCTATCTGTATCTATCTACCTACCTACCTACGTATCTCTATCTATCTATCTACCTACCTACCTATCTGTATCTATCAATCTACCTACCTACCTATCTCTATCTATCAATCTACCTACCTACCTATCTGTATCTATCTATCTACCTACCTACCTATCTGTATCTATGAATCTACCTACCTACCTACCTCTATCTATCTATCTACCTACCTACCTATCTGTATCTATCTACCTACCTACCTAACTATCTCTATCTATCAATCTACCTACCTACCTATCTGTATCTATCTATCTACCTACCTACCTATCTGTATCTATGTACCTACCTACCTACCTATCTCTATCTATCAATCTACCTACCTACCTATTTGTATCTATCTATCTACCTACCTACCTATCTGTATCTATCTATCTATCTACCTACCTATCTGTATCTATCTATCTACCTACCTACCTATCTCTATCTATCTATCTACCTAGCTACCTATCTGTATCTATCTATCTACCTACCTACCTATCTCTTATCTATCTACCTACCTACCTATCTCTATTTATCTATCTACCTACCTACCTATCTGTATCTATTTATCTACCTACCTATCTCTATCTATCTACCTACCTACCTATCTCTATTTATCTATCTACCTACCTACCTATCTCTATCTATCTATCTACCTACCTTCCTATCTCTATCTATCAATCTACCTACCTACCTATCTGTATCTATCTATCTACCTACCCACCTATCTCTATTTATCTATCTACCTACCTACCTATCTGTATCTATTTATCTACCTACCTACCTATCTGTATCTATCAATCTAACTACCTACCTATCTCTATCTATCTACCTACCTACCTACCTATCTCTATCAATCTACCTACCTACCTATCTCTATCTATCTACCTACCTACCTACCTATCTCTATCTATCAATCTACCTACCTACCTATCTGTATCTATCAATCTACCTACCTACCTATCTCTATCTATCTACCTACATATCTGTATCTATATATCTACCTACCTACCTATCTCTATCTATCTACCTACCTACCTACTTACCTACATATCTGTATCTATATATCTACCTACCTACCTATCTGTATCTATCTATCTACCTATCTACCTATCTCTATCTATCAATCTACCTACCTACCTATCTCTATCTATCTATCTACCTACCCACCTATCTGTATTTTTCTATCTACCTACCTATCTCTATCAATCTACCTACCTGCCTACCTTTCTGTATCTATCTATCTACCTATCTACCTATCTCTATCTATCAATCTACCTACCTACCTATCTGTATCTATCTATCTACCTACCTACATATCTGTATCTATATATCTAACTACCTACCTATCTCTATCTATCTACCTACCTACCTATCTCTATCTATCAATCTACCTACCTACCTATCTCTATCTATCTATCTACCTACCTACCTATCTCTATCTATCAATCTACCTACCTACCTATCTGTATCTATCTATCTACCTACCTACCTATCTCTATCTATCTATCTACCTACCTACCTATCTCTATCTATCAATCTACCTACCTACCTATCTGTATCTATCAATCTACCTACCTACCTATCTCTATCTACCTACCTACCTATCTCTATCTATCAATCTACCTACCTACCTATCTCTATCTATCTATCTACCTACCTACCTCTCTCTATCTATTTATCTACCTACCTACCTATCTCTATCAATCAATCTACCTACCTACCTATCTGTATCTATCTATCTACCTACCCACCTATCTCTATTTATCTATCTACCTACCTACCTATCTGTATCTATCTATCTACCTATCTACCTATCTCTATCTATCTACCTACCTACCTATCTCTATCTATCTATCTATCTACCTACCTATCTCTATCTATCAATCTACCTACCTACCTATCTGTATCTATCTATCTACCTACCTACCTTTCTCTATCTATCTATCTACCTACCTACCTATCTCTATCAATCTACCTACCTACCTATCTCTATCTATCTATCTATCTACCTACCTACCTATCTCTATCTATCTACCTACCTACCTATCTCTATCTATCAATCTACCTACCTACCTATCTCTATCTATCTATCTACCTACCTACCTATCTCTATCAATCTACCTACCTACCTATCTCTATCTATCTACCTACCTACCTACCTATCTCTATCTATCTATCTACCTACCTACCTATCTCTATCAATCTACCTACCTACCTACCTATCTCTATCTATCAATCTACCTACCTACCTATCTCTATCTATCTACCTACCTACCTACCTATCTCTATCAATCTACCTACCTACCTATCTCTATCTATCTATCTACCTACCTACCTACCTATCTCTATCTATCTATCTACCTAGCTACCTATCTGTATCTATCTATCTACCTACCGACCTATCTCTTATCTATCTACCTACCTACCTATCTCTATCTATCTATCTACCTACCTACCTATCTCTATCTATCAATCTTCCTACCTACCTATCTGTATCTATCAATCTACATACCTACCTATCTCTATCTATCTATCTACATACCTACCTATCTCTATCAATCTACCTACCTTCCTATCTGTATCTATCAATCTACCTACCTACCTATCTCTATCTATCTATCTACCTGCCTACCTATCTCTATCTATCTATCTATCTACCTACCTACCTATCTGTATCTATCTATCTACCTACCTACCTATCTGTATCTATGAATCTACCTACCTACCTACCTCTATCTATCTATCTACCTACCTACCTATCTGTATCTATCTACCTACCTACCTAACTATCTCTATCTATCAATCTACCTACCTACCTATCTGTATCTATCTATCTACCTACCTACCTATCTGTATCTATGTACCTACCTACCTACCTATCTCTATCTATCAATCTACCTACCTACCTATTTGTATCTATCTATCTACCTACCTACCTATCTGTATCTATCTATCTATCTACCTACCTATCTGTATCTATCTATCTACCTACCTACCTATCTCTATCTATCTATCTACCTAGCTACCTATCTGTATCTATCTATCTACCTACCTACCTATCTCTTATCTATCTACCTACCTACCTATCTCTATTTATCTATCTACCTACCTACCTATCTGTATCTATTTATCTACCTACCTATCTCTATCTATCTACCTACCTACCTATCTCTATTTATCTATCTACCTACCTACCTATCTCTATCTATCTATCTACCTACCTTCCTATCTCTATCTATCAATCTACCTACCTACCTATCTGAATCTATCTATCTACCTACCCACCTATCTCTATTTATCTATCTACCTACCTACCTATCTGTATCTATTTATCTACCTACCTACCTATCTGTATCTATCAATCTAACTACCTACCTATCTCTATCTATCTACCTACCTACCTACCTATCTCTATCAATCTACCTACCTACCTATCTCTATCTATCTACCTACCTACCTACCTATCTCTATCTATCAATCTACCTACCTACCTATCTGTATCTACCAATCTACCTACCTACCTATCTCTATCTATCTACCTACATATCTGTATCTATATATCTACCTACCTACCTATCTCTATCTATCTACCTACCTACCTACTTACCTACATATCTGTATCTATATATCTACCTACCTACCTATCTGTATCTATCTACCTATCTACCTATCTCTATCTATCAATCTACCTACCTACCTATCTCTATCTATCTATCTACCTACCCACCTATCTGTATTTTTCTATCTACCTACCTATCTCTATCAATCTACCTACCTGCCTACCTTTCTGTATCTATCTATCTACCTATCTACCTATCTCTATCTATCAATCTACCTACCTACCTATCTGTATCTATCTATCTACCTACCTACATATCTGTATCTATATATCTAACTACCTACCTATCTCTATCTATCTACCTACCTACCTATCTCTATCTATCAATCTACCTACCTACCTATCTCTATCTATCTATCTACCTACCTACCTATCTCTATCTATCAATCTACCTACCTACCTATCTGTATCTATCTATCTACCTACCTACCTATCTCTATCTATCTATCTACCTACCTACCTATCTCTATCTATCAATCTACCTACCTACCTATCTGTATCTATCAATCTACCTACCTACCTATCTCTATCTACCTACCTACCTATCTCTATCTATCAATCTACCTACCTACCTATCTCTATCTATCTATCTACCTACCTACCTCTCTCTATCTATCTATCTATCTACCTACCTACCTATCTCTATCAATCAATCTACCTACCTACCTATCTGTATCTATCTATCTACCTACCCACCTATCTCTATTTATCTATCTACCTACCTACCTATCTGTATCTATCTATCTACCTATCTACCTATCTCTATCTATCTACCTAC
This sequence comes from Crotalus helleri, assembly GCA_024509115.1. Taxonomy (NCBI): domain Eukaryota; kingdom Metazoa; phylum Chordata; class Lepidosauria; order Squamata; family Viperidae; genus Crotalus; species Crotalus helleri. The sequence goes on from JAKSXO010000103.1 coordinate 536,377, forward strand.
CTACCTATCTCTATCTATCTATCTATCTACCTACCTATCTCTATCTATCAATCTACCTACCTACCTATCTGTATCTATCTATCTACCTACCTACCTTTCTCTATCTATCTATCTACCTACCTACCTATCTCTATCAATCTACCTACCTACCTATCTCTATCTATCTATCTATCTACCTACCTACCTATCTCTATCTATCTACCTACCTACCTATCTCTATCTATCAATCTACCTACCTACCTATCTCTATCTATCTATCTACCTACCTACCTATCTCTATCAATCTACCTACCTACCTATCTCTATCTATCTACCTACCTACCTACCTATCTCTATCTATCTATCTACCTACCTACCTATCTCTATCAATCTACCTACCTACCTACCTATCTCTATCTATCAATCTACCTACCTACCTATCTCTATCTATCTACCTACCTACCTACCTATCTCTATCAATCTACCTACCTACCTATCTCTATCTATCTATCTACCTACCTACCTACCTATCTCTATCTATCTATCTACCTAGCTACCTATCTGTATCTATCTATCTACCTACCTACCTATCTCTTATCTATCTACATACCTACCTATCTCTATCTATCTATCTACACACCTACCTATCTCTATCTATCAATCTACCTACCTTCCTATCTGTATCTATCAATCTACCTACCTACCTATCTCTATCTATCTATCTACCTACCTACCTATCTCTATCTATCTATCTACCTACCTACCTATCTGTATCTATCTATCTATCTACCCACCTATCTCTATCTATCTATCTACCTACCTATCTCTATCTATCTATCTATCTATCTATCTATCTATCTATCTATCTATCTATCTATCTATCTATCTATCTATCTATCTATCTATCTATCTACCTACCTACCTATCTCTATCTATCTATCTACCTACCTTCCTATCTCTATCTATCAATCTACCTACCTACCTATCTGTATCTATCTATCTACCTACCCACCTATCTCTATTTATCTATCTACCTACCTACCTATCTGTATCTATCTATCTACCTACCTACCAATCTGTATCTATCAATCTAACTACCTACCTATCTCTATCTATCTACCTACCTACCTACCTATCTCTATCAATCTACCTACCTACCTATCTCTATCTATCTACCTACCTACCTACCTATCTCTATCTATCAATCTACCTACCTACCTATCTGTATCTATCAATCTACCTACCTACATATCTCTATCTATCAATCTACCTACCTACCTATCTCTATCTATCTATCTACCTACCTACCTATCTCTATCTATCTATCTACCTACCTACCTATCTCTATCTATCTATCTACCTACCTACCTATCTCTATCTATCAATCTACCTACCTACCTATCTCTATCTATCTACCTACCTACCTACCTATCTCTATCTATCAATCCTCCTACCTACCTATCTGTATCTATCAATCTACCTACCTACCTATCTCTATCTATCTATCTACCTACCTACCTATCTCTATCTATCAATCTACCTACCTTCCTATCTGTATCTATCAATCTACCTACCTACCTATCTCTATCTATCTATCTACCTACCTACCTATCTCTATCTATCAATCTACCTATCTTCCTATCTGTATCTATCAATCTACCTACCTACCTATCTCTATCTATCAATCTACCTACCTACCTATCTGTATCTATCAATCTACCTACCTACCTATCTGTATCTATCTATCTACCTACCTACCTATCTGTATCTATCTATCTACCTACCTACCTATCTGTATCTATCAATCTAACTACCTACCTATCTCTATCTATCTACCTACCTACCTACCTATCTCTATCAATCTACCTACCTACCTATCTCTATCTATCTACCTAACTACCTACCTATCTCTATCTATCAATCTACCTACCTACCTATCTGTATCTATCAATCTACCTACCTACCTATCTCTATCTATCTATCTACCTACCTACCTATCTCTATCTATCTATCTACCTACCTACCTATCTCTATCAATCTACCTACCTACCTATCTCTATCTATCTACCTACCTACCTACCTATCTCTATCTATCTATCTACCTACCTACCTATCTCTATCTATCTATCTACCTACCTACATATCTGTATCTATCTACCTACTTACCTACCTACCTATCTCTATCTATCTATCTACCTACCTACCTATCTGTATCTATCTATCTACCTACCTACCTATCTCTATCTATCTATCTACCTACCTACATATCTGTATCTATATATCTACCTACCTACCTATCTGTATCTATCTGTCTACCTATCTACATATCTGTATCTATATATCTACCTACCTACCTATCTCTATCTATCAATCTACCTACCTACCTACCTATCTCTATCTATCTATCTACCTACCTACATATCTGTATCTATATATCTACCTACCTACCTATCTGTATCTATCTATCTACCTATCTACATATCTGTATCTATATATCTACCTACCTACCTATCTCTATCTATCAATCTACCTACCTACCTATCTGTATCTACCTACCTACCTACCTACCTACCTATCTCTATCTATCTACCTACCTACCTACCTATCTCTATCTATCTACCTACTTACCTACCTATCTCTATCTATCTATCTACCTACCTACCTATCTCTATCTATCTATCTACCTACCTACCTATCTCTATCTATCTATCTACCTACCTACCTATCTGTATCTATCAATCTACCTACCTGTTTATCTCTATCTATCTACCTACCTACCTACCTATCTGTATCTATCAATCTACCTACCTACCTATCTCTATCTATCTACCTACCTACCTACCTATCTCTATCTATCAATCTGCCTACCTACCTATCTGTATCTATCTATCTACCTACCTACCTATCTATATCTATCAATCTACCTACCTACCTATCTGTATCTATCTATCTACCTACCTACCTATCTGTATCTATCAATCTACCTACCTACTTATCTCTATCTATCAATCTACCTACCTACCTATCTCTATCTATCAATCTACCTACCTACCTATCTCTATCTACCTACCTACCTACCTACCTATCTCTATCTATCTATCTACTTACCTACCTATCTCTATCAATCTACCTACCTACCTATCTCTATCTATCTACCTACCTACCTATCTGTATCTATCTATCTACCTACCTACCTGTCTCTATCTATCAATCTACCTACCTACCTATCTGTATCTATCTATCTACCTACCCACCTATCTCTATTTATCTATCTACCTACTTACCTATCTGTATCTATCTATCTACCTATCTACCTATCTCTATCTATCTACCTACCTACCTATCTCTATCTATCTATCTACCTACCTACCTATCTCTATCTATCAATCTACCTACCTACCTATCTGTATCTATCTATCTACCTACCTACCTATCTCTATCTATCTATCTACCTACCTACCTACCTATCTCTATCAATCTACGTACCTACCTATCTCTATCTATCTATCTATCTATCTATCTATCTATCTATCTATCTATCTATCTATCTATCTATCTATCTATCTATCTACCTACCTACCTATCTCTATCTATCTACCTACCTACCTACCTATCTCTATCTATCAATCTACCTACCTACCTACCTATCTCTATCTATCTATCTATCTACCTACCTACCTATCTCTATCAATCTACCTACCTACCTATCTCTATCTATCTACCTACCTACCTACCTATCTCTATCTATCTATCTATCTATCTACCTACCTATCTCTATCAATCTACCTACCTACCTATCTCTATCTATCAATCTACCTACCTACCTATCTCTATCTATCTACCTACCTACCTATCTCTATCAATCTACCTACCTACCTATCTCTATCTATCTATCTACCTACCTACCTATCTCTATCTATCAATCTACCTACCTACCTATCTGTATCTATCTATCTACCTACCCACCTATCTCTATTTATCTATCTACATACCTACCTATCTGTATCTATTTATCTACCTATCTACCTATATCTATCTATCTACCTACCTACCTATCTCTATCTATCAATCTACCTACCTACCTATCTGTATCTATCAATCTTCCTACATACCTATCTCTATCTATCTATCTACCTACCTACCTATCTGTATCTATCTATCTACCTACCTACCTATCTGTATCTATCAATCTACCTACCTACCTATCTCTATCTATCTACCTACCTACCTACCTATCTCTATCAATCTACCTACCTACCTATCTCTATCTATCTACCTACCTACCAACCTATCTCTATCTATCAATCTACCTACCTACCTATCTGTATCTATCTATCTACCTACCTACCTATCTGTATCTATCAATCTACCTACCTACCTATCTCTATCTATCTACCTACCTACCTACCTATCTCTATCTATCAATCTACCTACCTACCTATCTCTATCTATCTATCTATCTATCTATCTATCTATCTATCTATCTATCTACCTACCTACATATCTGTATCTATCTACCTACCTACCTACCTATCTGTATCTATCTATCTACATACCTACCTATCTCTATCTATCTATCTACCTACCTACCTATCTCTATCTATCTATATACCTACCTACCTATCTGTATCTATCAATCTACCTACCTACCTATCTCTATCTATCTATCTATCTACCTACCTACCTATCTCTATCTATCAATCTACCTACCTACCTATCTCTATCTATCTATCTACCTACCTACCTATCTCTATCAATCTACCTACCTACCTATCTCTATCTATCTACCTACCTACCTACCTATCTCTCTCTATCTATCTACCTACCTACCTATCTCTATCAATCTACCTACCTACCTATCTCTATCTATCTATCTATCTACCTACCTACCTATCTCTATCTATCTACCTACCTACCTATCTCTATCTATCAATCTACCTACCTACCTATCTCTATCTATCTATCTACCTACCTACCTATCTCTATCAATCTACCTACCTACCTATCTCTATCTATCTACCTACCTACCTACCTATCTCTATCTATCAATCTACCTACCTACCTATCTCTATCTATCTACCTACCTACCTACCTATCTCTATCAATCTACCTACCTACCTATCTCTATCTATCTATCTACCTACCTACCTATCTCTATCAATCTACCTACCTACCTACCTATCTCTATCTATCAATCTACCTACCTACCTATCTCTATCTATCTACCTACCTACCTACCTATCTCTATCAATCTACCTACCTACCTATCTCTATCTATCTATCTATCTACCTACCTACCTACCTATCTCTATCTATCTATCTACCTAGCTACCTATCTGTATCTATCTATCTACCTACCTACCTATCTCTTATCTATCTACCTACCTACCTATCTCTATCTATCTATCTACCTACCTACCTATCTCTATCTATCAATCCTCCTACCTACCTATCTGTATCTATCAATCTATCTACCTACCTACCTATCTCTATCAATCTACCTACCTACCTATCTCTATCTATCAATCTACCTACCTACCTATCTCTATCTATCTACCTACCTACCTACCTATCTCTATCAATCTACCTACCTACCTATCTCTATCTATCTATCTACCTACCTACCTATCTCTATCAATCTACCTACCTACCTATCTCTATCAATCTACCTACCTACCTATCTCTATCAATCTACCTACCTACCTACCTATCTCTATCTATCAATCTACCTACCTACCTATCTCTATCTATCTACCTACCTACCTACCTATCTGTATCTATCAATCTACCTACCTACCTATCTCTATCTATCTACCTACATATCTGTATCTATATATCTACCTACCTACCTATCTCTATCTATCTACCTACCTACCTACCTATCTCTATCTATCAATCTACCTACCTATCTCTATCTATCTATCTACCTACCTACCTATCTCTATCTATCAATCTACCTACCTACCTATCTGTATCTATCAATCTACCTACCTACCTATCTCTATCTATCTACCTACCTACCTACCTATCTCTATCTATCAATCTACCTACCTACCTATCTGTATCTATCTACCTACCTACCTACCTATCTCTATCTATCTATCTATCTATCTATCTGTCTGTCTATCTATCTATCTATCTATCTACCTACCTACCTACCTATCTCTATCTATCTATCTACCTACCTACCTATCTCTATCTATCAATCTACCTACCTACCTATCTGTATCTATCTATCTACCTACCTACCTATCTCTATCTATCAATCTACCTACCTACCTATCTCTATCTATCTACCTACCTACCTAACTACCTATCTCTATCTATCAATCTACCTACCTACCTATCTCTATCTATCTTTCTACCTACCTACCTATCTCTATCTATCTATCTACCTACCTACCTATCTCTATCTATCAATCTACCTACCTACCTATCTGTATCTATCAATCTACCTACCTACCTATCTCTATCTATCTACCTACATATCTGTATCTATATATCTACCTACCTACCTATCTCTATCTATCTACCTACCTACCTACCTATCTCTATCTATCAATCTACCTACCTATCTCTATCTATCTATCTACCTACCTACCTATCTCTATCTATCAATCTACCTACCTACCTATCTGTATCTATCAATCTACCTACCTACCTATCTCTATCTATCTACCTACCTACCTACCTATCTCTATCTATCAATCTACCTACCTACCTATCTGTATCTATCAATCTACCTACCTACCTATCTCTATCTATCTACCTACATACCTACCTATCTCTATCAATCTACCTACCTACCTATCTCTATCTATCTATCTACCTACCTACCTCTCTCTATCTATCTATCTACCTACCTACCTATCTCTATCAATCAATCTACCTACCTACCTATCTGTATCTATCTATCTACCTACCCACCTATCTCTATTTATCTATCTACCTACCTACCTATCTGTATCTATCTATCTACCTATCTACCTATCTCTATCTATCTATCTACCTACCTACCTATCTCTATCTATCTATCTATCTACCTACCTATCTCTATCTATCAATCTACCTACCTACCTATCTGTATCTATCTATCTACCTACCTACCTTTCTCTATCTATCTATCTACCTACCTACCTATCTCTATCAATCTACCTACCTACCTATCTCTATCTATCTATCTATCTACCTACCTACCTATCTCTATCTATCTACCTACCTACCTACCTATCTCTATCTATCAATCTACCTACCTACCTATCTCTATCTATCTATCTATCTACCTACCTACCTATCTCTATCAATCTACCTACCTACCTATCTCTATCTATCTACCTACCTACCTACCTATCTCTATCTATCTATCTATCTACCTACCTACCTATCTCTATCAATCTACCTACCTACCTATCTCTATCTATCAATCTACCTACCTACCTATCTCTATCTATCTACCTACCTACCTTCCTATCTCTATCAATCTACCTACCTACCTATCTCTATCTATCTATCTATCTACCTACCTACCTATCTCTATCTATCTATCTACCTACCTTCCTATCTCTATCTATCAATCTACCTACCTACCTATCTGTATCTATCTATCTACCTACCCACCTATCTCTATTTATCTATCTACCTACCTACCTATCTGTATCTATTTATCTACCTATCTACCTATCTCTATCTATCTACCTACCTACCTATCTCTATCTATCTATCTACCTACCTACCTACCTATCTCTATCTATCAATCTACCTACCTACCTATCTGTATCTATCTATCTACCTACCTACCTATCTCTATCTATCAATCTACCTACCTTCCTATCTGTATCTATCAATCTACCTACCTACCTATCTCTATCTATCAATCTACCTACCTACCTATCTGTATCTATCAATCTTCCTACCTACCTATCTCTATCTATCTATCTACCTACCTACCTATCTGTATCTATCTAACTACCTACCTACCTATCTGTATCTATCAATCTACCTACCTACCTATCTCTATCTATCTACCTACCTACCTACCTATCTCTATCAATCTACCTACCTACCTATCTCTATCTATCTACCTACCTACCTACCTACCTATCTCTATCTATCAATCTACCTACCTACCTATCTGTATCTATCTATCTACCTACCTACCTATCTGTATCTATCAATCTACCTACCTACCTATCTCTATCTATCTACCTACCTACCTACCTATCTCTATCTATCAATCTACCTACCTACCTATCTCTATCTATCTATCTACCTACCTACATATCTGTATCTATCTACCTACCTACCTACCTATCTGTATCTATCTATCTACCTACCTACCTATCTGTATCTATCTACCTACCTACCTACCTATCTCTATCTATCTATCTACCTACCTACCTATCTGTATCTATCAATCTACCTACCTACCTATCTCTATCTATCTATCTATCTATCTATCTATCTATCTATCTATCTATCTACCTACCTACCTATCTCTATCTATCTACCTACCTACCTACCTATCTCTATCTATCAATCTACCTACCTACCTATCTCTATCTATCTATCTACCTACCTATCTATCTCTATCAATATACCTACCTACCTATCTCTATCTATCTACCTTTCCTACATACCTATCTCTATCTATCTATCTACCTACCTACCTATCTCTATCAATCTACCTACCTACCTATCTCTATCTATCTATCTACCTACCTACCTATCTGTATCTATCTACCTACCTACCTACCTATCTCTATCTATCTATCTACCTACCTACATATCTGTATCTATATATCTACCTACCTACCTATCTGTATCTATCTATCTACCTACCCACCTATCTGTATTTATCTATCTACCTACAATCTGTATCTATCTACCTACCTACCTACCTATCTCTATCTATCTATCTACCTACCTACCTATCTCTATCTATCTATCTACCTACCTACCTATCTCTATCTATCAATCTACCTACCTACCTATCTGTATCTATCTATCTACCTACCTACCTATCTCTATCTATCAATCTACCTACCTACCTATCTCTATCTATCTACCTACCTACCTAACTACCTATCTCCATCTATCAATCTACCTACCTACCTATCTCTATCTATCTTTCTACCTACCTACCTATCTGTATCTATCTATCTACCTACCTACCTATCTCTATCTATCTACCTACCTACCTATCTCTCTCTATCAATCTACCTACCTACCTATCTCTATCTATCTATCTGCCTACGTACTTATCTCTATCTATCTATCTACCTACCTACCTATCTCTATCTATCAATCTACCTACCTACCTATCTGTATCTATCTATCTACCTACCTACCTATCTCTAACTATCAATCTACCTACCTACCTATCTCTATCTATCTACCTACCTACCTACCTATCTCTATCTATCAATCTACCTACCTACCTATCTGTATCTATCTACCTACCTACCTACCTATCTCTATCTATCTATCTATCTATCTATCTATCTATCTATCTATCTATCTATCTATCTATCTGTCTGTCTATCTATCTATCTATCTACCTACCTACCTACCTACCTATCTCTATCTATCAATCTACCTACCTACCTATCTGTATCTATCTATCTACCTACCTACCTATCTCTATCTATCAATCTACCTACCTACCTATCTCTATCTATCTACCTACCTACCTAACTACCTATCTCCATCTATCAATCTACCTACCTACCTATCTCTATCTATCTTTCTACCTACCTACCTATCTGTATCTATCTATCTACCTACCTACCTATCTCTATCTATCTACCTACCTACCTATCTCTCTCTATCAATCTACCTACCTACCTATCTCTATCTATCTATCTGCCTACGTACTTATCTCTATCTATCTATCTACCTACCTACCTATCTCTATCTATCAATCTACCTACCTACCTATCTGTATCTATCTATCTACCTACCTACCTATCTCTAACTATCAATCTACCTACCTACCTATCTCTATCTATCTACCTACCTACCTACCTATCTCTATCTATCAATCTACCTACCTACCTATCTGTATCTATCTACCTACCTACCTACCTATCTCTATCTATCTATCTATCTATCTATCTATCTATCTATCTATCTATCTATCTATCTATCTATCTATCTGTCTGTCTGTCTATCTATCTATCTATCTACCTACCTACCTACCTACCTATCTCTATCTATCTATCTACCTACCTACCTATCTCTATCTATCAATCTACCTACCTACCTATCTGTATCTATCTATCTACCTACCTGCCTATCTCTATCTATCAATCTACCTACCTACCTATCTCTATCTATCTATCTACCTACCTACCTATCTCTATCTATCAATCTACCTACCTACCTATCTGTATCTATCAATCTACCTACCTACCTATCTCTATCTATCTACCTACATATCTGTATCTATATATCTACCTACCTACCTATCTCTATCTATCTACCTACCTACCTACCTATCTCTATCTATCAATCTACCTACCTATCTCTATCTATCTATCTACCTACCTACCTATCTCTATCTATCAATCTACCTACCTACCTATCTGTATCTATCAATCTACCTACCTACCTATCTCTATCTATCTACCTACCTACCTACCTATCTCTATCTATCAATCTACCTACCTACCTATCTGTATCTATCAATCTACCTACCTACCTATCTCTATCTATCTACCTACATACCTACCTATCTCTATCAATCTACCTACCTACCTATCTCTATCTATCTATCTACCTACCTACCTCTCTCTATCTATCTATCTACCTACCTACCTATCTCTATCAATCAATCTACCTACCTACCTATCTGTATCTATCTATCTCCTACCCACCTATCTCTATTTATCTATCTACCTACCTACCTATCTGTATCTATCTATCTACCTATCTACCTATCTCTATCTATCTACCTACCTACCTATCTCTATCTATCTATCTATCTACCTACCTATCTCTATCTATCAATCTACCTACCTACCTATCTGTATCTATCAATCTACCTACCTACCTTTCTCTATCTATCTATCTACCTACCTACCTATCTCTATCAATCTACCTACCTACCTATCTCTATCTATCTATCTATCTACCTACCTACCTATCTCTATCTATCTACCTACCTACCTACCTATCTCTATCTATCAATCTACCTACCTACCTATCTCTATCTATCTATCTATCTATCTATCTACCTACCTATCTCTATCAATCTACCTACCTACCTATCTCTATCTATCTACCTACCTACCTACCTATCTCTATCTATCTATCTACCTACCTACCTATCTCTATCAATCTACCTACCTACCTATCTGTATCTATCAATCTACCTACCTACCTATCTCTATCTATCTACCTACATACCTACCTATCTCTATCAATCTACCTACCTACCTATCTCTATCTATCTATCTACCTACCTACCTCTCTCTATCTATCTATCTACCTACCTACCTATCTCTATCAATCAATCTACCTACCTACCTATCTGTATCTATCTATCTACCTACCCACCTATCTCTATTTATCTATCTACCTACCTACCTATCTGTATCTATCTATCTACCTATCTACCTATCTCTATCTATCTACCTACCTACCTATCTCTATCTATCTATCTATCTACCTACCTATCTCTATCTATCAATCTACCTACCTACCTATCTGTATCTATCTATCTACCTACCTACCTTTCTCTATCTATCTATCTACCTACCTACCTATCTCTATCAATCTACCTACCTACCTATCTCTATCTATCTATCTATCTATCTACCTACCTACCTATCTCTATCTATCTACCTACCTACCTACCTACCTATCTCTATCTATCAATCTACCTACCTACCTATCTCTATCTATCTATCTATCTATCTACCTACCTACCTATCTCTATCAATCTACCTACCTACCTATCTCTATCTATCTACCTACCTACCTACCTATCTCTATCTATCTATCTACCTACCTACCTATCTCTATCAATCTACCTACCTACCTATCTCTATCTATCAATCTACCTACCTACCAATCTCTATCTATCTACCTACCTACCTACCTATCTCTATCAATCTACCTACCTACCTATCTCTATCTATCTATCTATCTACCTACCTACCTATCTCTATCTATCTATCTACCTACCTTCCTATCTCTATCTATCAATCTACCTACCTACCTATCTGTATCTATCTATCTACCTACCCACCTATCTCTATTTATCTATCTACCTACCTACCTATCTGTATCTATTTATCTACCTATCTACCTATCTCTATCTATCTACCTACCTACCTATCTCTATCTATCTATCTACCTACCTACCTACCTATCTCTATCTATCAATCTACCTACCTACCTATCTGTATCTATCTATCTACCTACCTACCTATCTCTATCTATCAATCTACCTACCTTCCTATCTGTATCTATCAATCTACCTACCTACCTATCTCTATCTATCTATCTATCTACCTACCTACCTATCTGTATCTATCTAACTACCTACCTACCTATCTGTATCTATCAATCTACCTACCTACCTATCTCTATCTATCTACCTACCTACCTACCTATCTCTATCAATCTACCTACCTACCTATCTCTATCTATCTACCTACCTACCTACCTACCTATCTCTATCTATCAATCTACCTACCTACCTATCTGTATCTATCTATCTACCTACCTACCTATCTGTATCTATCAATCTACCTACCTACCTATCTCTATCTATCTATCTACCTACCTACATATCTGTATCTATCTACCTACCTACCTACCTATCTGTATCTATCTATCTACCTACCTACCTATCTGTATCTATCTACCTACCTACCTACCTATCTCTATCTATCTATCTATCTACCTACCTACCTATCTGTATCTATCAATCTACCTACCTACCTATCTCTATCTATCTATCTATCTATCTATCTATCTATCTATCTACCTACCTACCTATCTCTATCTATCTACCTACCTACCTACCTATCTCTATCTATCAATCTACCTACCTACCTATCTCTATCTATCTATCTACCTACCTACCTATCTCTATCAATCTACCTACCCACCTATCTCTATCTATCTACCTTTCCTACATACCTATCTCTATCTATCTATCTACCTACCTACCTATCTCTATCAATCTACCTACCTACCTATCTCTATCTATCTATCTACCTACCTACATATCTGTATCTATCTACCTACCTACCTACCTATCTCTATCTATCTATCTACCTACCTACATATCTGTATCTATATATCTACCTACCTACCTATCTGTATCTATATATCTACCTACCTACCTATCTCCATCTATCAATCTACCTACCTACCTATCTGTATCTATCTATCTACCTACCCACCTATCTGTATTTATCTATCTACCTACAATCTGTATCTATCTACCTACCTACCTACCTATCTCTATCTATCTATCTACCTACCTACCTATCTCTATCTATCAGTCTACCTACCTACCTATCTGTATCTATCTATCTACCTACCTACCTATCTCTATCTATCAATCTACCTACCTACCTATCTCTATCTATCTACCTACCTACCTAACTACCTATCTCTATCTATCAATCTACCTACCTACCTATCTCTATCTATCTTTCTACCTACCTACCTATCTGTATCTATCTATCTACCTACCTACCTATCTCTATCTATCAATCTACCTACCTACCTATCTCTATCTATCTATCTGCCTACGTACTTATCTCTATCTATCTATCTACCCACCTACCTATCTCTATCTATCAATCTACCTACCTACCTATCTGTATCTATCTATCTACCTACCTACCTATCTCTATCTATCAATCTACCTACCTACCTATCTCTATCTATCTACCTACCTACCTAACTACCTATCTCTATCTATCAATCTACCTACCTACCTATCTCTATCTATCTTTCTACCTACCTACCTATCTGTATCTATCTATCTACCTACCTACCTATCTCTATCTATCTACCTACCTACCTATCTCTATCTATCAATCTACCTACCTACCTATCTCTATCTATCTATCTGCCTACATACTTATCTCTATCTATCTATCTACCTACCTACCTATCTCTATCTATCAATCTACCTACCTACCTATCTGTATCTATCTATCTACCTACCTACCTATCTCTAACTATCAATCTACCTACCTACCTATCTACCTACCTACATATCTGTATCTATATATCTACCTACCTACCTATCTGTATCTATCTACCTATCTACGTATCTCTATCTATCAATCTACCTACCTACCTATCTCTATCTATCTATCTACCTACCTACCTATCTCTATCTATTTATCTACCTACCTACCTATCTCTATCTATCTATCTACCTACCTACCTATATGTATATATATCTACCTACCTACCTATCTGTATCTATCTATCTACCTATCTACCTATCTCTATCTATCAATCTACCTACCTACCTATCTCTATCTATCTATCTACCTACCCACCTATCTGTATTTATCTATCTACCTACCTATCTGTATCTATCTACCTACCTACCTACCTATCTCTATCTATCTACCTACCTACCTATCTCTATCTATCAATCTACCTACCTACCTATCTCTATCTATCTATCTACCTACCCACCTATCTGTATTTATCTATCTACCTACCTATCTGTATCTATCTACCTACCTACCTACCTATCTCTATCTATCAATATACCTACCTACCTATCTGTATCTATCTACCTACCTACCTATCTCTATCTACCAATCTACCTACCTACCTATCTGTAATCTATCAACCTACCTACCTACCTATCTCTATCTATTTATCTACCTACCTACCTATCTCTATCTATCAATCTACCTACCTACCTATCTCTATCTATTTATCTATCTACCTACCTACCTATCTCTATCTATTTATCTACCTACCTACCTATCTCTATCTATCTATCTACCTACCTACCTATCTGTATATATATCTACCTACCTACCTATCTGTATCTATCTATCTACCTATCTACCTATCTCTATCTATCAATCTACCTACCTATCTATCTATCTATCTATCTATCTATCTATCTATCTATCTATCTATCTATCTACCTACCCACCTATCTGTATTTATCTATATACCTACCTATCTGTATCTATCTACCTACCTACCTACCTATCTCTATCTATCTATCTACCTACGTACCTATCTCTATCTATCAATCTACCTACCTACCTATCTCTATCTATCTATCTACCTACCCACCTATCTGTATTTATCTATCTACCTACCTATCTGTATCTATCTACCTACCTACCTACCTATCTCTATCTATCTATCTACCTACCTACCTATCTCTATCTACCAATCTACCTACCTACCTATCTGTAATCTATCAACCTACCTACCTACCTATCTCTATCTATCTATCTACCTACCTACCTATCTCTATCTATCAATATACCTACCTACCTATCTGTATCTATCAATCTACCTACCTATCTCTATCTATCTACCTACCTACCTACCTACCTACCTACCTATCTCTATCAATCTACCTACCTACCTATCTGTATCTATCTATCTACCTACCTACATATCTGTATCTATATATCTACCTACCTACCTACCTATCTCTATCTATCTATCTATCTACCTACCTACCTATCTCTATCTATCTATCTACCTACCTACCTATCTGTATCTATCAATCTACCTACCTACCTATCTCTATCTATCTACCTACCTACCTACCTATCTCTATCTATCAATCTACCTACCTACCTATCTCTATTATTCTACCTACCTACCTATCTCTATCTATCTACCTACCTACCTATCTCTATCTATCAATCTACCTACCTACCTATCTCTATCTATCTACCTACCTACCTACCTATATCTATCAATCTACCTACCTACCTATCTCTATCTATCTACCTACCTACCTACCTATCTCTATCTATCAATCTACATACCTACCGATCTGTATCTATCTATCTACCTACCTACTTATCTGTATCTATCAATCTACCTACCTACCTATCTCTATCTATCTACCTACCTACCTACCTATCTCTATCTATCAATCTACCTACCTACCTATCTCTATCTATCTACCTACCTACCTACCTATCTCTATCAATCTACCTACCTACCTACATATCTGTATCTATATATCTACCTACCTACCTATCTGTATCTATCTATCTACCTACCTACCTATCTGTATCTATATATCTACCTACCTACCTATCTCTATCTATCAATCTACCTACCTACCTATCTGTATCTATCTATCTACCTACCCACCTATCTGTATTTATCTATCTACCTACAATCTGTATCTATCTACCTACCTACCTACCTATCTCTATCTATCTATGTACCTACCTACCTATCTCTATCTATCTATGTACCTACCTACCTATCTCTATCTATCAATCTACCTACCTACCTATCTGTATCTATCTATCTACCTATCTACCTATCTCTATCTATCAATCTACCTACCTACCTATCTCTATCTATCTATCTACCTACCCACCTATCTGTATTTATCTATCTACCTACCTATCTGTATCTATCTACCTACCTACCTACCTACCTATCTCTATCTATCTATCTACCTACCTGCCTATCTCTATCTATCAATCTACCTACCTACCTATCTCTATCCATCTATCTACCTACCCACCTATCTGTATTTATCTATCTACCTACCTATCTGTATCTATCTACCTACCTACCTATCTCTATCTATCAATCTACCTACCTACCTATCTGTATCTATCAATCTACCTACCTACCTATCTCTATCTATCTATCTACCTACCTACCTATCTCTATCTATCAATCTACCTACTTACCTATCTGTATCTATCAATCTACCTACCTATCTCTATCTATCTACCTACCTACCTACCTACCTATCTCTATCTATCTATCTACCTACCTACATATCTGTATCTATATATCTACCTACCTACCTATCTGTATCTATCTATCTACCTACCTACCTCTGTATCTATATATCTACCTACCTACCTATCTCTATCTATCAATCTACCTACCTACCTATCTGTATCTATCTATCTACCTACCTACCTATCTGTATCTATCAATCTACCGACCTATCTCTATCTATCTACCTACCTACCTATCTGTATCTATCTATCTACCTACCTACCTATCTCTATCTATCAATCTACCTACCTACCTATCTCTATCTATCTACCTACCTACCTACCTATCTCTATCTATCAATCTACCTACCTACCTATCTCTATCTATCTATCTACCTACCTACCTATCTGTATCTATCTACCTACCTACCTATCTCTATCTATCTACCTACCTACGTACCTATCTCTATCTATCAATCTACCTACCTACCTATCTCTATCTATCAATCTACCTACCTACCTATCTCTATCTATCTATCTACCTACCTACCTATCTCTATCTATCTATCTACCTACCTACCTATCTCTATCTATCTATCTACCTACCCACCTATCTGTATTTATCTATCTACCTACCTATCTGTATCTATCTATCTACCTACCTACCTATCTCTATCTATCTATCTACCTACCTACCTATCTCTATCTACCAATCTACCTACCTACCTATCTGTAATCTATCAACCTACCTACCAACCTATCTCTATCTATCTATCTACCTACCTACCTATCTCTATCTATCAATCTACCTACCTACCTATCTGTATCTATCAATCTACCTACATATCTCTATCTATCTACCTACCTACCTACCTACCTATCTCTATCAATCTACCTACCTACCTATCTGTATCTATCTATCTACCTACCTACATATCTGTATCTATATATCTACCTACCTACCTATCTATCTCTATCTATCTATCTACCTACCTACCTATGTCTATCTATCTACCTACCTACCTACCTATCTCTATCTATCAATCTACCAACCTACCTATCTCTATCTATCTACCTACCTACCTATCTCTATCTATCTACCTACCTACCTATCTCTATCTATCAATCTACCTACCTACCTATCTCTATCTATCTACCTACCTACCTACCTCTCTATCAATCTACCTACCTACCTATCTCTATCTATCTACCTACCTACCTATCTCTATCTATCAATCTACATACCTACCGATCTGTATCTATCTATCTATCTACCTACCTACTTATCTGTATCTATCAATCTACCTACCTACCTATCTCTATCTATCTACCTACCTACCTACCTATCTCTATATATCAATCTACCTACCTACCTATCTCTATCTATCTACCTACCTACCTACCTATCTCTATCAATCTACCTACCTACCTACATATCTGTATCTATATATCTACCTACCTACCTATCTCTATCTATCTATCTACCTACCCACCTATCTGTATTTATCTATCTACCTACCTATCTGTATCTATCTATCTACCTACCTACCTATCTCTATCTATCTATCTACCTACCTACCTATCTCTATCTACCAATCTACCTACCTACCTATCTGTAATCTATCAACCTACCTACCTACCTATCTCTATCTATCTATCTATCTATCTACCTACCTACCTATCTCTATCTATCAATCTACCTACCTACCTATCTGTATCTATCAATTCTACCTACCTATCTCTATCTATCTACCTACCTACCTACCTACCTATCTCTATCAATCTACCTACCTACCTATCTGTATCTATCTATCTACCTACCTACATATCTGTATCTATATATCTACCTACCTACCTATCTATCTCTATCTATCTATCTACCTACCTACCTATCTCTATCTATCTATCTACCTACCTACCTATCTCTATCTATCTATCTACCTACCTACCTATCTGTATCTATCAATCTACCTACCTACCTATCTCTATCTATCTACCTACCTACCTACCTATCTCTATCTATCAATCTACCTACCTACCTATCTCTATCTATCTACCTACCTACCTATCTCTATCTATCTACCTACCTACCTATCTCTATCTATCAATCTACCTACCTACCTATCTCTATCTATCTACCTACCTACCTACCTATCTCTATCTATCAATCTACATACCTAGCGATCTGTATCTATCTATCTACCTACCTACTTATGTGTATCTATCAATCTACCTACCTACCTATCTCTATCTATCTACCTACCTACCTACCTATCTCTATCTATCAATCTACCTACCTACCTATCTCTATCTATCTACCTACCTACCTACCTATCTCTATCTATCAATCTACCAACCTACCTATCTCTATCTATCTACCTACCTACCTATCTGTATCTATCAATCTACCTACCTACCTATGTCTATCTATCTACCTACCTACCTACCTATCTCTATCTATCAATCTACCAACCTACCTATCTCTATCTATCTACCTACCTACCTATCTCTATCTATCTACCTACCTACCTATCTCTATCTATCAATCTACCTACCTACCTATCTCTATCTATCTACCTACCTACCTACCTATCTCTATCAATCTACCTACCTACCTATCTCTATCTATCTACCTACCTACCTACCTATCTCTATCTATCAATCTACATACCTACCGATCTGTATCTATCTATCTATCTACCTACCTACTTATCTGTATCTATCAATCTACCTACCTACCTATCTCTATCTATCTACCTACCTACCTACCTATCTCTATATATCAATCTAGCTACCTACCTATCTCTATCTATCTACCTACCTACCTACCTATCTCTATCAATCTACCTACCTACCTACATATCTGTATCTATATATCTACCTACCTACCTATCTCTATCTATCTATCTACCTACCCACCTATCTGTATTTATCTATCTACCTACCTATCTGTATCTATCTATCTACCTACCTACCTATCTCTATCTATCTATCTACCTACCTACCTATCTCTATCTACCAATCTACCTACCTACCTATCTGTAATCTATCAACCTACCTACCTACCTATCTCTATCTATCTATCTATCTACCTACCTACCTATCTCTATCTATCAATCTACCTACCTACCTATCTGTATCTATCAATCTACCTACCTATCTCTATCTATCTACCTACCTACCTACCTACCTATCTCTATCAATCTACCTACCTACCTATCTGTATCTATCTATCTATCTACCTACCTACATATCTGTATCTATATATCTACCTACCTACCTATCTATCTCTATCTATCTATCTACCTACCTACCTATCTCTATCTATCTATCTACCTACCTACCTATCTCTATCTATCTATCTACCTACCTACCTATCTGTATATATCAATCTACCTACCTACCTATCTCTATCTATCTACCTACCTACCTACCTATCTCTATCTATCAATCTACCTACCTACCTATCTCTATCTATCTACCTACCTACCTATCTCTATCTATCTACCTACCTACCTATCTCTATCTATCAATCTACCTACCTACCTATCTCTATCTATCTACCTACCTACCTACCTATCTCTATCAATCTACCTACCTACCTATCTCTATCTATCAATCTACATACCTAGCGATCTGTATCTATCTATCTACCTACCTACTTATGTGTATCTATCAATCTACCTACCTACCTATCTCTATCTATCTACCTACCTACCTACCTATCTCTATCTATCAATCTACCTACCTACCTATCTCTATCTATCTACCTACCTACCTACCTATCTCTATCAATCTACCTACCTACCTACATATCTGTATCTATATATCTACCTACCTACCTATCTGTATCTATCTATCTACCTACCTACCTATCTGTATCTATATATCTACCTACCTACCTATCTCTATCTATCAATCTACCTACCTACCTATCTGTATCTATCTATCTACCTACCCACCTATCTGTATTTATCTATCTACCTTCAATCTGTATCTATCTACCTACCTACCTATCTCTATCTATCTATGTACCTACCTACCTATCTCTATCTATCTATGTACCTACCTACCTATCTCTATCTATCAATCTACCTACCTACCTATCTGTATCTATCTATCTACCTATCTACCTATCTCTATCTATCAATCTACCTACCTACCTATCTCTATCTATCTATCTACCTACCCACCTATCTGTATTTATCTATCTACCTACCTATCTGTATCTACTTACCTACCTACCTACCTATCTCTATCTATCTATCTACCTACCTACCTATCTCTATCTATCAATCTACCTACCTACCTATCTCTATCCATCTATCTACCTACCCACCTATCTGTATTTATCTATCTACCTACCTATCTGTATCTATCTACCTACCTTCCTACCTATCTCTATCTATCTATCTACCTACCTACCTATCTCTATCTATCAATCTACCTACCTACCTATCTGTATCTATCAATCTACCTACCTACCTATCTCTATCTATCTATCTACCTACCTACCTATCTCTATCTATCAATCTACCTACCTACCTATCTGTATCTATCAATCTACCTACCTATCTCTATCTATCTATCTACCTACCTACCTACCTATCTCTATCTATCTATCTACCTACCTACATATCTGTATCTATATATCTACCTACCTACCTATCTGTATCTATCTATCTACCTACCTACCTACCTATCTGTATCTATATATCTACCTACCTACCTATCTCTATCTATCAATCTACCTACCTACCTATCTGTATCTATCTATCTACCTACCCACCTATCTGTATTTATCTATCTACCTACAATCTGTATCTATCTACCTACCTACCTACCTATCTCTATCTATCTATCTACCTACCTACCTATCTCTATCTATCTATGTACCTACCTACCTATCTCTATCTATCAATCTACCTACCTACCTATCTGTATCTATCTATCTACCTACCTACCTATCTCTATCTATCAATCTACCTACCTACCTATCTCTATCTATCTACCTACCTACCTACCTATCTCTATCTATCAATCTACCTACCTACCTATCTCTATCTATCTATCTACCTACCTACCTATCTGTATCTATCTATCTACCTACCTACCTATCTGTATCTATATATCTACCTACCTACCTATCTCTATCTATCAATCTACCTACCTACCTATCTGTATCTATCTATCTACCTACCCACCTATCTGTATTTATCTATGTACCTACAATCTGTATCTATCTACCTACCTACCTACCTATCTCTATCTATCTATCTACCTACCTACCTATCTCTATCTATCTATGTACCTACCTACCTATCTCTATCTATCAATCTACCTACCTACCTATCTGTATCTATCTATCTACCTACCTACCTATCTCTATCTATCAATCTACCTACCTACCTATCTCTATCTATCTACCTACCTACCTACCTATCTCTATCTATCAATCTACCTACCTACCTATCTCTATCTATCTATCTACCTACCTACCTATCTGTATCTATCTATCTACCTACCTACCTATCTCTATCTATCTACCTACCTACCTACCTATCTCTATCTATCAATCTACCTACCTACATATCTCTATCTATCTATCTATCTACCTACCTACCTATCTCTATCTATCTATCTACCTACCTACCTACCTATCTCTATCTATCTATCTATCTATCTATCTATCTACCTACCTAACTATCTCTATCTATCTATCTACCTACTTACATATCTGTATCTATATATATCTACCTACCTACCTATCTCTATCTATCAATCTACCTACCCACCTATCTCTATCTATCTACCTACCTACCTACCTATCTGTATCTATATATCTACCTACCTACCTATCTGTATCTATCAATCTACCTACCTACCTATCTCTATCTATCTTCCTACCTACCTACCTCTCTCTATCTATCAATCTACTTACCTAGCTATCTCTATCTATCTATCTACCTACCTACCTATCTCTATCTATCTACCTACCTACCTACCTATCTCTATCTATCAATCTACCTACCTACCTATCTCTATCTATCTATCTACCTACCTACCCGTCTCTATCTATCTATCTACCTACCTACCTATCTCTATCTATCTATCTACCTACCTACCTATCTCTATCTATCTATCTACCTACCTACCTATCTCTATCTATCAATCTACATACCTACCTATCTCTATCTATCAATCTACCTACCCACCTATCTTTATCTATCTATCTACCTACCTACCTACCTATCTGTATCTATCAATCTACCTACCTAACTATCTCTATCTATCTATCTACCTACTTACATATCTGTATCTATATATATCTACCTACCTACCTATCTCTATCTATCAATCTAACTACCTACCTATCTCTATCTATCTACCTACCTACCTACCTATCTGTATCTATATATCTACCTACCTACCTATCTGTATCTATCAATCTACCTACCTACCTATCTCTATCTATCAATCTACCTACCTACCTATCTCTATCTATCAATCTACTTACCCACCTATCTGTATCTATCTATCTACCTACCTACCTATCTGTATCTATCAATCTACCTACCTACCTATCTGTATCTATATATCTACTTACCTACCTATCTGTATCTATCTATCTACCTACCTACCTATCTGTATCTATCTACCTACCTACCTACCTACGTATCTCTATCTATCTATCTACTTACCTACCTATCTGTATCTATCTACCTACCTACCTATCTGTATCTATCTATCTACCTACCTACCTATCTCTATCTATCAGTCTACCTACCCACCTATCTGTATCTATCTATCTACCTACCTACCTATCTGTATCTATCAATCTACTTACCTACCTATCTGTATCTATCTACCTACCTACCTATCTGTATCTATCTACCTACCTATCTACCTGTCTCTATCTATCTACCTACCTACATATCTGTATCTATATATCTACCTACCTACCTATCTGTATCTATCTATCTACCTATCTACCTATCTCTATCTATCAATCTACCTACCTACCTATCTCTATCTATCTATCTACCTACCCACCTATCTGTATTTATCTATCTACCTACCTATCTCTATCTATCAATCTACCTACCTACCTATCTGTATCTATCTATCTACCTATCTACCTATCTCTATCTATCAATCTACCTACCTACCTATCTCTATCTATCTATCTACCTACCTACCTATCTGTATCTATCAATCTACCTACCTACCTATCTCTATCTATCTACCTACCTACCTACCTATCTCTATCTATCTATCTATCTATCTACCTACCTACCTATCTCTATCTATCTATCTTCCTACCTACCTATCTGTATCTATCAATCTACCTACCTACCTATCTCTATCTATCTACCTACTTACCTACATATCTGTATCTATCAATCTACCTACCTACCTATCTGTATCTATCTATATACCTATCTACCTATCTCTATCTATCTATCTACCTACCCACCTATCTGTATTTATCTATCTACCTACCTATCTGTATCTATCTACCTACCTACCTACGTATCTCTATCTATCTATCTACCTACCTACCTATCTGTATCTATCAATCTACCTACCTACATATCTCTATCTATCTACCTACCTACCTACATATCTGTATCTATATATCTACCTACTTACCTATCTGTATCTATCAATCTACCTACCTACCTATCTGTATCTATCTATCTACCTACCTACCTATCTCTATCTATCTATCTACCTACCTATCTCTATCTATCAATCTACCTACCTACCTTTCTGTATCTATCTATCTACCTACCTACCTATCTCTATCAATCTACCTACCTACCTATCTCTATCTATCTACCTACCTACCTACCTACATATCTGTATCTATATATCTACCTACCTACCTATCTCTATCTATCTATCTATCTACCTACCTATCTCTATCTATCAATCTACCTACCTACCTATCTGTATCTATCTACCTACCTACCTTTCTCTATCTATCTATCTATCTACCTACCTACCTATCTCTATCAATCTACCTACCTACCTATCTCTATCTATCTATCTATCTACCTACCTACCTATCTCTATCTATCTACCTACCTACCTATCTCTATCTATCAATCTACCTACCTACCTCTATCTATCTATCTACCTACCTACCTATCTCTATCAATCTACATACCTACCTATCTCTATCTATCTACCTACCTACCTACCTATCTCTATCTATCTATCTACCTACCTACCTATCTCTATCAATCTACCTACCTACCTATCTCTATCTATCAATCTACCTACCTACCTATCTCTATCTATCTACCTACCTACCTACCTATCTCTATCAATCTACCTACCTACCTATCTCTATCTATCTATCTATCTACCTACCTACCTATCTCTATCTATCTATCTACCTACCTACCTATCTGTATCTATCTATCTACCTACCTACCTATCTCTTATCTATCTACCTACCTACCTATCTCTATCTATCTATCTACCTACCTACCTATCTCTATCTATCAATCCTCCTACCTACCTATCTCTATCTATCAATCTACTTACCCACCTATCTGTATCTATCTATCTACCTACCTACCTATCTGTATCTATCAATCTACCTACCTACCTATCTGTGTCTATATATCTACTTACCTACCTATCTGTATCTATCTATCTACCTACCTACCTATCTGTATCTATCTACCTACCTACCTACCTACGTATCTCTATCTATCTACTTACCTACCTATCTGTATCTATCTACCTACCTACCTATCTGTATCTATCTATCTACCTACCTACCTATCTCTATCTATCAGTCTACCTACCCACCTATCTGTATCTATCTATCTACCTACCTACCTATCTGTATCTATCAATCTACGTACCTACCTATCTGTATCTATATGTCTACTTACCTACCTATCTGTATCTATCTACCTACCTACCTATCTGTATCTATCTACCTACCTATCTACCTGTCTCTATCTATCTATCTACCTACCTACATATCTGTATCTATATATCTACCTACCTACCTATCTGTATCTATCTATCTACCTATCTACCTATCTCTATCTATCAATCTACCTACCTACCTATCTCTATCTATCTATCTACCTACCCACCTATCTGTATTTATCTATCTACCTACCTATCTCTATCTATCAATCTACCTACCTACCTATCTGTATCTATCTATCTACCTATCTACCTATCTCTATCTATCAATCTACCTACCTACCTATCTCTATCTATCTATCTACCTACCTACCTATATGTATCTATCAATCTACCTACCTACCTATCTCTATCTATCTACCTACCTACCTACCTATCTCTATCTATCTATCTATCTACCTACCTACCTATCTCTATCTATCTATCTTCCTACCTACCTATCTGTATCTATCAATCTACCTACCTACCTATCTCTATCTATCTACCTACTTACCTACATATCTGTATCTATCAATCTACCTACCTACCTATCTGTATCTATCTATATACCTATCTACCTATCTCTATCTATCTATCTACCTACCCACCTATCTGTATTTATCTATCTACCTACCTATCTGTATCTATCTACCTACCTACCTACGTATCTCTATCTATCTATCTACCTACCTACCTATCTGTATCTATCAATCTACCTACCTACATATCTCTATCTATCTACCTACCTACCTACATATCTGTATCTATATATCTACCTACCTACCTATCTGTATCTATCAATCTACCTACCTACCTATCTGTATCTATCTATCTACCTACCTACCTATCTCTATCTATCTATCTACCTACCTATCTCTATCTATCAATCTACCTACCTACCTTTCTGTATCTATCTATCTACCTACCTACCTATCTCTATCAATCTACCTACCTACCTATCTCTATCTATCTACCTACCTACCTACCTACATATCTGTATCTATATATCTACCTACCTACCTATCTCTATCTATCTATCTATCTACCTACCTATCTCTATCTATCAATCTACCTACCTACCTATCTGTATCTATCTATCTACCTACCTACCTTTCTCTATCTATCTATCTACCTACCTACCTATCTCTATCAATCTACCTACCTACCTATCTCTATCTATCTATCTATCTACCTACCTACCTATCTCTATCTATCTACCTACCTACCTATCTCTATCTATCAATCTACCTACCTACCTATCTCTATCTATCTACCTACCTACCTATCTCTATCAATCTACCTACCTACCTATCTCTATCTATCTACCTACCTACCTACCTATCTCTATCTATATATCTACCTACCTACCTATCTCTATCAATCTACCTACCTACCTATCTCTATCTAGCAATCTACCTACCTACCTATCTCTATCTATCTACCTACCTACCTACCTAACTCTATCAATCTACCTACCTACCTATCTCTATCTATCTATCTATCTACCTACCTACCTATCTCTATCTATCTATCTACCTAGCTACCTATCTGTATCCATCTATCTACCTACCTACCTATCTCTTATCTATCTACCTACCTACCTATCTCTATCTATCTATCTACCTACCTACCTATCTCTATCTATCAATCCTCCTACCTACCTATCTGTATCTATCAATCTACATACCTACCTATCTCTATCTATCTATCTACATACCTACCTATCTCTATCTATAAATCTACCTACCTTCCTATCTGTATCTATCAATCTACCTACCTACCTATCTCTATCTATCTATCTACCTACCTACCTATCTCTATCTATCTATCTACCTACCTACCTATCTCTATCTATCTATCTACCTACCTACCTATCTGTATCTATCTATCTATCTACCCACCTATCTCTATCTTTCTATCTACCTACCTACCTATCTGTATCTATCTATCTACCTACCTACCTATCTCTGTCTATCAATCTACCTATCTTCCTATCTGTATCTATCAATCTACCTACCTACCTCTCTCTATCTATCAATCTACCTACCTACCTATCTGTATCTAACAATCTACCTACCTACCTATCTCTATCTATCTACCTACCTACCTACCTATCTGTATCTATCTATCTACATACCTACCTATCTGTATCTATCAATCTAACTACCTACCTATCTCTATCTATCTACCTACCTACCTACCTATCTCTATCAATCTACCTACCTACCTATCTCTATCTATCTACCTACCTACCTATCTCTATCTATCAATCTACCTACCTACCTATCTGTATCTATCAATCTACCTACCTACCTATCTCTATCTATCTATCTACCTACCTACCTATCTCTATCTATCTATCTATCTATCTACCTACCTACCTATCTCTATCAATCTACCTACCTACCTATCTCTATCTATCTACCTACCTACCTACCTATTTCTATCTATCTATCTACCTACCTACCTATCTCTATCTATCTATCTACCTACCTACATATCTGTATCTATCTACCTACTTACCTACCTACCTATCTCTATCTATCTATCTACCTACCTACCTATCTGTATCTATCTATCTACCTACCTACCTATCTCTATCTATCTATCTACCTACCTATATATCTGTATCTATATATCTTCCTACCTACCTATCTGTATCTATCTATCTACCTATCTACATATCTGTATCTATATATCTACCTACCTACCTATCTCTATCTATCAATCTACCTACCTACCTACCTATCTGTATCTATCTATCTACCTACCCACCTATCTGTATTTATCTATCTACCTACAATGTGTATCTATCTACCTACCTACCTACGTATCTCTATCTATCTATCTACCTACCTACCTGTCTGTTTCTATCAATCTACCTACCTATTTATCTCTATCTATCTACCTACCTACCTACCTATCTGTATCTATCAATCTACCTACCTACCTATCTCTATCTATCTACCTACCTACCTACCTATCTCTATCTATCAATCTGCCTACCTACCTATCTGTATCTCTCTATCTACCTACCTACCTATCTGTATCTATCAATCTACCTACCTACCTATCTGTATCTATCTACCTACCTACCTACCTATCTCTATCTATCTATCTACCTACCTACCTATCTGTATCTATCTATCTACCTACCTACCTATCTCTATCTATCTATCTACCTACCTATATATCTGTATCTATATATCTTCCTACCTACCTATCTGTATCTATCTATCTACCTACCTACCTGTCTGTTTCTATCAATCTACCTACCTATTTATCTCTATCTATCTACCTACCTACCTACCTATCTGTATCTATCAATCTACCTACCTACCTATCTCTATCTATCTACCTACCTACCTACCTATCTCTATCTATCAATCTGCCTACCTACCTATCTGTATCTCTCTATCTACCTACCTACCTATCTGTATCTATCAATCTACCTACCTACATATCTGTATCTATCTACCTACTTACCTACCTACCTATCTCTATCTATCTATCTACCTACCTACCTATCTGTATCTATCTATCTACCTACCTACCTATCTCTATCTATCTATCTACCTACCTATATATCTGTATCTATATATCTTCCTACCTACCTATCTGTATCTATCTATCTACCTATCTACATATCTGTATCTATATATCTACCTACCTACCTATCTCTATCTATCAATCTACCTACCTACCTACCTATCTGTATCTATCTATCTACCTACCCACCTATCTGTATTTATCTATCTACCTACAATGTGTATCTATCTACCTACCTACCTACGTATCTCTATCTATCTATCTACCTACCTACCTGTCTGTTTCTATCAATCTACCTACCTATTTATCTCTATCTATCTACCTACCTACCTACCTATCTGTATCTATCAATCTACCTACCTACCTATCTCTATCTATCTACCTACCTACCTACCTATCTCTATCTATCAATCTGCCTACCTACCTATCTGTATCTCTCTATCTACCTACCTACCTATCTGTATCTATCAATCTACCTACCTACCTATCTGTATCTATCTACCTACCTACCTACCTATCTCTATCTATCTATCTACCTACCTACCTATCTCTATCAATCTACCTACCTACCTATCTCTATCTATCAATCTACCTACCTACCTATCTCTATCTATCTACCTACCTACCTACCTATCTCTATCAATCTACCTACCTACCTATCTCTATCTATCTATCTATCTATCTACCTACCTACCTATCTCTATCTATCTATCTACCTAGCTACCTATCTGTATCTATCTATCTACCTACCTACCTATCTCTTATCTATCTACCTACCTACCTATCTCTATCTATCTATCTACCTACCTACCTATCTCTATCTATCAATCCTCCTACCTACCTATCTGTATCTATCAATCTACATACCTACCTATCTCTATCTATCTATCTACATACCTACCTATCTCTATCTATAAATCTACCTACCTTCCTATCTGTATCTATCTATCTACCTACCTACCTATCTCTATCTATCTATCTACCTACCTTCCTATCTCTATCTATCAATCTACCTACCTACCTATCTGTATCTATCTATCTACCTACCCACCTATCTCTATTTATCTATCTACCTACCTACCTACCTATCTCTATCTATCTACCTACCTACCTACCTATCTCTATCAATCTACCTACCTACCTATCTCTATCTATCTACCTACCTACCTACCTATCTCTATCTATCAATCTACCTACCTACCTATCTGTATCTATCAATCTACCTACCTACCTATCTCTATCTATCTATCTACCTACCTACCTATCTCTATCTATCTATCTACCTACCTACCTATCTCTATCTATCAATCTACCTACCTACCTATCTCTATCTATCTATCTACCTACCTACCTATCTCTATCAATCTACCTACCTACCTATCTCTATCTATCTACCTACCTACCTACCTATCTCTATCTATCAATCCTCCTACCTACCTATCTGTATCTATCAATCTACCTACCTACCTATCTCTATCTATCTATCTATCTACCTACCTACCTATCTCTATCTATCTACCTACCTACCTACCTATCTCTATCAATCTACCTACCTACCTATCTCTATCTATCTATCTACCTACCTACCTATCTCTATCTATCTATCTACCTACCTACCTATCTCTATCTATCTATCTACCTACCTACCTATCTGTATCTATCTATCTATCTACCCACCTATCTCTATCTTTCTATCTATCTACCTACCTATCTGTATCTATCTATCTACCTACCTACCTATCTCTATCTATCAATCTACCTATCTTCCTATCTGTATCTATCAATCTACCTACCTACCTATCTCTATCTATCAATCTACCTACCTACCTATCTGTATCTATCAATCTACCTACCTACCTATCTCTATCTATCTATCTACCTACCTACCTATCTGTATCTATCTACCTACCTACCTATCTGTATCTATCAATCTAACTACCTACCTATCTCTATCTATCTACCTCCCTACCTACCTATCTCTATCAATCTACCTACCTACCTATCTCTATCTATCTACCTACCTACCTATCTCTATCTATCAATCTACCTACCTACCTATCTGTATCTATCAATCTACCTACCTACCTATCTCTATCTATCTATCTACCTACCTACCTATCTCTATCTATCTATCTACCTACCTACCTATCTCTATCAATCTACCTACCTACCTATCTCTATCTATCTACCTACCTACCTACCTATTTCTATCTATCTATCTACCTACCTACCTATCTCTATCTATCTATCTACCTACCTACATATCTGTATCTATCTACCTACTTACCTACCTACCTATCTCTATCTATCTATCTACCTACCTACCTATCTGTATCTATCTATCTACCTACCTACCTATCTCTATCTATCTATCTACCTACCTACATATCTGTATCTATATATCTTCCTACCTACCTATCTGTATCTATCTATCTACCTATCTACATATCTGTATCTATATATCTACCTACCTACCTATCTCTATCTATCAATCTACCTACCTACCTACCTATCTGTATCTATCTATCTACCTACCCACCTATCTGTATTTATCTATCTACCTACAATGTGTATCTATCTACCTACCTACCTACGTATCTCTATCTATCTATCTACCTACCTACCTATCTGTTTCTATCAATCTACCTACCTATTTATCTCTATCTATCTACCTACCTACCTACCTATCAGTATCTATCAATCTACCTACCTACCTATCTCTATCTATCTACCTACCTACCTACCTACCTATCTCTATCTATCAATCTGCCTACCTACCTATCTGTATCTCTCTATCTACCTACCTACCTATCTGTATCTATCAATCTACCTACCTACCTATCTGTATCTATCTATCTACCTACCTACCTATCTGTATCTATCAATCTACCTACCTACTTATCTCTATCTATCTACCTACCTACCTACCTATCTGTATCTATCAATCTACCTACCTACCTATCTCTATCTATCTACCTACCTACCTACCTATCTGTATCTATCAATCTACCTACCTACCTATCTCTATCTATCTACCTACTTACCTACATATCTGTATCTATCAATCTACCTACCTACCTATCTGTATCTATCTATATACCTATCTACCTATCTCTATCTATCTATCTACCTACCCACCTATCTGTATTTATCTATCTACCTACCTATCTGTATCTATCTACCTACCTACCTACGTATCTCTATCTATCTATCTACCTACCTACCTATCTGTATCTATCAATCTACCTACCTACATATCTCTATCTATCTACCTACCTACCTACATATCTGTATCTATATATCTACCTACCTACCTATCTGTATCTATCAATCTACCTACCTACCTATCTGTATCTATCTATCTACCTACCTACCTATCTCTATCTATCTATCTACCTACCTATCTCTATCTATCAATCTACCTACCTACCTTTCTGTATCTATCTATCTACCTACCTACCTATCTCTATCAATCTACCTACCTACCTATCTCTATCTATCTACCTACCTACCTACCTACCTACATATCTGTATCTATATATCTACCCACCTACCTATCTCTATCTATCAATCTACCTACCTACCTATCTGTATCTATCTATCTACCAACCTACGTATCTGTATCTATCAATCTACCTACCTACCTATCTGTATCTATCTATCTACCTATCTACCTATCTCTATCTATCAATCTACCTACCTACCTATCTCTATCTATCTATCTACCTACCTACCTATCTGTATCTATCAATCTACCTACCTACCTATCTCTATCTATCTACCTACCTACCTACCTACCTATCTCTATCTATCTATCTATCTATCTACCTACCTACCTATCTCTATCTATCTATCTACCTACCTACCTATCTGTATCTATCAATCTACCTACCTACCTATCTCTATCTATCTACCTACTTACCTACATATCTGTATCTATCAATCTACCTACCTACCTATCTGTATCTATCTATATACCTATCTACCTTTCTCTATCTATCTATCTACCTACCCACCTATCTGTATTTATCTATCTACCTACCTATCTGTATCTATCTACCTACCTACCTACCTATCTCTATCTATCTATCAATCTACCTACCTACCTATCTCTATCTATCTATCTACCTACCTACATATCTGTATCTATATACCTACCTACCTACCTACCTATCTGTATCTATCTACCTACTTACCTACATATCTGTATCTATCAATCTACCTACCTACCTATCTGTATCTATCTATATACCTATCTACCTATCTCTATCTATCTATCTACCTACCCACCTATCTGTATTTATCTATCTACCTACCTATCTGTATCTATCTACCTACCTACCTACGTATCTCTATCTATCTATCTACCTACCTACCTATCTGTATCTATCAATCTACCTACCTACATATCTCTATCTATCTACCTACCTACCTACATATCTGTATCTATATATCTACCCACCTACCTATCTCTATCTATCAATCTACCTACCTACCTATCTGTATCTATCTATCTACCAACCTACGTATCTGTATCTATCAATCTACCTACCTACCTATCTGTATCTATCTATCTACCTATCTACCTATCTCTATCTATCAATCTACCTACCTACCTATCTCTATCTATCTATCTACCTACCTACCTATCTGTATCTATCAATCTACCTACCTACCTATCTCTATCTATCTACCTACCTACCTACCTACCTATCTCTATCTATCTATCTATCTATCTACCTACCTACCTATCTCTATCTATCTATCTACCTACCTACCTATCTGTATCTATCAATCTACCTACCTACCTATCTCTATCTATCTACCTACTTACCTACATATCTGTATCTATCAATCTACCTACCTACCTATCTGTATCTATCTATATACCTATCTACCTTTCTCTATCTATCTATCTACCTACCCACCTATCTGTATTTATCTATCTACCTACCTATCTGTATCTATCTACCTACCTACCTACCTATCTCTATCTATCTATCAATCTACCTACCTACCTATCTCTATCTATCTATCTATCTACCTACCTACATATCTGTATCTATATACCTACCTACCTACCTACCTATCTGTATCTATCTACCTACTTACCTACATATCTGTATCTATCAATCTACCTACCTACCTATCTGTATCTATCTATATACCTATCTACCTATCTCTATCTATCTATCTACCTACCCACCTATCTGTATTTATCTATCTACCTACCTATCTGTATCTATCTACCTACCTACCTACGTATCTCTATCTATCTATCTACCTACCTACCTATCTGTATCTATCAATCTACCTACCTACATATCTCTATCTATCTACCTACCTACCTACATATCTGTATCTATATATCTACCTACCTATCTGTATCTATCAATCTACCTACCTACCTATCTCTATCTATCTACCTACTTACCTACATATCTGTATCTATCAATCTACCTACCTACCTATCTGTATCTATCTATATACCTATCTACCTATCTCTATCTATCTATCTACCTACCCACCTATCTGTATTTATCTATCTACCTACCTATCTGTATCTATCTACCTACCTACCTACGTATCTCTATCTATCTATCTACCTACCTACCTATCTGTATCTATCAATCTACCTACCTACATATCTCTATCTATCTACCTACCTACCTACATATCTGTATCTATATATCTACCTACCTACCTATCTGTATCTATCAATCTACCTACCTACCTATCTGTATCTATCTATCTACCTACCTACCTATCTCTATCTATCTATCTACCTACCTATCTGTATCTATCTATCTACCTACCTACCTATCTCTATCTATCTACCTACCTACCTACCTATCTCTATCTATCAATCTACCTACCTACCTATCTCTATCTATCTATCTACCTACCTACCTATCTCTATCTATCTATCTACCTACCTACCTATCTCTATCTATCTATCTACCTACTTACATATCTGTATCTATATATATCTACCTACCTACCTATCTCTATCTATCAATCTACCTACCTACCTATCTCTATCTATCTACCTACCTACCTACCTATCTGTATCTATATATCTACCTACCTACCTATCTGTATCTATCAATCTACCTACCTACCTATCTCTATCTATCTTCCTACCTACCTACCTATCTCTATCTATCAATCTACTTACCTAGCTATCTCTATCTATCTATCTACCTACCTACCTATCTCTATCTATCTACCTACCTACCTACCTATCTCTATCTATCAATCTACCTACCTACCTATCTCTATCTATCTATCTACCTACCTACCTATCTCTATCTATCAGTCTACCTACCCACCTATCTGTATCTATCTATCTACCTACCTACCTATCTGTATCTATCAATCTACGTACCTACCTATCTGTATCTATATATCTACTTACCTACCTATCTGTATCTATCTACCTACCTACCTATCTGTATCTATCTACCTACCTACCTACCTGTCTCTATCTATCTACCTACCTACATATCTGTATCTATATATCTACCTACCTACCTATCTGTATCTATCTATCTACCTATCTACCTATCTCTATCTATCAATCTACCTACCTACCTATCTCTATCTATCTATCTACCTACCCACCTATCTGTATTTATCTATCTACCTACCTATCTCTATCTATCAATCTACCTACCTACCTATCTGTATCTATCTATCTACCTATCTACCTATCTCTATCTATCAATCTACCTACCTACCTATCTCTATCTATCTACCTACCTACCTACCTATCTCTATCTATCTATCTACCTACCTACCTATCTGTATCTATCAATCTACCTACCTACCTATCTCTATCTATCTACCTACTTACCTACATATCTGTATCTATCAATCTACCTACCTACCTATCTGTATCTATCTATATACCTATCTACCTATCTCTATCTATCTATCTACCTACCCACCTATCTGTATTTATCTATCTACCTACCTATCTGTATCTATCTACCTACCTACCTACGTATCTCTATCTATCTATCTACCTACCTACCTATATGTATCTATCAATCTACCTACCTACATATCTCTATCTATCTACCTACCTACCTACATATCTGTATCTATATATCTACCTACCTACCTATCTGTATCTATCAATCTACCTACCTACCTATCTGTATCTATCTATCTACCTACCTACCTATCTCTATCTATCTATCTACCTACCTATCTCTATCTATCAATCTACCTACCTACCTTTCTGTATCTATCTATCTACCTACCTACCTATCTCTATCAATCTACCTACCTACCTATCTCTATCTATCTACCTACCTACCTACCTACATATCTGTATCTATATATCTACCCACCTACCTATCTCTATCTATCAATCTACCTACCTACCTATCTGTATCTATCTAAATACCAACCTACGTATCTGTATCTATCAATCTACCTACCTACCTATCTGTATCTATCTATCTACCTATCTACCTATCTCTATCTATCAATCTACCTACCTACCTATCTCTATCTATCTATCTACCTACCTACCTATCTGTATCTATCAATCTACCTACCTACCTATCTCTATCTATCTACCTACCTACCTACCTACCTATCTCTATCTATCTATCTATCTACCTACCTACCTATCTCTATCTATCTATCTACCTACCTACCTATCTGTATCTATCAATCTACCTATCTACCTATCTCTATCTATCTACCTACTTACCTACATATCTGTATCTATCAATCTACCTACCTACCTATCTGTATCTATCTATATACCTATCTACCTATCTCTATCTATCTATCTACCTACCCACCTATCTGTATTTATCTATCTACCTACCTATCTGTATCTATCTACCTACCTACCTACGTATCTCTATCTATCTATCTACCTACCTACCTATCTGTATCTATCAATCTACCTACCTACATATCTCTATCTATCTACCTACCTACCTACATATCTGTATCTATATATCTACCTACCTACCTATCTGTATCTATCAATCTACCTACCTACCTATCTGTATCTATCTATCTACCTACCTACCTATCTCTATCTATCTATCTACCTACCTATCTCTATCTATCAATCTACCTACCTACCTTTCTGTATCTATCTATCTACCTACCTACCTATCTCTATCAATCTACCTACCTACCTATCTCTATCTATCTACCTACCTACCTACCTACATATCTGTATCTATATATCTACCTACCTACCTATCTCTATCTATCAATCTACCTACCTACCTATCTGTATCTATCTATCTACCAACCTACGTATCTCTATCTATCAATCTACCTACCTACCTATCTCTATCTATCTACCTACCTACCTACCTATCTCTATCTATCAATCTACCTACCTACCTATCTCTATCAATCTACCTACCTACCTATCTCTATCGATCTACCTACCTACCTACCTATCTGTATCTATCAATCTACCTACCTACCTATCTCTATCTATCAATCTCTCTACCTACCTATCTGTATCTATCTATCTACCTACCT
This sequence comes from Crotalus helleri, assembly GCA_024509115.1. Taxonomy (NCBI): domain Eukaryota; kingdom Metazoa; phylum Chordata; class Lepidosauria; order Squamata; family Viperidae; genus Crotalus; species Crotalus helleri. The sequence goes on from JAKSXO010000103.1 coordinate 574,302, forward strand.
ACCTATCTGTATCTATCAATCTACCTACCTACATATCTGTATCTATCTATCTACCTATCTACCTATCTCTATCTATCAATCTACCTACCTACCTATCTCTATCTATCTATCTACCTACCTACCTATCTCTATCTATTTACCTACCTACCTATCTATCAATCTACCTACTACCTATCTCTATCTATCAATCTACATACCTACCTATCTCTATCTATCAATCTACCTACCCACCTATCTTTATCTATCTATCTACCTACCTACCTACCTATCTGTATCTATCAATCTACCTACCTAACTATCTCTATCTATCTATCTACCTACTTACATATCTGTATCTATATATATCTACCTACCTACCTATCTCTATCTATCAATCTAACTACCTACCTATCTCTATCTATCTACCTACCTACCTATCTCTATCTATCTACCTACCTACCTACCTACCTACATATCTGTATCTATATATCTACCTACCTACCTACCTATCTCTATCTATCAATCTACCTAGCTACCTATCTCTATCTATCTATCTACCTACCTACCTATCTCTATCTATCTACCTACCTACCTACCTTCATATCTGTATCTATATATCTACCTACCTACCTACCGATCTCTATCTATCAATCTACCTACCTATCTATCTATCTATCTACCTACCTACCTATCTCTATCAATCTACCTACCTACCTATCTCTATCTATCTATCTACCTACCTACCTACCTACCTATCTGTATCTATCAATCTACATACCTACCTTTCTGTATCTATCTATCTACATACCTACCTATCTGTATCTATCAATCTACCTATCTACCTATCTCTATCTATCAATCTACCTACCTACCTATCTCTATCTATCTATCTACCTACCTACCTATCTCTATCTATTTACCTACCTACCTATCTATCAATCTACCTAGCTACCGATCTGTATCTATCAATCTACCTAGCTACCTATCTCGATCTATCTATCTACCTACCTACCTATCTCTATCTATCTACCTACCTACCTACCTATCTGTATCTATCTATCTACCTACCTACCTACCTATCTCTATCTATCTACCTACCTACCTATCTGTATCTATCAATCTACCTACCTACCTATCTCTATCTATCTACCTACCTACCTACCTATCTCTATCTATCTATCTATCTACCTACCTACCTATCTCTATCTATCTATCTACCTACCTACCTATCTGTATCTATCAATCTACCTACCTGCCTATCTGTATCTATCTATCTACCTACTTACCTACATATCTGTAGCTATATATCTACCTACCTACCTATCTGTATCTATCTATCTACCTATCTACCTATCTCTATCTATCAATCTACCTACCTACCTATCTCTATCTATCTATCTACCTACCCACCTATCTGTATTTATCTATCTACCTACCTATCTGTATCTATCTACCTACCTACCTACGTATCTCTATCTATCTATCTAACTACCTACCTATCTCTATCTATTTACCTACCTATCTATCTATCAATCTACCTACTACCTATCTGTATCTATCAATCTACCTATCTACCTATCTCTATCTATCAACCTACCTACCTATCTGTATCTATCTATCTACCTACCTACCTATCTCTATCTATCAATCTACCTACCTACCTATCTCTATCTATCTATCTATCTATCTACCTACCTACCTACCTATCTGTTTCTATCTATCTACCTACCCACCTATCTGTATTTATCTATGTACCTACCTATCTGTATCTATCTACCTACCTACCTACGTATCTCTATCTATCTATCTACCTACCTACCTATCTGTATCTATCAATCTACCTACCTACCTATCTCTATCTATCAATCTACCTACCTACCTATCTGTATCTATCTATCTACCTACCTACCTATCTCTATCTATCTATCTACCTACCTACCTATCTCTATCTATCTATCTACCTACCTACCTATCTCTATCTATCAATCTACCTACCTACCTATCTCTATCTATCAATCTACCTACCTACCTATCTGTATCTATCAATCTACCTACCTACCTATCTCTATCTATCTATCTACCTACCTACCTACCTATCTCTATCTATCAATCTACCTACCTACCTATCTGTATCTATCAATCTACCTACCTACCTATCTCTATCTATCTACCTACATATCTGTATCTATATATCTACCTACCTACCTATCTCTATCTATCTACCTACCTACCTACCTATCTCTATCTATCAATCTACCTACCTAACTCTATCTATCTATCTACCTACCTACATATCTCTATCTAAAAATCTACCTACCTACCTATCTGTATCTATCAATCTACCTACCTACCTATCTCTATCTATCTACCTACCTACCTACCTATCTCTATCAATCTACCTACCTACCTATCTCTATCTATCTATCTACCTACCTACCTATCTCTATCTATCTACCTACCTACCTATCTCTATCTATCTATCTACCTACCTACCTATCTCTATCTATCAATCTACCTACCTACCTATCTGTATCTATCTATCTACCTACCCACCTATCTCTATCTATCTATCTACCTACCTACCTATCTGTATCTATCTATCTACCTATCTACCTATCTCTATCTATCTATCTACCTACCTACCTATCTCTATCTATCTATCTACCTACCTACCTACCTATCTCTATCAATCTACCTACATACCTATCTCTATCTATCTACCTACCTACCTACCTACCTACCTATCTCTATCAATCTACCTACCTACCTATCTCTATCTACCTACCTACCAACCTATCTCTATCTATCAATCTACCTACCTACCTATCTGTATCTATCTATCTACCTACCTACCTATCTGTATCTATCAATCTACCTACCTATCTCTATCTATCTACCTACCTACCTACCTATCTCTATCTATCAATCTACCTACCTACCTATCTCTATCTATCTATCTACCTACCTACCTATCTCTATCAATCTACCTACCTACCTATCTCTATCTATCTACCTACCTACCTACCTATCTCTATCTATCAATCTACCTACCTACCTATCTCTATCTATCTATCTACCTACCTACCTATCTCTATCAATCTACCTACCTACCTATCTCTATCTATCTACCTACCTACCTACCTATCTCTATCTATCAATCTACCTACCTACCTATCTCTATCTATCTATCTACCTACCTACCTATCTCTATCTATCAATCTACCTACCTACCTATTTCTATCTATCTACCTACCTACCAACCTATCTGTATCTATCTACCTACCTACCTACCTATCTCTATCTATCTATCTACCTACCTACATATCTGTATCTATATATCTACCTACCTACCTATCTGTATCTATCTATCTACCTACCTACATATCTGTATCTATATATCTACCTACCTACCTATCTCTATCTATCAATCTACCTACCTACCTATCTGTATCTATCTATCTACCTACCCACCTATCTGTATTTATCTATCTACCTACAATCTGTATCTACCTACCTACCTACCTACGTATCTCTATCTATCTATCTACCTACCTACCTATCTGTATCTATCAATCTACCTACCTACCTATCTGTATCTATCTATCTACCTACCTACCTATCTCTATCTATCTATCTACCTACCTACCTATCTCTATCTATCAATCTACCTACCTACCTATCTGTATCTATCTACCTACCTACCTACCTATCTCTATCTATCTACCTACCTACCTACCTACCTATCTCTATCTATCTACCTACCTACCTACCTATCTCTATCTATCTACCTACCTACCTATCTCTATATATCTATCTACCTACCTACCTATCTCTATCTATCTATCTACCTACCTACCTATCTGTATCTATCAATCTACCTACCTACCTATCTCTATCTATCTACCTACCTACCTACCTATCTGTATCTATCAATCTACCTACCTACCTATCTCTATCTATCTACCTACCTACCTACCTATCTCTATCTATCAATCTACCTACCTACCTATCTGTATCTATCTATCTACCTACCTACCTATCTGTATCTATCAATCTACCTACCTACCTATCTCTATCTATCAATCTACCTACCTACCTATCTGTATCTATCTACCTACCTACCTACCTATCTGTATCTATCAATCTACCTACCTACCTATCTCTATCTATCAATCTACCTACGTACATATCTGTATCTATCTATCTACCTACCTACCTATCTGTATCTATCAATCTACATACCTACCTATCTCTATCTATCAATCTACCTACCTACCTATCTGTATCTATCTATCTACCTACCTACCTATCTGTATCTACCTACCTACCTACCTATCTCTATCTATCTATCTACCTACCTACCTATCTGTATCTATCTATCTACCTACCTACCTATTTGTATCTATCTATCTACCTACCTACCTATCTCTATCTATCTATCTACCTACCTACCTATCTCTATGTATCTACCTACCTACCTATCTCTATCTATCTACCTACCTACCTACCTATCTCTATCTATCAATCTACCTACCTACCTATCTCTATCTATCAATCTACCTACCTACCTATCTCTATCTATCTACCTACCTACCTACCTATCTCTATCTATCTACCTACCTACCTACCTATCTCTATCTATCTATCTACCTACCTACCTATCTCTATATATCTATCTACCTACCTACCTATCTCTATCTATCTATCTACCTACCTACCTTTCTGTATCTATCAATCTACCTACCTACCTATCTCTATCTATCTACCTACCTACCTACCTACCTGTATCTATCAATCTACCTACATACCTATATCTATCTATCTACCTACCTACCTACCTACCTATCTCTATCTATCAATCTACCTACCTACCTATCTGTATCTATCTATCTACCTACCTACCTATCTGTATCTATCAATCTACCTACCTACCTATCTCTATATATCAATCTACCTACCTACCTATCTGTATCTATCTACCTACCTACCTACCTATCTGTATCTATCAATCTACCTACCTACCTATCTCTATCTATCAATCTACCTACCTACATATCTGTATCTATCTATCTACCTACCTACCTATCTGTATCTATCAATCTACATACCTACCTATCTCTATCTATCAATCTACCTACCTACCTATCTCTATCTATCTACCTACCTACCTACCTATCTGTATCTATCAATCTACCTACCTACCTATCTCTATCTATCTACCTACCTACCTACCTATCTCTATCTATCAATCTACCTACCTACCTATCTGTATCTATCTATCTACCTACCTACCTATCTGTATCTATCAATCTACCTACCTACCTATCTCTATCTATCAATCTACCTACCTACCTATCTGTATCTATCTACCTACCTACCTACCTATCTGTATCTATCAATCTACCTACCTACCTATCTCTATCTATCAATCTACCTACGTACATATCTGTATCTATCTATCTACCTACCTACCTATCTGTATCTATCAATCTACATACCTACCTATCTCTATCTATCAATCTACCTACCTACCTATCTGTATCTATCTATCTACCTACCTACCTATCTGTATCTACCTACCTACCTACCTATCTCTATCTATCTATCTACCTACCTACCTATCTGTATCTATCTATCTACCTACCTACCTATTTGTATCTATCTATCTACCTACCTACCTATCTCTATCTATCTATCTACCTACCTACCTATCTCTATCTATCAATCTACCTACCTACCTATCTCTATCTATCTATCTATCTATCTATCTACCTACCTACCTACCTATCTGTTTCTATCTATCTACCTACCCACCTATCTGTATTTATCTATGTACCTACCTATCTGTATCTATCTACCTACCTACCTACGTATCTCTATCTATCTATCTACCTACCTACCTATCTGTATCTATCAATCTACCTACCTACCTATCTCTATCTATCAATCTACCTACCTACCTATCTGTATCTATCTATCTACCTACCTACCTATCTCTATCTATCTATCTACCTACCTACCTATCTCTATCTATCTATCTACCTACCTACCTATCTCTATCTATCAATCTACCTACCTACCTATCTCTATCTATCAATCTACCTACCTACCTATCTGTATCTATCAATCTACCTACCTACCTATCTCTATCTATCTATCTACCTACCTACCTACCTATCTCTATCTATCAATCTACCTACCTACCTATCTGTATCTATCAATCTACCTACCTACCTATCTCTATCTATCTACCTACATATCTGTATCTATATATCTACCTACCTACCTATCTCTATCTATCTACCTACCTACCTACCTATCTCTATCTATCAATCTACCTACCTATCTCTATCTATCTATCTACCTACCTACATATCTCTATCTAAAAATCTACCTACCTACCTATCTGTATCTATCAATCTACCTACCTACCTATCTCTATCTATCTACCTACCTACCTACCTATCTCTATCAATCTACCTACCTACCTATCTCTATCTATCTATCTACCTACCTACCTATCTCTATCTATCTACCTACCTACCTATCTCTATCTATCTATCTACCTACCTACCTATCTCTATCTATCAATCTACCTACCTACCTATCTGTATCTATCTATCTACCTACCCACCTATCTCTATCTATCTATCTACCTACCTACCTATCTGTATCTATCTATCTACCTATCTACCTATCTCTATCTATCTATCTACCTACCTACCTATCTCTATCTATCTATCTACCTACCTACCTACCTATCTCTATCAATCTACCTACATACCTATCTCTATCTATCTACCTACCTACCTACCTACCTATCTCTATCAATCTACCTACCTACCTATCTCTATCTACCTACCTACCAACCTATCTCTATCTATCAATCTACCTACCTACCTATCTGTATCTATCTATCTACCTACCTACCTATCTGTATCTATCAATCTACCTACCTATCTCTATCTATCTACCTACCTACCTACCTATCTCTATCTATCAATCTACCTACCTACCTATCTCTATCTATCTATCTACCTACCTACCTATCTCTATCAATCTACCTACCTACCTATCTCTATCTATCTACCTACCTACCTACCTATCTCTATCTATCAATCTACCTACCTACCTATCTCTATCTATCTATCTACCTACCTACCTATCTCTATCAATCTACCTACCTACCTATCTCTATCTATCTACCTACCTACCTACCTATCTCTATCTATCAATCTACCTACCTACCTATCTCTATCTATCTATCTACCTACCTACCTATCTCTATCTATCAATCTACCTACCTACCTATTTCTATCTATCTACCTACCTACCAACCTATCTGTATCTATCTACCTACCTACCTACCTATCTCTATCTATCTATCTACCTACCTACATATCTGTATCTATATATCTACCTACCTACCTATCTGTATCTATCTATCTACCTACCTACATATCTGTATCTATATATCTACCTACCTACCTATCTCTATCTATCAATCTACCTACCTACCTATCTGTATCTATCTATCTACCTACCCACCTATCTGTATTTATCTATCTACCTACAATCTGTATCTACCTACCTACCTACCTACGTATCTCTATCTATCTATCTACCTACCTACCTATCTGTATCTATCAATCTACCTACCTACCTATCTGTATCTATCTATCTACCTACCTACCTATCTCTATCTATCTATCTACCTACCTACCTATCTCTATCTATCAATCTACCTACCTACCTATCTGTATCTATCTACCTACCTACCTACCTATCTCTATCTATCTACCTACCTACCTACCTATCTCTATCTATCTACCTACCTACCTACCTATCTCTATCTATCTACCTACCTACCTATCTCTATATATCTATCTACCTACCTACCTATCTCTATCTATCTATCTACCTACCTACCTATCTGTATCTATCAATCTACCTACCTACCTATCTCTATCTATCTACCTACCTACCTACCTATCTGTATCTATCAATCTACCTACCTACCTATCTCTATCTATCTACCTACCTACCTACCTATCTCTATCTATCAATCTACCTACCTACCTATCTGTATCTATCTATCTACCTACCTACCTATCTGTATCTATCAATCTACCTACCTACCTATCTCTATCTATCAATCTACCTACCTACCTATCTGTATCTATCTACCTACCTACCTACCTATCTGTATCTATCAATCTACCTACCTACCTATCTCTATCTATCAATCTACCTACGTACATATCTGTATCTATCTATCTACCTACCTACCTATCTGTATCTATCAATCTACATACCTACCTATCTCTATCTATCAATCTACCTACCTACCTATCTGTATCTATCTATCTACCTACCTACCTATCTGTATCTACCTACCTACCTACCTATCTCTATCTATCTATCTACCTACCTACCTATCTGTATCTATCTATCTACCTACCTACCTATTTGTATCTATCTATCTACCTACCTACCTATCTCTATCTATCTATCTACCTACCTACCTATCTCTATGTATCTACCTACCTACCTATCTCTATCTATCTACCTACCTACCTACCTATCTCTATCTATCAATCTACCTACCTACCTATCTCTATCTATCAATCTACCTACCTACCTATCTCTATCTATCTACCTACCTACCTACCTATCTCTATCTATCTACCTACCTACCTACCTATCTCTATCTATCTATCTACCTACCTACCTATCTCTATATATCTATCTACCTACCTACCTATCTCTATCTATCTATCTACCTACCTACCTTTCTGTATCTATCAATCTACCTACCTACCTATCTCTATCTATCTACCTACCTACCTACCTACCTGTATCTATCAATCTACCTACATACCTATATCTATCTATCTACCTACCTACCTACCTACCTATCTCTATCTATCAATCTACCTACCTACCTATCTGTATCTATCTATCTACCTACCTACCTATCTGTATCTATCAATCTACCTACCTACCTATCTCTATATATCAATCTACCTACCTACCTATCTGTATCTATCTACCTACCTACCTACCTATCTGTATCTATCAATCTACCTACCTACCTATCTCTATCTATCAATCTACCTACCTACATATCTGTATCTATCTATCTACCTACCTACCTATCTGTATCTATCAATCTACATACCTACCTATCTCTATCTATCAATCTACCTACCTACCTATCTCTATCTATCTACCTACCTACCTACCTATCTGTATCTATCAATCTACCTACCTACCTATCTCTATCTATCTACCTACCTACCTACCTATCTCTATCTATCAATCTACCTACCTACCTATCTGTATCTATCTATCTACCTACCTACCTATCTGTATCTATCAATCTACCTACCTACCTATCTCTATCTATCAATCTACCTACCTACCTATCTGTATCTATCTACCTACCTACCTACCTATCTGTATCTATCAATCTACCTACCTACCTATCTCTATCTATCAATCTACCTACGTACATATCTGTATCTATCTATCTACCTACCTACCTATCTGTATCTATCAATCTACATACCTACCTATCTCTATCTATCAATCTACCTACCTACCTATCTGTATCTATCTATCTACCTACCTACCTATCTGTATCTACCTACCTACCTACCTATCTCTATCTATCTATCTACCTACCTACCTATCTGTATCTATCTATCTACCTACCTACCTATTTGTATCTATCTATCTACCTACCTACCTATCTCTATCTATCTATCTACCTACCTACCTATCTCTATGTATCTACCTACCTACCTATCTCTATCTATCTACCTACCTACCTACCTATCTCTATCTATCAATCTACCTACCTACCTATCTCTATCTATCAATCTACCTACCTACCTATCTCTATCTATCTACCTACCTACCTACCTATCTCTATCTATCTACCTACCTACCTACCTATCTCTATCTATCTATCTACCTACCTACCTATCTCTATATATCTATCTACCTACCTACCTATCTCTCTCTATCTATCTACCTACCTACCTTTCTGTATCTATCAATCTACCTACCTACCTATCTCTATCTATCTACCTACCTACCTACCTATCTGTATCTATCAATCTACCTACATACCTATATCTATCTATCTACCTACCTACCTACCTACCTATCTCTATCTATCAATCTACCTACCTACCTATCTGTATCTATCTATCTACCTACCTACCTATCTGTATCTATCAATCTACCTACCTACCTATCTCTATATATCAATCTACCTACCTACCTATCTGTATCTATCTACCTACCTACCTACCTATCTGTATCTATCAATCTACCTACCTACCTATCTCTATCTATCAATCTACCTACCTACATATCTGTATCTATCTATCTACCTACCTACCTATCTGTATCTATCAATCTACATACCTACCTATCTCTATCTATCAATCTACCTACCTACCTATCTGTATCTATCTATCTACCTACCTACCTATCTGTATCTACCTACCTACCTACCTATCTCTATCTATCTATCTACCTACTTACCTATCTGTATCTATCTATCTACCTACCTACCTATTTGTATCTATCTATCTACCTACCTACCTATCTCTATCTATCTATCTACCTACCTACCTATCTCTATGTATCTACCTACCTACCTATCTCTATCTATCTACCTACCTACCTACCTATCTCTATCTATCAATCTACCTACCTACCTATCTCTATCTATCAATCTACCTACCTACCTATCTGTATCTATCAATCTACCTACCTACCTATCTGTATCTATCTACCTACCTACCTATCTCTATCTATCTATCTACCTACCTACCTATCTCTATCTATCTACCTACCCACCTATTTCTATCTATCTATCTACCTACCTACCTATCTCTATCTATCAATCTACCTACCTACCTATCTGTATCTATCTATCTACCTACCTACCTATCTCTATCTATCAATCTACCTACCTTCCTATCTGTATCAATCTACCTACCTACCTATCTCTATCTATCTACCTACCTACCTATATCTATCAATCTACCTACCTATTTCTATCTATCTACCTACCTACCTATCTGTCTCTATCAATCTACCTACCTACCTATCTATCTCTATCTATCTATCTACCTACCTACCTACCTACCTCTATCTATCTACCTACCTACCTATCTCTATCTATCTATCTACCTACCTACCTATCTCTATCTATCTATCTACCTACCTACCTATCTGTATCTATCAATCTACCTACCTACCTATCTCTATCTATCTACCTACCTACCTACCTATCTGTATCTATCAATCTACCTACCTACCTATCTCTATCTATCTACCTACCTACCTACCAATCTCTATCTTTCAATCTACCTACCTACCTATCTGTATCTATCTATCTACCTACCTACCTATCTGTATCTATCAATCTACCTACCTACCTATCTCTATCTATCAATCTACCTACCTACCTATCTGTATCTATCTATCTACCTACCTACCTATCTGTATCTATCAATCTACCTACCTACCTATCTCTATCTATCAATCTACCTACCTACCTATCTGTATCTATCTATCTACCTACCTATCTATCTGTATCTATCAATCTACCTACCTACCTATCTCTATCTATCAATCTACCTACCTACCTATCTGTATCTATCTATCTACCTACCTACCTATCTGTATCTATCAATCTACCTACCTACCTATCTCTATCTATCTATCTATCTACCTACCTACCTATCTGTATCTATCTACCTGCCTACCTACGTATCTCTATCTATCTATCTACCTACCTACCTATCTGTATCTATCTATCTACCTACCCACCTATCTGTATATATCTATCTACCTACCTACCTACCTATCTCTATCTATCTATCTACCTACCTACCTATCTCTATCAATCTACCTACCTACCTATCTCTATCTATCTACCTACCTACCTACCTATCTCTATCTATCAATCTACCTACCTACCTATCTCTATCTATCTATCTACCTACCTACATATCTGTATCTATCTACCTACATACCTACCTATCTGTATCTAACTATCTACCTACCTACCTATCTCTATCTATCTATCTACCTACCTACCTATCTCTATCTATCTATCTACCTACCTACCTATCTGTATCTATCAATCTACCTACCTACCTATCTATATCTATCTATCTATCTACCTACCTACCTATCTCTATCTATCTACCTACCTACCTACCTCTCTATCTATAAATCTACCTACCTACCTATCTCTATCTATCTATCTACCTACCTACCTATCTCTATCAATCTACCTACCTACCTATCTCTATCAATCTACCTACCTACCTATCTCTATCTATCTACCTACCTACCTATCTCTATCTATCTATCTACCTACCTACCTATCTCTATCTATCAATCTACCTACCTACCTATCTCTATCTATCTACCTACCTACCTACCTATCTCTATCTATCTATCTACCTACCTACCTATCTCTATCTATCAATCTACCTACCTATCTGTATCTATCTATCTACCTACCTACCTATCTGTATCTATCAATCTACCTACCTACCTATCTCTATCTATCTATCTACCTACCTACATATCTGTATCTATCTACCTACATACCTACCTATCTGTATCTAACTATCTACCTACCTACCTATCTCTATCTATCTATCTACCTACCTACCTATCTCTATCTATCTATCTACCTACCTACCTATCTGTATCTATCAATCTACCTACCTACCTATCTATATCTATCTATCTATCTACCTACCTACCTATCTCTATCTATCTACCTACCTACCTACCTCTCTATCTATAAATCTACCTACCTACCTATCTCTATCTATCTATCTACCTACCTACCTATCTCTATCAATCTACCTACCTACCTATCTCTATCTATCTACCTACCTACCTATCTCTATCTATCTATCTACCTACTTACCTATCTCTATCTATCAATCTACCTACCTACCTATCTCTATCTATCTACCTACCTACCTACCTATCTCTATCTATCTATCTACCTACCTACCTATCTCTATCTATCAATCTACCTACCTATCTGTATCTATCTATCTACCTACCTACCTATCTGTATCTATCAATCTACCTACCTACCTATCTCTATCTATCTATCTACCTACCTACCTATCTCTATCTATCTATCTACCTACCTACATATCTCTATCTATCTATCTACCTACCTATCTGTATATATCTATCTACCTATCTACCTATCTCTATCTATCAATCTACCTACCTACCTATCTCTATCTATCTATCTACCTTCGTACCTATCTCTATCTATCAATCTACCTACCTATCTGTATCTACCTACCTACCTACCTATCTCTATCTATCAATCTACCTACCTACCTATCTGTATCGATCAATCTACCAACCTACCTATCTCTATCTATCTATCTACCTACCTACCTATCTCTATCTATCAATCTACCTACCTACCTATCTGTATCTATCAATCTACCTACCTACCTATCTCTATCTATCTACCTACCTACCTACCTATCTCTATCAATCTACCTACCTACCTATCTCTATCTATCTACCTACCTACCAACCTATCTCTATCTATCTATCTACCTACCTACCTATCTCTATCTATCTATCTACCTACCTACCTATCTCTATCTATCTATCTACCTACCTACCTATCTCTATCTATCTATCTATCTATCTATCTATCTATCTATCTATCTATCTATCTATCTATCTATCTACCTACCTACCTATCTGTATCTATCAATCTACCTACCTACCTATCTCTATCTATCTATCTACCTACCTACCTATCTCTATCAATCTACCTACCTACCTATCTGTATCTATCTATCTACCTACCTACCTATCTCTATCTATCTATCTACTTACCTACCTATCTCTATCAATCTACCTACCTACCTATCTCTATCTATCTATCTACCTACCTACCTATCTCTATCTATCTATCTATCTACCTACCTACCTATCTGTATCTATCAATACCTACCTACCTATCTCTATCTATCTACCTACCTACCTACCTATCTGAATCTATCAATCTACCTACCTACCTATCTCTATCTATCTACCTACCTACCTACCTATCTCTATCTTTCAATCTACCTACCTACCTATCTGTATCTATCTATCTACCTACCTACCTATCTGTATCTATCAATCTACCTACCTACCTATCTCTATCTATCAATCTACCTACCTACCTATCTGTATCTATCTATCTACCTACCTACCTATCTGTATCTATCAATCTACCTACCTACCTATCTCTATCTATGAATCTACCTACCTACCTATCTGTATCTATCTATCTACCTACATATCTATCTGTATCTATCAATCTACCTACCTACCTATCTCTATCTATCAATCTACCTACCTACCTATCTGTATCTATCTATCTACCTACCTACCTATCTGTATCTATCAATCTACCTACCTACCTATCTCTATCTATCTATCTACCTACCTACATATCTGTATCTATCTACCTACCTACCTACCTATCTCTATCTATCTATCTACCTACCTACCTATCTGTATCTATCTATCTACCTACCTACCTATCTGTATCTATCTATCTACCTACCTACCTATCTCTATCTATCTATCTACCTACCTACCTATCTCTATCAATCTACCTACCTACCTATCTCTATCTATCTACCTACCTACCTACCTATCTCTATCTATCAATCTACCTACCTACCTATCTCTATCTATCTATCTACCTACCTACATATCTGTATCTATGTACCTACATACCTACCTATCTGTATCTATCTATCTACCTACCTACCTATCTCTATCTATCTATCTACCTACCTACCTATCTCTATCTATCTATCTATCTACCTACCTACCTATCTGTATCTATCAATCTACCTACCTACCTATCTCTATCTATCTATCTATCTATCTACCTACCTACCTATCTCTATCTATCTACCTACCTACCTACCTATCTCTATCTATAAATCTACCTACCTACCTATCTCTATCTATCTATCTATCTACCTACCTACCTATCTCTATCAATCTACCTACCTACCTATCTCTATCTATCTACCTACCTACCTACCTATCTCTATCTATCTATCTACCTACCTACCTATCTCTATCTATCAATCTACCTACCTACCTATCTCTATCTATCTACCTACCTACCTACCTATCTCTATCTATCTATCTACCTACCTACCTATCTCTATCTATCAATCTACCTACCTATCTGTATCTATCTATCTACCTACCTACCTATCTGTATCTATCAATCTACCTACCTACCTATCTCTATCTATCTATCTACCTACCTACCTATCTCTATCTATCTATCTACCTACCTACATATCTCTATCTATCTATCTACCTACCTATCTGTATATATCTATCTACCTATCTACCTATCTCTATCTATCAATCTACCTACCTACCTATCTCTATCTATCTATCTACCTTCGTACCTATCTCTATCTATCAATCTACCTACCTATCTGTATCTACCTACCTACCTACCTATCTCTATCTATCTATCTACCTACCTACATATCTCTATCTATCAATCTACCTACCTACCTATCTGTATCGATCAATCTACCAACCTACCTATCTCTATCTATCTATCTACCTACCTACCTATCTCTATCTATCAATCTACCTACCTACCTATCTGTATCTATCAATCTACCTACCTACCTATCTCTATCTATCTACCTACCTACCTACCTATCTCTATCAATCTACCTACCTACCTATCTCTATCTATCTACCTACCTACCAACCTATCTCTATCTATCAATCTACCTACCTACCTATCTCTATCTATCTACCTACCTACCTACCTATCTCTATCTATCTATCTACCTACCTACCTATCTCTATCTATCAATCTACCTACCTATCTGTATCTATCTATCTACCTACCTACCTATCTGTATCTATCAATCTACCTACCTACCTATCTCTATCTATCTATCTACCTACCTACCTATCTCTATCTATCTATCTACCTACCTACATATCTCTATCTATCTATCTACCTACCTATCTGTATATATCTATCTACCTATCTACCTATCTCTATCTATCAATCTACCTACCTACCTATCTCTATCTATCTATCTACCTTCGTACCTATCTCTATCTATCAATCTACCTACCTATCTGTATCTACCTACCTACCTACCTATCTCTATCTATCTATCTACCTACCTACATATCTCTATCTATCAATCTACCTACCTACCTATCTGTATCGATCAATCTACCAACCTACCTATCTCTATCTATCTATCTACCTACCTACCTATCTCTATCTATCAATCTACCTACCTACCTATCTGTATCTATCAATCTACCTACCTACCTATCTCTATCTATCTACCTACCTACCTACCTATCTCTATCAATCTACCTACCTACCTATCTCTATCAATCTACCTACCTACCTATCTCTATCTATCTATCTACCTACCTACCTATCTCTACCTATCTATCTACCTACCTACCTATCTCTATCTATCTATCTACCTACCTACCTATCTGTATCTATCTATCTACCTATCTACCTATCTCTATCTATCAATCTACCTACCTACCTATCTCTATCTATCTATCTATCTACCTACCTACCTATCTCTATCTATCAATCTACCTACCTATCTGTATCTATCTACCTACCTACCTACCTATCTCTATCTATCTATCTACCTACCTATCTATCTCTATCTATCTATCTACCTACCTACCTATCTGTATCTATCTATCTACCTATCTACCTATCTCTATCTATCAATCTACCTACGTACCTATCTCTATCTATCTATCTATCTACCTACCTACCTATCTCTATCTATCAATCTACCTACCTATCTGTATCTATCTACCTACCTACGTACCTATCTCTAACTATCTATCTACCTACCTATCTATCTCTATCTATCAATCTACCTACCTACCGATCTCTATCTATCTATCTACCTACCTACCTACCTATCTCTATCTATCAATCTACCTACCTACCTATCTGTATCTATCAATCTACCTACCTACCTATCTCTATCTATCTACCTACCTACCTACCTATCTCTATCAATCTACCTACCTACCTATCTCTATCTATCTACCTACCTACCTCTCTATCAATCTACCTACCTACCTATCTGTATCTATCTATCTACCTACCTACCTGTCTATATCTATCTATCTACCTACCTACCTATCTCTATCTATCTATCTACCTACCTACATATCTCTATCTATCTATCTACCTACCTACCTATCTCTATCTATCTATCTATCTACCTAACTACCTATCTCTATCTATCTATCTATCTACCTACCTACCTATTTCTATCTATCAATCTACCTACCTACATATCTGTATCTATCTATCTACCTACCTACCTATCTGTATCTATCAATCTACATACCTACCTATCTCTATCTATCTATCTACCGACCCACCTATCTGTATTTATCTATCTACCTACCTATCTGTATCTATCTACCTACCTACCTATCTGTATCTATCAATCTACCTACCTACCTATCTCTATCTATCAATCTACCTACCTACCTATCTCTATCTATCTATCTACCTACCCACCTATCTGTATTTATCTATCTACCTACCTATCTGTATCTATCTACCTACCTACCTACCTATCTCTATCTATCTATCTACCTACCTATCTATCTCTATCTATCAATCTACCTACCTACCTATCTATATCTATCAATCTACCTACCTACCTATCTCTATCTATCTACCTACCTACCTATCTCTATCTATCAATCTACCTACCTACCTATTTGTATCTATCTATCTACCTACCTACCTGTCTGTATCTATCTATCTACCTACCTACATATCTCTATCTATCTATCTACCTTCCTACCTATCTCTATCTATCTATCTACCTACCTACCTATCTCTATCTATCTATCTATCTACCTACCTACCTATCTCTATCTATCTATCTACCTAACTACCTATCTCTATCTATCTATCTACCTACCTACCTATCTCTATCTATCAATCTACCTACCTATCTGTATCTATCTATCTACCTACCTATCTGTATCTATCAATCTACCTACCTACCTATCTCTATCTATCTACCTACCCACCTATCTGTATTTATCTATCTACCTACCTACCTGTATCTACCTACCTACCTACCTACCTATCTGTATCTATCAATCTAACTACCTACCTATCTCTATCTATCAATCTACCTACCTACCTATCTCTATCTATCTATCTACCTACCCACCTATCTGTATTTATCTATCTACCTACCTATCTGTATCTATCTACCTACCTACCTATCTGTATCTATCAATCTACCTACCTACCTACCTACCTATCTCTATCTATCAATCTACCTACCTACCTATCTCTATCTATCTATCTACCTACCCACCTATCTGTATTTATCTATCTACCTACCTATCTGTATCTATCTACCTACCTACCTACCTATCTCTATCTATCTATCTATCTACCTACCTATCTATCTCTATCTATCAATCTACCTACCTACCTATCTATATCTATCAATCTACCTACCTACCTATCTCTATCTATCTACCTACCTACCTATCTCTATCTATCAATCTACCTACCTACCTATTTGTATCTATCTATCTACCTACCTACCTGTCTGTATCTATCTATCTACCTACCTACATATCTCTATCTATCTATCTACCTTCCTACCTATCTCTATCTATCTATCTACCTACCTACCTATCTCTATCTATCTATCTACCTACCTACCTATCTCTATCTATCTATCTACCTAACTACCTATCTCTATCTATCTATCTACCTACCTACCTATCTCTATCTATCAATCTACCTACCTACCTATCTGTATCTATCTATCTACCTACCTATCTGTATCTATCAATCTACCTACCTACCTATCTCTATCTATCTATCTACCTACCCACCTATCTGTATTTATCTATCTACCTACCTACCTGTATCTACCTACCTACCTACCTACCTACCTATCTGTATCTATCAATCTAACTACCTACCTATCTCTATCTATCAATCTACCTACCTACCTATCTCTATCTATCTATCTACTTACCCACCTATCTGTATTTATCTATCTACCTATCTATCTGTATCTATCTACCTACCTACCTACCTACCTATCTCTATCTATCTATCTACCTACCAACCTATCTGTATCTATCAATCTACCTACCTACCTATCTCTATCTATCTATCTACCTACGTACCTATCTCTATCTATCTATCTACCTACCTACCTATCTCTATCTATCTATCTACCTAACTACCTATCTGTATCTATCTATCTACCTACCTACCTACCTATCTGTATCTATCAATCTACCTACCTACCTATCTCTATCTATCTATCTACCTACCTATCTGTATTTATCTACCTACCTACCTACCTATCTTTATCTATCAATCTACCTACCTACCTATCTCTATCTATCAATCTACCTACCTACCTATCTCTATCTATCTATCTACCTACCCACCTATCTGTATTTATCTATCTACCTACCTATCTGTATCTATCTACATACCTACCTACCTATCTCTATCTATCTATCTACCTAAATACCTATCTCTATCTATCAATCTACCTACCTACCTATCTGTATCTATCAATCTACCTACCTACCTATCTCTATCTATCTACCTACCTACCTACCTATCTCTATCAATATACCTACCTACCTATCTCTATCTATTTACCTACCTACCTATCTCTATCTATCAATCTACCTACCTACCTATCTGTATCTATCTACCTACCTACCTACCTATCTCTATCTATCAATCTACCTACCTACCTATCTGTATCTATCTATCTACCTACCTACCTATCTCTATCTATCTATCTACCTACCTACCTATCTCTATCTATCTATCTACCTACCTATCTATCTGTATCTATCAATCTACCTACCTACCTATCTCTATCTATCTACCTACCTACCTACCTATCTCTATCAATCTACCTACCTACCTATCTCTATCTATCTACCTACCTACCTACCTATCTCTATCTATCAATCTACCTACCTACCTATCTGTATCTATCTATCTACCTACCTACCTGTCTGTATCTATCTATCTACCTACCTACCTATCTCTATCTATCTATCTACCTACCTACATATCTGTATCTATCTACCTACCTACCTATCTCTATCTATCTATCTACCTAACTACCTATCTCTATCTATCTATCTACCTACCTACCTATCTCTATCTATCAATCTACCTACCTACCTATCTGTATCTATCTATCTACCTACCTACCTATCTGTATCTATCAATCTACCTACCTACCTATCTCTATCTATCTATCTACCTACCCACCTATCTGTATTTATCTATCTACCTACCTATCTGTATCTATCTACCTAAGTACCTATCTGTATCTATCAATCTACCTACCTACCTATCTCTATCTATCAATCTACCTACCTACCTATCTCTATCTATCTATCTACCTACCCACCTATCTGTATTTATCTATCTACCTACCTATCTGTATCTATCTACCTACCTACCTACCTATCTCTATCTATCTATCTACCTACCTATCTATCTCTATCTATCAATCTACCTACCTACCTATTTGTATCTATCTATCTACCTACCTACCTGTCTGTATCTATCTATCTACCTACCTACCTATCTCTATCTATCTATCTACCTACCTACCTATCTCTATCTATCTATCTATCTACCTACCTACCTATCTCTATCTATCTATCTACCTACCTACCTATCTCTATCTATCAATCTACCTACCTACCTATCTGTATCTATCTATCTACCTACCTATCTGTATCTATCAATCTACCTACCTACCTATCTCTATCTATCTATCTACCTACCCACCTATCTGTATTTATCTATCTACCTACCTACCTGTATCTACCTACCTACCTACCTACCTATCTGTATCTATCAATCTAACTACCTACCTATCTCTATCTATCAATCTACCTACCTACCTATCTCTATCTATCTATCTACCTACCCACCTATCTGTATTTATCTATCTACCTACCTATCTGTATCTAGCTACCTACCTACCTACCTATCTCTATCTATCAATCTACCTACCTACCTATCTCTATCTATCTATCTACCTACCCACCTATCTGTATTT
The DNA here is from genome assembly GCA_024509115.1 of Crotalus helleri. Lineage (NCBI taxonomy): Eukaryota > Metazoa > Chordata > Lepidosauria > Squamata > Viperidae > Crotalus > Crotalus helleri. The sequence continues at coordinate 595,514 of JAKSXO010000103.1, forward strand.
ATCTATCTACCTACCTATCTGTATCTATCTACCTACCTACCTACCTATCTCTATCTATCTATCTACCTACCTATCTATCTCTATCTATCAATCTACCTACCTACCTATCTGTATCTATCAATCTACCTACCTACCTATCTGTATCTATCAATCTACCTACCTACCTATCTCTATCTATCAATCTACCTACCTACCTATTTGTATCTATCTATCTACCTACCTACCTGTCTGTATCTATCTATCTACCTACCTACCTATCTCTATCTATCTATCTACCTACCTACCTATCTCTATCTATCTATCTATCTATCTATCTATCTACCTACCTCTATCTATCTATCTACCTAACTACCTATCTCTATCTATCTACCAACCTACCTACCTATCTCTATCTATCAATCTACCTACCTACCTATCTGTATCTATCTATCTACCTACCTATCTGTATCTATCAATCTACCTACCTACCTATCTCTATCTATCTATCTACCTACCCACCTATCTGTATTTATCTATCTACCTACCTACCTGTATCTACCTACCTACCTACCTACCTATCTGTATCTATCAATCTAACTACCTACCTATCTCTATCTATCAATCTACCTACCTACCAATCTCTATCTATCTATCTACCTACCCACCTATCTGTATTTATCTATCTACCTACCTATCTGTATCTAGCTACCTACCTACCTACCTACCTACCTATCTCTATCTATCAATCTACCTACCTACCTATCTGTATCTATCAATCTACCTACCTACCTATCTCTATCTATCAATCTACCTACCTACCTATCTATATCTATCAATCTACCTACCTACCTATCTCTATCTATTTACCTACCTACCTACCTATCTCTATCTATCAATCTACCTACCTACCTATCTGTATCTATCTATCTACCTACCTACCTATCTGTATCTATCTACCTACCTACCTACCTATCTCTATCTATCAATCTACCTACCTACCTATCTGTATCTATCTATCTACCTACCTACCTATCTGTATCTATCTATCTACCTACCTACCTATCTCTATCTATCTATCTACCTACCTACCTATCTCTATCTATCTATCTACCTACTTATCTATCTGTATCTATCAATCTACCTACCTACCTATCTCTATCTATCTATCTATCTATCTATCTACCTACCTACCTATCTGTATCTATCTACCTACCTACCTACCTATCTCTATCTATCAATCTACCTACCTACCTATCTGTATCTATCTATCTACCTACCTACCTATCTGTATCTATCTACCTACCTACCTATCTGTATCTATCTATCTACCTACCTACCTATCTCTATCTATCTATCTACCTACCTATCTATCTGTATCTATCAATCTACTTACCTACCTATCTCTATCTATCTATCTACCTACCTACCTATCTCTATCTATCTATCTACCTACCTACCTATCTCTATCTATCAATCTACCTACCTACCTATCTGTATCTATCAATCTACCTACCTACCTATCTCTATCTATTTACCTACCTATCTACCTATCTCTATCTATCAATCTACCTACCTACCTATCTGTATCTATCTATCTACCTACCTACCTCTCTGTATCTATCTATCTACCTACCTACCTATCTCTATCTATCTACCTACCTACCAATCTCTATCTATCTATCTACCTACCTACCTATCTCTATCTATCTATCTACCTACCTACCTATCTCTATCTATCAATCTACCTACCTACCTATCTGTATCTATCTATCTACCTACCTATCTGTATCTATCAATCTACCTACCTACCTATCTCTATCTATCTATCTACCTACCCACCTATCTGTATTTATCTATCTACCTACCTACCTGTACCTACCTACCTACCTACCTACCTATCTGTATCTATCAATCTACCTACCTACCTATCTCTATCAATCTACCTACCTACCTATCTCTATCTATCTATCTACCTACCCACCTATCTGTATTTATCTATCTACCTACCTATCTGTATCTATCTACCTACCTACCTTCCTACCTATCTCTATCTATCTATCTACCTACCTACCTATCTCTATCTATCAATCTACCTTCCTACCTATCTGTATCTATCAACCTACCTACCTATCTCTATCTATCTACCTACCTACCTACCTATCTCTATCAATCTACCTACCTACCAATCTCTATCTACCTATCTACCTACCTACCTATCTCTATCTATCTATCTACCTACTTACCTATCTGTATCTATATATCTACCTACCCACCTATCTCTATCTATCTATCTACCTACCTACCTATCTGTATCTATCTATCTACCTATCTACCTATCTCTATATATCTATCTAACTACCTACCTATCTCTATCTATCTATCTACCTACCTACCTATCTCTATCTATTAATCTACCTACCTACCTATCTGTATCTATCTATCTACCTACCTACCTATCTCTATCTATCAATCTACCTACCTACCTATCTCTATCTATCTATCTACCTACCTACCTATATCTATCAATCTACCTACCTACCTATCTGTATCTATCTATCTACCTACCTACCTATCTCTATCTATCAATCTACCTACCTACCTATCTCTATCTATCTATCTACCTACCTACCTATATCTATCAATCTACCTACCTACCTATCTGTATCTATCTATCTACCTATCTACCTATCTCTATCTATCTATCTACCTACCTACCTATCTCTATCTATCTATCTACCTACCTACCTATCTCTATCTATCTATCTATCTACCTACCTACCTATCTCTATCTATCTATCTACCTACCTACCTATCTCTATCTATCAATCTACCTACCTACCTATCTGAATCTATCAATCTACCTACCTACCTATCTCAATCTATCTCTCTACCTACCTACCTATCTCTATCTATCAATCTACCTACCTACCTATCTGTATCTATCAATCTACCTACCTACCTATCTCTATCTATCTACCTACATATCTGTATCTATATATCTACCTACCTACCAATCTCTATCTATCTACCTACCTACCTACCTATCTCTATCTATCAATCTACCTACCTACCTATCTCTATCTATCTATCTACCTACCTACCTACCTATCTCTATCTATCAATCTACCTACCTACCTATCTGTATCTATCAATCTACCTACCTACCTATCTCTATCTATCTACCTACCTACCTATCTCTATCTATCAATCTACCTACCTACCTATCTGTATCTATCAATCTACCTACCTACCTACCTATCTCTATCTATCTACCTACCTACCTACCTATCTCTATCAATCTACCTACCTACCTATCTCTATCTATCTATCTACCTACCTACCTATATCTATCAATCTACCTACCTACCTATCTGTATCTATCTATCTACCTACCTACCTATCTCTATCTATCAATCTACCTACCTACCTATCTCTATCTATCTATCTACCTACCTACCTATATCTATCAATCTACCTACCTATCTGTATCTATCTATCTACCTATCTACCTATCTCTATCTATCTATCTACCTACCTACCTATCTCTATCTATCTATCTACCTACCTACCTATCTCTATCTATCTATCTATCTACCTACCTACCTATCTCTATCTATCTATCTACCTACCTACCTATCTCTATCTATCAATCTACCTACCTACCTATCTGAATCTATCAATCTACCTACCTACCTATCTCAATCTATCTCTCTACCTCCCTACCTATCTCTATCTATCAATCTACCTACCTACCTATCTGTATCTATCAATCTACCTACCTACCTATCTCTATCTATCTACCTACATATCTGTATCTATATATCTACCTACCTACCAATCTCTATCTATCTACCTACCTACCTACCTATCTCTATCTATCAATCTACCTACCTACCTATCTCTATCTATCTATCTACCTACCTACCTACCTATCTCTATCTATCAATCTACCTACCTACCTATCTGTATCTATCAATCTACCTACCTACCTATCTCTATCTATCTACCTACCTACCTATCTCTATCTATCAATCTACCTACCTACCTATCTGTATCTATCAATCTACCTACCTACCTACCTATCTCTATCTATCTACCTACCTACCTACCTATCTCTATCAATCTACCTACCTACCTATTTCTATCTATCTATCTACCTACCTACCTATCTCTATCTATCTATCTACCTACCTACCTATCTGTATCTATCTATCTACCTACCCACCTATCTCTATCTATCTATCTACCTACCTACCTATCTGTATCTATCTATCTACCTATCTACCTATCTCTATATATCTATCTACCTACCTACCTATCTCTATCTATCTATCTACCTACCTACCTATCTCTATCTATTAATCTACCTACCTACCTATCTGTATCTATCTATCTACCTACCTACCTATCTCTATCTATCTATCTACCTACCTACCTATCTCTATCTATTAATCTACCTACCTACCTATCTGTATCTATCTATCTACCTACCTACCTATCTCTATCTATCTATCTACCTACCTACCTATCTCTATCTATCAATCTACCTACCTACCTATCTGTATCTATCAATCTACCTACCTACCTACCTATCTCTATCTATCTACCTACCTACCTACCTATCTCTATCAATCTACCTACCTACCTATTTCTATCTATCTATCTACCTACCTACCTATCTCTATCTATCTATCTACCTACCTACCTATCTGTATCTATCTATCTACCTATCTACCTATCTCTATATATCTATCTACCTACCTACCTATCTCTATCTATCTATCTACCTACCTACCTATCTCTATCTATTAATCTACCTACCTACCTATCTGTATCTATCTATCTACCTACCTACCTATCTCTATCTATCAATCTACCTATCTACCTATCTCTATCTATCTATATACCTACCTACCTATCTCTATCTATCAATCTACCTACCTACCTATCTGTATCTATCAATCTACCTACCTACCTATCTGAATCTATCAATCTACCTACCTACCTATCTCTATCTATCTCTCTACCTACCTACCTATCTCTATCTATCAATCTACCTACCTACCTATCTGTATCTATCAATCTACCTACCTACCTATCTCTATCTACCTACATATCTGTATCTATATATCTACCTACCTACCAATCTCTATCTATCTACCTACCTACCTACCTATCTCTATCTATCAATCTACCTACCTACCTATCTCTATCTATCTATCTACCTACCTACCTACCTATCTGTATCTATCAATCTACCTACCTACCTATCTGTATCTATCAATCTACCTACCTACCTATCTCTATCTATCTACCTACCTACCTATCTCTATCTATCAATCTACCTACCTACCTATCTGTATCTATCAATCTACCTACCTACCTACCTATCTCTATCTATCTACCTACCTACCTACCTATCTCTATCAATCTACCTACCTACCTATTTCTATCTATCTATCTACCTACCTACCTATCTCTATCTATCTATCTACCTACCTACCTATCTGTATCTATCTATCTACCTACCCACCTATCTCTATCTATCTATCTACCTACCTACCTATCTGTATCTATCTATCTACCTATCTACCTATCTCTATATATCTATCTACCTACCTACCTATCTCTATCTATCTATCTACCTACCTACCTATCTCTATCTATTAATCTACCTACCTACCTATCTGTATCTATCTATCTACCTACCTACCTATCTCTATCTATCAATCTACCTACCTACCTATCTCTATCTATCTATATACCTACCTACCTATCTCTATCTATCTATCTACCTACCTACCTATCTGTATCTATCAATCTACCTACCTATCTCTATCTATCTACCTAACTACCTATCTCTATCTATCTATCTACCTACCTACCTATCTGTATCTATCTATCTACCTACCTACCTATCTCTATCTATCTATCTACCTACCTACCTATCTCTATCTATCTATCTACCTACCTACCTATCTCTATCAATCTACCTACCTACCTATCTCTATCTATCTACCTACCTACCTACCTATCTCTATCAATCTACCTACCTACCTATCTCTATCTATCTATCTACCTATCTACATATCTGTATCTATCTACCTACCTACCTACCTATCTGTATCTATCTATCTACCTACCTACCTATCTCTATCTATCTACCTACCTACCTACCTATCTCTATCAATCTACCTACCTACCTATCTCTATCTATCTATCTACCTACCTACCTATCTCTATCTATCTACGTATCTACCTACCTACCTATTTGTATCTATCTATCTACCTACCCACCTATCTCTATCTATCTTACCTACCTACCTATCTGTATCTATCTATCTACCTATCTACCTATCTCTATATATCTATCTACCTACCTACCTATCTCTATCTATCTATCTACCTACCTACCTATCTCTATCTATTAATCTACCTACCTACCTATCTGTATCTATCTATCTACCTACCTACCTATCTCTATCTATCTATCTACCTACCTACCTATCTCTATCAATCTACCTACCTACCTATCTCTATCTATCTACCTACCTACCTATCTCTATCTATCTACCTACCTACCTATCTCTATCTATCTATCTACCTACCTACCTATCTCTATCTATCTATCTACCTACCTACCTATCTGTATCTATCAATCTACCTACCTACCTATTTCTAACTATCTATCTACCTACCTACCTATCTCTATCTATCTATCTACCTACCTACCTATCTCTATCTATCTATCTACCTACCTACCTATCTGTATCTATCTATCTACCTATCTACCTATCTCTATATATCTATCTACCTACCTACCTATCTCTATCTATCTATCTACCTACCTACCTATCTCTATCTATTAATCTACCTACCTACCTATCTGTATCTATCTATCTACCTACCTACCTATCTCTATCTATCAATCTACCTATCTACCTATCTCTATCTATCTATATACCTACCTACCTATCTCTATCTATCAATCTACCTACCTACCTATCTGTATCTATCAATCTACCTACCTACCTATCTGAATCTATCAATCTACCTACCTACCTATCTCTATCTATCTCTCTACCTACCTACCTATCTCTATCTATCAATCTACCTACCTACCTATCTGTATCTATCAATCTACCTACCTACCTATCTCTATCTACCTACATATCTGTATCTATATATCTACCTACCTACCAATCTCTATCTATCTACCTACCTACCTACCTATCTCTATCTATCAATCTACCTACCTACCTATCTCTATCTATCTATCTACCTACCTACCTACCTATCTGTATCTATCAATCTACCTACCTACCTATCTGTATCTATCAATCTACCTACCTACCTATCTCTATCTATCTACCTACCTACCTATCTCTATCTATCAATCTACCTACCTACCTATCTGTATCTATCAATCTACCTACCTACCTACCTATCTCTATCTATCTACCTACCTACCTACCTATCTCTATCAATCTACCTACCTACCTATTTCTATCTATCTATCTACCTACCTACCTATCTCTATCTATCTATCTACCTACCTACCTATCTGTATCTATCTATCTACCTACCCACCTATCTCTATCTATCTATCTACCTACCTACCTATCTGTATCTATCTATCTACCTATCTACCTATCTCTATATATCTATCTACCTACCTACCTATCTCTATCTATCTATCTACCTACCTACCTATCTCTATCTATTAATCTACCTACCTACCTATCTGTATCTATCTATCTACCTACCTACCTATCTCTATCTATCAATCTACCTACCTACCTATCTCTATCTATCTATATACCTACCTACCTATCTCTATCTATCTATCTACCTACCTACCTATCTGTATCTATCAATCTACCTACCTATCTCTATCTATCTACCTAACTACCTATCTCTATCTATCTATCTACCTACCTACCTATCTGTATCTATCTATCTACCTACCTACCTATCTCTATCTATCTATCTACCTACCTACCTATCTCTATCTATCTATCTACCTACCTACCTATCTCTATCAATCTACCTACCTACCTATCTCTATCTATCTACCTACCTACCTACCTATCTCTATCAATCTACCTACCTACCTATCTCTATCTATCTATCTACCTATCTACATATCTGTATCTATCTACCTACCTACCTACCTATCTGTATCTATCTATCTACCTACCTACCTATCTCTATCTATCTACCTACCTACCTACCTATCTCTATCAATCTACCTACCTACCTATCTCTATCTATCTATCTACCTACCTACCTATCTCTATCTATCTACGTATCTACCTACCTACCTATTTGTATCTATCTATCTACCTACCCACCTATCTCTATCTATCTTACCTACCTACCTATCTGTATCTATCTATCTACCTATCTACCTATCTCTATATATCTATCTACCTACCTACCTATCTCTATCTATCTATCTACCTACCTACCTATCTCTATCTATTAATCTACCTACCTACCTATCTGTATCTATCTATCTACCTACCTACCTATCTCTATCTATCTATCTACCTACCTACCTATCTCTATCAATCTACCTACCTACCTATCTCTATCTATCTACCTACCTACCTATCTCTATCTATCTACCTACCTACCTATCTCTATCTATCTATCTACCTACCTACCTATCTCTATCTATCTATCTACCTACCTACCTATCTGTATCTATCAATCTACCTACCTACCTATTTCTAACTATCTATCTACCTACCTACCTATCTCTATCTATCTATCTACCTACCTACCTATCTCTATCTATCTATCTACCTACCTACCTATCTCTATCTATCTATCTACCTACCTACCTATCTCTATCAATCTACCTACCTACCTATCTCTATCTATCTACCTACCTACCTACCTATCTCTATCTATCAATCTACCTACCTACCTATCTCTATCTATCTATCTACCTACCTACATATCTGTATCTACCTACCTACCTATCTCTATCTATCTATCTACCTACCTACCTATCTGTATCTATCTATCTACCTACCTACCTATCTCTATCTATCTACCTACCTACCTATCTCTATCTACCTACCTACCTACCTACCTATCTGTATCTATCTATCTACCTACCTACATATCTGTATCTATATATCTACCTACCTACCTATCTGTATCTATCTATCTACCTACCTAACTATCTGTATCTATCAATCTACCTACCTACCTATCTCTATCTCTCTACCTACCTACCTACCTACCTATCTCTTTCTATCTATCTACCTACCTACCTATCTCTATCTATCTATCTACCTACCTACCTATCTCTATCTATCTATCTACCTACCTACCTATCAGTATCTATCAATCTACCTATCTACCTATCTCTATCTATCAATCTACCTACCTACCTATCTCTATCTATCTACCTACCTACCTATCTCTATCTATCAATCTACCTACCTACCTGTCTTTATCTACCTACCTACCTACCTATCTCTATCTATCAATCTACCTACCTACCTATCTGTATCTATCAATCTACCTACCTACCTATCTCTATCTATCTATCTACCTACGTACCTATCTCTATCTATCAATCTACCTACCTACCTATCTGTATCTATCAATCTACCTACCTACCTATCTCTATCTATCTATCTACCTACCTACCTATCTGTATCTATCTATCTACCTACCTACCTATCTCTATCTATCTATCTACCTACCTACCTATCTCTATCTACCTACCTACCTACCTACCTATCTGTATCTATCTATCTACCTACCTACATATCTGTATCTATATATCTACCTACCTACCTATCTGTATCTATCTATCTACCTACCTAACTATCTGTATCTATCAATCTACCTACCTACCTATCTCTATCTCTCTACCTACCTACCTACCTACCTATCTCTTTCTATCTATCTACCTACCTACCTATCTCTATCTATCTATCTACCTACCTACCTATCTCTATCTATCTATCTACCTACCTACCTATCTGTATCTATCTATCTACCTATCTACCTATCTCTATCTATCAATCTACCTACCTACCTATCTCTATCTATCTACCTACCTACCTATCTCTATCTATCAATCTACCTACCTACCTGTCTTTATCTACCTACCTACCTACCTATCTCTATCTATCAATCTACCTACCTACCTATCTGTATCTATCAATCTACCTATCTACCTATCTCTATCTATCTACCTACCTACCTATCTCTATCTATCAATCTACCTACCTACCTATCTGTATCTATCAATCTACCTACCTACCTATCTCTATCTATCTATCTACCTACCTACCTATCTCTATCTATTAATCTACCTACCTACCTATCTGTATCTATCTATCTACCTACCTACCTATCTCTATCTATCAATCTACCTACCTACCTATCTCTATCTATCTATATACCTACCTACCTATCTCTATCTATCAATCTACCTACCTACCTATCTGTATCTATCAATCTACCTACCTACCTATCTCTATCTATCTATCTACCTACCTACCTATCTGTATCTATCTACCTACCTACCTATCTCTATCTATCTACCTACCTACCTACCTATCTCTATCAATCTACCTACCTACCTATCTCTATCTATCTATCTACCTACCTACCTACCTATCTCTATCTATCAATCTACCTACCTACCTATCTGTATCTATCTATCTACCTACCTACCTATCTCTATCTATCTATCTACCTACCTACCTATCTCTATCTATCTATCTACCTACCTACCTATCTGTATCTATCAATCTACCTACCTACCTATCTCTATCTATCTACCTAACTACCTATCTCTATCTATCTATCTACCTACCTACCTATCTCTATCTATCTATCTAGCTACCTACCTATCTCTATCTATCTATCTACCTACCTACCTATCTCTATCAATCTACCTACCTACCTATCTCTATCTATCTACCTACCTACCTACCTACCTATCTCTATCAATCTACCTACCTACCTATCTCTATCTATCTATCTACCTATCTACATATCTGTATCTATCTACCTACCTACCTACCTATCTGTATCTATCTATCTACCTACCTCCCTATCTCTATCTATCTATCTACCTACCTACCTATCTCTATCTATCTATGTACCTACCTACCTATCTGTATCTATCAATCTACCTACCTACCTATCTCTATCTATCTATCTACCTACCTACCTATCTCTATCTATCTATCTACCTACCTACCTATCTGTATCTATCCATCTACCTACCTACCTATCTCTATCTATCTATCTATCTACCTACCTACCTATCTCTATCTATCAATCTACCTACCTACCTATCTGTATCTATCAATCTACCTACCTACCTATCTCTATCTATCTATCTACCTACCTACCTATCTCTATCTATCAATCTACCTACCTACCTATCTGTATCTATCAATCTACCTACCTACCTATCTCTATCTATCTACCTAACTACCTACCTATCTCTATCAATCTACCTACCTACCTATCTCTATCTATCTATCTACCTACCTACCTATCTCTATCTATCTATCTACCTACCTACCTATCTGTATCTATCTACCTACCCACCTATCTCTATCTATCTACCTACCTACCTATCTGTATCTATCTATCTACCTATCTACCTATCTCTATATATCTATCTACCTACCTACCTATCTCTATCTATCTATCTACCTACCTACCTATCTCTATCTATTAATCTACCTACCTACCTATCTGTATCTATCTATCTACCTACCTACCTATCTCTATCTATCTATCTACCTACCTACCTATCTCTATCAATCTACCTACCTACCTATCTCTATCTATCTACCTACCTACCTATCTCTATCTATCTATCTACCTACCTACCTATCTCTATCTATCTATATACCTACCTACCTATCTGTATCTATCAATCTACCTACCTACCTATTTCTAACTATCTATCTACCTACCTACCTATCTCTATCTATCTATCTATCTACCTACCTACCTACCTATCTCTATCTATCAATCTACCTACCTACCTATCTCTATCTATCTATCTACCTACCTACATATCTGTATCTATCTACCTACCTACCTATCTCTATCTATCTATCTACCTACCTACCTATCTCTATCTATCTATCTACCTACCTACCTATCTCGATCTACCTACCTACCTACCTACCTATCTGTATCTATCTATCTACCTACCTACATATCTGTATCTATATATCTACCTACCTACCTATCTGTATCTATCTATCTACCTACCTAACTATCTGTATCTATCAATCTACCTACCTACCTATCTCTATCTCTCTACCTACCTACCTACCTATCTCTTTCTATCTATCTACCTACCTACCTATCTCTATCTATCTATCTATCTACCTACCTACCTATCTCTATCTATCTATCTACCTACCTACCTATCTGTATCTATCTATCTACCTATCTACCTATCTCTATCTATCAATCTACCTACCTACCTATCTCTATCTATCTACCTACCTATCTCTATCTATCAATCTACCTACCTACCTGTATTTATCTACCTACCTACCTACCTATCTCTATCTATCAATCTACCTACCTACCTATCTGTATCTATCAATCTACCTCCCTACCTATCTCTATCTATCTATCTACCTACCTACCTATCTCTATCTATCAATCTACCTACCTACCTATCTGTATCTATCAATCTACCTACCTACCTATCTCTATCTATCTACCTACCTACCTACCTATCTCTATCAATCTACCTACCTACCTATCTCTATCTATCTACCTACCTACCTACCTATCTCTATCTATCAATCTACCTACCTACCTATCTCTATCTATCTATCTACCTACCTACCTATCTCTATCTATCTACCTACCTTCCTATCTCTATCTATCTACCTACCTACCTATCTGTATCTATCTACCTACCTACCTACCTATCTGTATCTATCTATCTACCTACCTACATATCTGTATCTATATATCTACCTACCTACCTATCTGTATCTATCTATCTACCTACCTAACTATCTGTATCTATCAATCTATCTACCTACCTACCTATCTCTATCTATCTATCTACCTACCTACCTATCTCTATCAATCTACCTACCTACCTATCTCTATCTATCTACCTACCTACCTACCTACCTATCTCTATCTATCAATCTACCTACCTACCTATCTCTATCTATCTATCTACCTACTTACATATCTGTATCTATCTACCTACCTACCTATCTCTATCTATCTATCTACCTACCTACCTATCTGTATCTATCTATCTACCTACCTACCTATCTCTATCTATCTATCTACCCACCTACCTATCTCTATCTATCTACCAACCTACCTATCTGTATCTATCTACCTACCTACCTACCTATCTGTATCGATCTATCTACCTACCTACATATCTGTATCTATATATCTACCTACCTACCTATCTGTATCTATCTATCTACCTACCTAACTATCTGTATCTATCAATCTACCTACCTACCTATCTGTATCTATCTATCTACCTACCAACATATCTGTATCTATATATCTACCTACCTACCTATCTGTATCTATCTATCTACCTACCTAACTATCTGTATCTATCAATCTATCTACCTACCTACCTATCTCTATCTATCTATCTACCTACCTACCTATCTCTATCAATCTACCTACCTACCTATCTCTATCTATCTACCTACCTACCTACCTATCTCTATCTATCAATCTACCTACCTACCTATCTGTATCTATCAATCTACCTCCCTACCTATCTCTATCTATCTATCTACCTACCTACCTATCTCTATCTATCAATCTACCTACCTACCTATCTGTATCTATCAATCTACCTACCTACCTATCTCTATCTATCTACCTACCTACCTACCTATCTCTATCAATCTACCTACCTACCTATCTCTATCTATCTATCTACCTACCTACCTATCTCTATCTATCTATCTACCTACCTACCTATCTGTATCTATCTACCTACCCACCTATCTCTATCTATCTACCTACCTACCTATCTGTATCTATCTATCTACCTATCTACCTATCTCTATATATCTATCTACCTACCTACCTATCTCTATCTATCTATCTACCTACCTACCTATCTCTATCTATTAATCTACCTACCTACCTATCTGTATCTATCTATCTACCTACCTACCTATCTCTATCTATCTATCTACCTACCTACCTATCTCTATCAATCTACCTACCTACCTATCTCTATCTATCTACCTACCTACCTATCTCTATCTATCTATCTACCTACCTACCTATCTCTATCTATCTATATACCTACCTACCTATCTGTATCTATCAATCTACCTACCTACCTATTTCTAACTATCTATCTACCTACCTACCTATCTCTATCTATCTATCTATCTACCTACCTACCTACCTATCTCTATCTATCAATCTACCTACCTACCTATCTCTATCTATCTATCTACCTACCTACATATCTGTATCTATCTACCTACCTACCTATCTCTATCTATCTATCTACCTACCTACCTATCTGTATCTATCTATCTACCTACCTACCTATCTCTATCTATCTATCTACCTATCTCTATCTACCTACCTACCTACCTACCTATCTGTATCTATCTATCTACCTACCTACATATCTGTATCTATATATCTACCTACCTACCTATCTGTATCTATCTATCTACCTACCTAACTATCTGTATCTATCAATCTACCTACCTACCTATCTCTATCTCTCTACCTACCTACCTACCTACCTATCTCTTTCTATCTATCTACCTACCTACCTATCTCTATCTATCTATCTATCTACCTACCTACCTATCTCTATCTATCTATCTACCTACCTACCTATCTGTATCTATCTATCTACCTACCTACCTATCTCTATCTATCAATCTACCTACCTACCTATCTCTATCTATCTATCTACCTACCTATCTCTATCTATCAATCTACCTACCTACCTGTATTTATCTACCTACCTACCTACCTATCTCTATCTATCAATCTACCTACCTACCTATCTGTATCTATCAATCTACCTCCCTACCTATCTCTATCTATCTATCTACCTACCTACCTATCTCTATCTATCAATCTACCTACCTACCTATCTGTATCTATCAATCTACCTACCTACCTATCTCTATCTATCTACCTACCTACCTACCTATCTCTATCAATCTACCTACCTACCTATCTCTATCTATCTACCTACCTACCTACCTATCTCTATCTATCAATCTACCTACCTACCTATCTCTATCTATCTATCTACCTACCTACCTATCTCTATCTATCTACCTACCTTCCTATCTCTATCTATCTACCTACCTACCTATCTGTATCTATCTACCTACCTACCTACCTATCTGTATCTATCAATCTACCTCCCTACCTATCTCTATCTATCTATCTACCTACCTACCTATCTCTATCTATCTATCTACCTACCTAACTATCTGTATCTATCAATCTATCTACCTACCTACCTATCTCTATCTATCTATCTACCTACCTACCTATCTCTATCAATCTACCTACCTACCTATCTCTATCTATCTACCTACCTACCTACCTACCTATCTCTATCTATCAATCTACCTACCTACCTATCTCTATCTATCTATCTACCTACCTACATATCTGTATCTATCTACCTACCTACCTATCTCTATCTATCTATCTACCTACCTACCTATCTGTATCTATCTATCTACCTACCTACCTATCTCTATCTATCTATCTACCCACCTACCTGTCTCTATCTATCTACCAACCTACCTATCTGTATCTATCTACCTACCTACCTACCTATCTGTATCTATCTATCTACCTACCTACATATCTGTATCTATCTATCTACCTACCTAACTATCTGTATCTATCAATCTACCTACCTACCTATCTGTATCTATCTATCTACCTACCAACATATCTGTATCTATATATCTACCTACCTACCTATCTGTATCTATCTATCTACCTACCTAACTATCTGTATCTATCAATCTATCTACCTACCTACCTATCTCTATCTATCTATCTACCTACCTACCTATCTCTATCAATCTACCTACCTACCTATCTCTATCTATCTACCTACCTACCTACCTATCTCTATCTATCAATCTACCTACTTACCTATCTCTATCTATCTACCTACCTACCTATCTGTATCTATCAATCTACCTCCCTACCTATCTCTATCTATCTATCTACCTACCTACCTATCTCTATCTATCAATCTACCTACCTACCTATCTGTATCTATCAATCTACCTACCTACCTATCTCTATCTATCTACCTGCCTACCTACCTATCTCTATCAATCTACCTACCTACCTATCTCTATCTATCTACCTACCTACCTACCTATCTCTATCTATCAATCTACCTACCTACCTATCTCTATCTATCTATCTACCTACCTACCTATCTCTATCTATCTACCTACCTGCCTATCTCTATCTATCTACCTACCTACCTATCTGTATCTATCTACCTACCTACCTACCTATCTGTATCTATCTATCTACCTACCTACATATCTGTATCTATATATCTACCTACCTACCTATCTGTATCTATCTATCTACCTACCTAACTATCTGTATCTATCAATCTATCTACCTACCTACCTATCTCTATCTATCTATCTACCTACCTACCTATCTCTATCAATCTACCTACCTACCTATCTCTATCTATCTACCTACCTACCTACCTATCTCTATCTATCAATCTACCTACCTACCTATCTCTATCTATCTATCTACCTACCTACATATCTGTATCTATCTACCTACCTACCTATCTCTATCTATCTATCTACCTACCTACCTATCTGTATCTATCTATCTACCTACCTACCTATCTCTATCTATCTATCTACCCACCTACCTATCTCTATCTATCTACCAACCTACCTATCTGTATCTATCTACCTACCTACCTACCTATCTGTATCTATCTATCTACCTACCTACATATCTGTATCTATATATCTACCTACCTACCTATCTGTATCTATCTATCTACCTACCTAACTATCTGTATCTATCAATCTACCTACCTACCTATCTGTATCTATCTATCTACCTACCAACATATCTGTATCTATATATCTACCTACCTACCTATCTGTATCTATCTATCTACCTACCTAACTATCTGTATCTATCAATCTATCTACCTACCTACCTATCTCTATCTATCTATCTACCTACCTACCTATCTCTATCAATCTACCTACCTACCTATCTCTATCTATCTACCTACCTACCTACCTATCTCTATCTATCAATCTACCTACTTACCTATCTCTATCTATCTACCTACCTACCTATCTCTATCTATCTATCTACCTACCTACCTATCTGTATCTATCTACCTACCTACCTATCTCTATCTATCTACCTACCTACCTACCTATCTCTATCTATCAATCTACCTACCTACCTATCTCTATCTATCAATCTACCTACCTACCTATCTCTATCTATCTATCTACCTACCTACCTATCTCTATCTATCTATCTACCTACCTACCTATCTCTATCTATCTATCTACCTACCTACCTATCTGTATCTATCAATCTACCTACCTACCTATCTCTATCTATCTATCTACCTACCCACCTATCTGTATTTATCTATCTACCTACCTATCTGTATCTATCTATCTACCTACCTCCCTATCTCTATCTATCTATCTACCTACGTACCTATCTCTATCTACCAATCTACCTACCTACCTATCTGTAATCTATCAACCTACCTACCTACCTATCTCTATCTATCTATCTACCTACCTACCTATCTCTATCTATCAATCTACCTACCTACCTATCTGTATCTATCAATCTACCTACCTATCTCTATCTATCTACCTACCTACCTACCTACCTATCTCTATCAATCTACCTACCTACCTATCTCTATCTATCTATCTACCTACCTACCTATCTCTATCTATCTATCTACCTACCTACCTATCTCTATCTATCTATCTACCTACCTACCTATCTGTATCTATCAATCTACCTACCTACCTATCTCTATCTATCTATCTACCTACCCACCTATCTGTATTTATCTATCTACCTACCTATCTGTATCTATCTATCTACCTACCTACCTATCTCTATCTATCTATCTACCTACCTACCTATCTCTATCTACCAATCTACCTACCTACCTATCTGTAATCTATCAACCTACCTACCTACCTATCTCTATCTATCTATCTACCTACCTACCTATCTCTATCTATCAATCTACCTACCTACCTATCTGTATCTATCAATCTACCTACCTATCTCTATCTATCTACCTACCTACCTACCTACCTATCTCTATCAATCTACCTACCTACCTATCTGTATCTATCTATCTACCTACCTACATATCTGTATCTATATATCTACCTACCTACCTATCTATCTCTATCTATCTATCTACCTACCTACCTATCTCTATCTATCTATCTACCTACCTACCTATCTCTATCTACCTATCTACCTACCTACCTATCTGTATCTATCAATCTACCTACCTACCTATCTCTATCAATCTACCTACCTACCTATCTGTATCTATCTATCTACCTACCTACATATCTGTATCTATATATCTACCTACCTACCTATCTATCTCTATCTATCTACCTACCTACCTACCTATACCTATCTCTATCAATCTACCTACCTACCTATCTCTATCTATCTATCTACCTACCTACCTATCTGTATCTATCTACCTACCTACCTATCTCTATCTATCTACCTACCTACCTACCTATCTCTATCTATCAATCTACCTACCTACCTATCTCTATCTATCAATCTACCTACCTACCTATCTCTATCTATCTATCTACCTACCTACCTATCTCTATCTATCTATCTACCTACCTACCTATCTCTATCTATCTATCTACCTACCTACCTATCTGTATTTATCTATCTACCTACCTATCTGTATCTATCTATCTACCTACCTACCTATCTCTATCTATCTATCTACCTACCTACCTATCTCTATCTACCAATCTACCTACCTACCTATCTGTAATCTATCAACCTACCTACCTACCTATCTCTATCTATCTATCTACCTACCTACCTATCTCTATCTATCAATCTACCTACCTACCTATCTGTATCTATCAATCTACCTACCTATCTCTATCTATCTACCTACCTACCTACCTACCTACCTATCTCTATCAATCTACCTACCTACCTATCTGTATCTATCTATCTACCTACCTACATATCTGTATCTATATATCTACCTACCTACCTATCTATCTCTATCTATCTATCTACCTACCTACATATCTCTATCTATCTATCTACCTACCTACCTATCTCTATCTATCTATCTACCTACCTACCTATCTGTATCTATCAATCTACCTACCTACCTATCTCTATCTATCTACCTACCTACCTACCTACCTATCTCTATCTATCAATCTACCAACCTACCTATCTCTATCTATCTACCTACCTACCTATCTCTATCTATCTACCTACCTACCTTTCTCTATCTATCAATCTACCTACCTACCTATCTCTATCTATCTACCTACCTACCTACCTATCTCTATCAATCTACCTACCTACCTATCTCTATTTATCTACCTACCTACCTACCTATCTCTATCAATCTACATACCTACCGATCTGTATCTATCTATCTACCTACCTACTTATCTGTATCTATCAATCTACCTACCTACCTATCTCTATCTATCTACCTACCTACCTACCTATCTCTATATATCAATCTACCTACATACCTATCTCTATCTATCTACCTACCTACCTACCTATCTCTATCAATCTACCTACCTACCTACATATCTGTATCTATATATCTACCTACCTACCTATCTCTATCTATCTATCTACCTACCCACCTATCTGTATTTATCTATCTACCTACCTATCTGTATCCATCTATCTACCTACCTACCTATCTCTATCTATCTATCTACCTACCTACCTATCTCTATCTACCAATCTACCTACCTACCTATCTGTAATCTATCAACCTACCTACCTACCTATCTCTATCTATCTATCTATCTATCTACCTACCTACCTACCTATCTCTATCTATCAATCTACCTACCTACCTATCTGTATCTATCAATCTACCTACCTATCTCTATCTATCTACCTACCTACCTACCTACCTATCTCTATCAATCTACCTACCTACCTATCTGTATCTATCTATCTACCTACCTACATATCTGTGTCTATATATCTACCTACCTACCTACCTATCTATCTCTATCTATCTATCTACCTACCTACTTATCTCTATCTATCTATCTACCTACCTACCTATCTGTATCTATCAATCTACCTACCTACCTATCTCTATCTATCTACCTACCTACCTACCTATCTCTATCTATCAATCTACCTACCTACCTATCTCTATCTATCTACCTACCTACCTACCTATCTCTATCAATCTACCTACCTACCTACCTCTATCTATCTACCTACCTACCTACCTATCTCTATCTATCAATCTACATACCTACCGATCTGTATCTATCTATCTACCTACCTACATATCTGTATCTATATATCTACCTACCTACCTATCTATCTCTATCTATCTATCTACCTACCTACCTATCTCTATCTATCTATCTACCTACCTACCTATCTCTATCTACCTATCTACCTACCTACCTATCTGTATCTATCAATCTACCTACCTACCTATCTCTATCAATCTACCTACCTACCTATCTGTATCTATCTATCTGCCTACCTACATATCTGTATCTATATATCTACCTACCTACCTATCTATCTCTATCTATCTACCTACCTACCTACCTATACCTATCTCTATCAATCTACCTACCTACCTATCTCTATCTATCTATCTACCTACCTACCTATCTGTATCTATCTACCTACCTACCTATCTCTATCTATCTACCTACCTACCTACCTATCTCTATCTATCAATCTACCTACCTACCTATCTCTATCTATCAATCTACCTACCTACCTATCTCTATCTATCTATCTACCTACCTACCTATCTCTATCTATCTATCTACCTACCTACCTATCTCTATCTATCTATCTACCTACCTACCTATCTGTATTTATCTATCTACCTACCTATCTGTATCTATCTATCTACCTACCTACCTATCTCTATCTATCTATCTACCTACCTACCTATCTCTATCTACCAATCTACCTACCTACCTATCTGTAATCTATCAACCTACCTACCTACCTATCTCTATCTATCTATCTACCTACCTACCTATCTCTATCTATCAATCTACCTACCTACCTATCTGTATCTATCAATCTACCTACCTATCTCTATCTATCTACCTACCTACCTACCTACCTATCTCTATCAATCTACCTACCTACCTATCTGTATCTATCTATCTACCTACCTACATATCTGTATCTATATATCTACCTACCTACCTATCTATCTCTATCTATCTATCTACCTACCTACCTATCTCTATCTATCTATCTACCTACCTACCTATCTCTATCTATCTATCTACCTACCTACCTATCTGTATCTATCAATCTACCTACCTACCTATCTCTATCTATCTACCTACCTACCTACCTACCTATCTCTATCTATCAATCTACCAACCTACCTATCTCTATCTATCTACCTACCTACCTATCTCTATCTATCTACCTACCTACCTTTCTCTATCTATCAATCTACCTACCTACCTATCTCTATCTATCTACCTACCTACCTACCTATCTCTATCAATCTACCTACCTACCTATCTCTATTTATCTACCTACCTACCTACCTATCTCTATCAATCTACATACCTACCGATCTGTATCTATCTATCTACCTACCTACTTATCTGTATCTATCAATCTACCTACCTACCTATCTCTATCTATCTACCTACCTACCTACCTATCTCTATATATCAATCTACCTACATACCTATCTCTATCTATCTACCTACCTACCTACCTATCTCTATCAATCTACCTACCTACCTACATATCTGTATCTATATATCTACCTACCTACCTATCTCTATCTATCTATCTACCTACCCACCTATCTGTATTTATCTATCTACCTACCTATCTGTATCCATCTACCTACCTACCTACCTATCTCTATCTATCAATCTACCTACCTACCTATCTCTATCTATCTACCTACCTACCTACCTATCTCTATCAATCTACCTACCTACCTACCTCTATCTATCTACCTACCTACCTACCTATCTCTATCTATCAATCTACATACCTACCGATCTGTATCTATCTATCTACCTACCTACATATCTGTATCTATATATCTACCTACCTACCTATCTATCTCTATCTATCTATCTACCTACCTACCTATCTCTATCTATCTATCTACCTACCTACCTATCTCTATCTACCTATCTACCTACCTACCTATCTGTATCTATCAATCTACCTACCTACCTATCTCTATCAATCTACCTACCTACCTATCTGTATCTATCTATCTACCTACCTACATATCTGTATCTATATATCTACCTACCTACCTATCTATCTCTATCTATCTACCTACCTACCTACCTATACCTATCTCTATCAATCTACCTACCTACCTATCTCTATCTATCTATCTACCTACCTACCTATCTGTATCTATCTACCTACCTACCTATCTCTATCTATCTACCTACCTACCTACCTATCTCTATCTATCAATCTACCTACCTACCTATCTCTATCTATCAATCTACCTACCTACCTATCTCTATCTATCTATCTACCTACCTACCTATCTCTATCTATCTATCTACCTACCTACCTATCTCTATCTATCTATCTACCTACCTACCTATCTGTATTTATCTATCTACCTACCTATCTGTATCTATCTATCTACCTACCTACCTATCTCTATCTATCTATCTACCTACCTACCTATCTCTATCTACCAATCTACCTACCTACCTATCTGTAATCTATCAACCTACCTACCTACCTATCTCTATCTATCTATCTACCTACCTACCTATCTCTATCTATCAATCTACCTACCTACCTATCTGTATCTATCAATCTACCTACCTATCTCTATCTATCTACCTACCTACCTACCTACCTATCTCTATCAATCTACCTACCTACCTATCTGTATCTATCTATCTACCTACCTACATATCTGTATCTATATATCTACCTACCTACCTATCTATCTCTATCTATCTATCTACCTACCTACCTATCTCTATCTATCTATCTACCTACCTACCTATCTCTATCTATCTATCTACCTACCTACCTGTCTGTATCTATCAATCTACCTACCTACCTATCTCTATCTATCTACCTACCTACCTACCTACCTATCTCTATCTATCAATCTACCAACCTACCTATCTCTATCTATCTACCTACCTACCTATCTCTATCTATCTACCTACCTACCTTTCTCTATCTATCAATCTACCTACCTACCTATCTCTATCTATCTACCTACCTACCTACCTATCTCTATCAATCTACCTACCTACCTATCTCTATTTATCTACCTACCTACCTACCTATCTCTATCAATCTACATACCTACCGATCTGTATCTATCTATCTACCTACCTACTTATCTGTATCTATCAATCTACCTACCTACCTATCTCTATCTATCTACCTACCTACCTACCTATCTCTATATATCAATCTACCTACATACCTATCTCTATCTATCTACCTACCTACCTACCTATCTCTATCAATCTACCTACCTACCTACATATCTGTATCTATATATCTACCTACCTACCTATCTCTATCTATCTATCTACCTACCCACCTATCTGTATTTATCTATCTACCTACCTATCTGTATCCATCTATCTACCTACCTACCTATCTCTATCTATCTATCTACCTACCTACCTATCTCTATCTATCAATCTACCTACCTACCTATCTGTATCTATCAATCTACCTACCTATCTCTATCTATCTACCTACCTACCTACCTACCTATCTCTATCAATCTACCTACCTACCTATCTGTATCTATCTATCTACCTACCTACATATCTGTGTCTATATATCTACCTACCTACCTACCTATCTATCTCTATCTATCTATCTACCTACCTACTTATCTCTATCTATCTATCTACCTACCTACCTATCTGTATCTATCAATCTACCTACCTACCTATCTCTATCTATCTACCTACCTACCTACCTATCTCTATCTATCAATCTACCTACCTACCTATCTCTATCTATCTACCTACCTACCTACCTATCTCTATCAATCTACCTACCTACCTACCTCTATCTATCTACCTACCTACCTACCTATCTCTATCTATCAATCTACATACCTACCGATCTGTATCTATCTATCTACCTACCTACTTATGTGTATCTATCAATCTACCTACCTACCTATCTCTATCTATCTACCTACCTACCTACCTACCTATCTCTATCTATCAATCTACCTACCTACCTATCTCTATCTATCTACCTACCTACCTACCTACCTATCTCTATCAATCTACCTACCTACCTACATATCTGTATCTATATATCTACCTACCTACCTATCTGTATCTATCTATCTACCTACCTACCTATCTGTATCTATATATCTACCTACCTACCTATCTCTATCTATCAATCTACCTACCTACCTATCTGTATCTATCTATCTACCTACCCACCTATCTGTATTTATCTATCTACCTACAATCTGTATCTATCTACCTACCTACCTACCTATCTCTATCTATCTATGTACCTACCTACCTATCTCTATCTATCTATGTACCTACCTACCTATCTCTATCTATCAATCTACCTACCTACCTATCTGTATCTATCTATCTACCTATCTACCTATCTCTATCTATCAATCTACCTACCTACCTATCTCTATCTATCTATCTACCTACCCACCTATCTGTATTTATCTATCTACCTACCTATCTGTATCTACTTACCTACCTACCTACCTATCTCTATCTATCTATCTACCTACCTACCTATCTCTATCTATCAATCTACCTACCTACCTATCTCTATCCATCTATCTACCTACCCACCTATCTGTATTTATCTATCTACCTACCTATCTGTATCTATCTACCTACCTACCTACCTATCTCTATCTATCTATCTACCTACCTACCTATCTCTATCTATCAATCTACCTACCTACCTATCTGTATCTATCAATCTACCTACCTACCTATCTCTATCTATCTATCTACCTATCTACCTATCTCTATCTATCAATCTACCTACCTACCTATCTGTATCTATCAATCTACCTACCTATCTCTATCTATCTATCTACCTACCTACCTACCTATCTCTATCTATCTATCTACCTACCTACATATCTGTATCTATATATCTACCTACCTACCTATCTGTATCTATCTATCTACCTACCTACCTATCTGTATCTATATATCTACCTACCTACCTATCTCTATCTATCAATCTACCTACCTACCTATCTGTATCTATCTATCTACCTACCCACCTATCTGTATTTATCTATCTACCTACAATCTGTATCTATCTACCTACCTACCTACCTATCTCTATCTATCTATCTACCTACCTACCTATCTCTATCTATCTATGTACCTACCTACCTATCTCTATCTATCAATCTACCTACCTACCTATCTCTATCTATCAATCTACCTACCTACCTATCTCTATCTATCTACCTACCTACCTACCTACCTATCTCTATCTATCAATCTACCTACCTACCTATCTCTATCTATCTATCTACCTACCTACCTATCTGTATCTATCTATCTACCTACCTAACTATCTGTATCTATCAATCTATCTACCTACCTACCTATCTCTATCTATCTATCTACCTACCTACCTATCTCTATCAATCTACCTACCTACCTATCTCTATCTATCTACCTACCTACCTACCTATCTCTATCTATCAATCTACCTACTTACCTATCTCTATCTATCTACCTACCTACCTATCTCTATCTATCTATCTACCTACCTACCTATCTGTATCTATCTACCTACCTACCTATCTCTATCTATCTACCTACCTACCTACCTATCTCTATCTATCAATCTACCTACCTACCTATCTCTATCTATCAATCTACCTACCTACCTATCTCTATCTATCTATCTACCTACCTACCTATCTCTATCTATCTATCTACCTACCTACCTATCTCTATCTATCTATCTACCTACCTACCTATCTGTATCTATCAATCTACCTACCTACCTATCTCTATCTATCTATCTACCTACCCACCTATCTGTATTTATCTATCTACCTACCTATCTGTATCTATCTATCTACCTACCTCCCTATCTCTATCTATCTATCTACCTACGTACCTATCTCTATCTACCAATCTACCTACCTACCTATCTGTAATCTATCAACCTACCTACCTACCTATCTCTATCTATCTATCTACCTACCTACCTATCTCTATCTATCAATCTACCTACCTACCTATCTGTATCTATCAATCTACCTACCTATCTCTATCTATCTACCTACCTACCTACCTATCTCTATCAATCTACCTACCTACCTATCTCTATCTATCTATCTACCTACCTACCTATCTCTATCTATCTATCTACCTACCTACCTATCTCTATCTATCTATCTACCTACCTACCTATCTGTATCTATCAATCTACCTACCTACCTATCTCTATCTATCTATCTACCTACCCACCTATCTGTATTTATCTATCTACCTACCTATCTGTATCTATCTATCTACCTACCTACCTATCTCTATCTATCTATCTACCTACCTACCTATCTCTATCTACCAATCTACCTACCTACCTATCTGTAATCTATCAACCTACCTACCTACCTATCTCTATCTATCTATCTACCTACCTACCTATCTCTATCTATCAATCTACCTACCTACCTATCTGTATCTATCAATCTACCTACCTATCTCTATCTATCTACCTACCTACCTACCTACCTATCTCTATCAATCTACCTACCTACCTATCTGTATCTATCTATCTACCTACCTACATATCTGTATCTATATATCTACCTACCTACCTATCTATCTCTATCTATCTATCTACCTACCTACCTATCTCTATCTATCTATCTACCTACCTACCTATCTCTATCTACCTATCTACCTACCTACCTATCTGTATCTATCAATCTACCTACCTACCTATCTCTATCAATCTACCTACCTACCTATCTGTATCTATCTATCTACCTACCTACATATCTGTATCTATATATCTACCTACCTACCTATCTATCTCTATCTATCTACCTACCTACCTACCTATACCTATCTCTATCAATCTACCTACCTACCTATCTCTATCTATCTATCTACCTACCTACCTATCTGTATCTATCTACCTACCTACCTATCTCTATCTATCTACCTACCTACCTACCTATCTCTATCTATCAATCT
Source organism: Crotalus helleri (assembly GCA_024509115.1). NCBI lineage: Eukaryota > Metazoa > Chordata > Lepidosauria > Squamata > Viperidae > Crotalus > Crotalus helleri. The sequence goes on from JAKSXO010000103.1 coordinate 623,032, forward strand.
ACCTACCTACCTATCTCTATCTATCAATCTACCTACCTACCTATCTCTATCTATCTATCTACCTACCTACCTATCTCTATCTATCTATCTACCTACCTACCTATCTCTATCTATCTATCTACCTACCTACCTATCTGTATTTATCTATCTACCTACCTATCTGTATCTATCTATCTACCTACCTACCTATCTCTATCTATCTATCTACCTACCTACCTATCTCTATCTACCAATCTACCTACCTACCTATCTGTAATCTATCAACCTACCTACCTACCTATCTCTATCTATCTATCTACCTACCTACCTATCTCTATCTATCAATCTACCTACCTACCTATCTGTATCTATCAATCTACCTACCTATCTCTATCTATCTACCTACCTACCTACCTACCTACCTATCTCTATCAATCTACCTACCTACCTATCTGTATCTATCTATCTACCTACCTACATATCTGTATCTATATATCTACCTACCTACCTATCTATCTCTATCTATCTATCTACCTACCTACCTATCTCTATCTATCTATCTACCTACCTACCTATCTCTATCTATCTATCTACCTACCTACCTATCTGTATCTATCAATCTACCTACCTACCTATCTCTATCTATCTACCTACCTACCTACCTACCTATCTCTATCTATCAATCTACCAACCTACCTATCTCTATCTATCTACCTACCTACCTATCTCTATCTATCTACCTACCTACCTTTCTCTATCTATCAATCTACCTACCTACCTATCTCTATCTATCTACCTACCTACCTACCTATCTCTATCAATCTACCTACCTACCTATCTCTATTTATCTACCTACCTACCTACCTATCTCTATCAATCTACATACCTACCGATCTGTATCTATCTATCTACCTACCTACTTATCTGTATCTATCAATCTACCTACCTACCTATCTCTATCTATCTACCTACCTACCTACCTATCTCTATATATCAATCTACCTACATACCTATCTCTATCTATCTACCTACCTACCTACCTATCTCTATCAATCTACCTACCTACCTACATATCTGTATCTATATATCTACCTACCTACCTATCTCTATCTATCTATCTACCTACCCACCTATCTGTATTTATCTATCTACCTACCTATCTGTATCCATCTATCTACCTACCTACCTATCTCTATCTATCTATCTACCTACCTACCTATCTCTATCTACCAATCTACCTACCTACCTATCTGTAATCTATCAACCTACCTACCTACCTATCTCTATCTATCTATCTATCTATCTACCTACCTACCTACCTATCTCTATCTATCAATCTACCTACCTACCTATCTGTATCTATCAATCTACCTACCTATCTCTATCTATCTACCTACCTACCTACCTACCTATCTCTATCAATCTACCTACCTACCTATCTGTATCTATCTATCTACCTACCTACATATCTGTGTCTATATATCTACCTACCTACCTACCTATCTATCTCTATCTATCTATCTACCTACCTACTTATCTCTATCTATCTATCTACCTACCTACCTATCTGTATCTATCAATCTACCTACCTACCTATCTCTATCTATCTACCTACCTACCTACCTATCTCTATCTATCAATCTACCTACCTACCTATCTCTATCTATCTACCTACCTACCTACCTATCTCTATCAATCTACCTACCTACCTACCTCTATCTATCTACCTACCTACCTACCTATCTCTATCTATCAATCTACATACCTACCGATCTGTATCTATCTATCTACCTACCTACATATCTGTATCTATATATCTACCTACCTACCTATCTATCTCTATCTATCTATCTACCTACCTACCTATCTCTATCTATCTATCTACCTACCTACCTATCTCTATCTACCTATCTACCTACCTACCTATCTGTATCTATCAATCTACCTACCTACCTATCTCTATCAATCTACCTACCTACCTATCTGTATCTATCTATCTGCCTACCTACATATCTGTATCTATATATCTACCTACCTACCTATCTATCTCTATCTATCTACCTACCTACCTACCTATACCTATCTCTATCAATCTACCTACCTACCTATCTCTATCTATCTATCTACCTACCTACCTATCTGTATCTATCTACCTACCTACCTATCTCTATCTATCTACCTACCTACCTACCTATCTCTATCTATCAATCTACCTACCTACCTATCTCTATCTATCAATCTACCTACCTACCTATCTCTATCTATCTATCTACCTACCTACCTATCTCTATCTATCTATCTACCTACCTACCTATCTCTATCTATCTATCTACCTACCTACCTATCTGTATTTATCTATCTACCTACCTATCTGTATCTATCTATCTACCTACCTACCTATCTCTATCTATCTATCTACCTACCTACCTATCTCTATCTACCAATCTACCTACCTACCTATCTGTAATCTATCAACCTACCTACCTACCTATCTCTATCTATCTATCTACCTACCTACCTATCTCTATCTATCAATCTACCTACCTACCTATCTGTATCTATCAATCTACCTACCTATCTCTATCTATCTACCTACCTACCTACCTACCTATCTCTATCAATCTACCTACCTACCTATCTGTATCTATCTATCTACCTACCTACATATCTGTATCTATATATCTACCTACCTACCTATCTATCTCTATCTATCTATCTACCTACCTACCTATCTCTATCTATCTATCTACCTACCTACCTATCTCTATCTATCTATCTACCTACCTACCTATCTGTATCTATCAATCTACCTACCTACCTATCTCTATCTATCTACCTACCTACCTACCTACCTACCTATCTCTATCTATCAATCTACCAACCTACCTATCTCTATCTATCTACCTACCTACCTATCTCTATCTATCTACCTACCTACCTTTCTCTATCTATCAATCTACCTACCTACCTATCTCTATCTATCTACCTACCTACCTACCTATCTCTATCAATCTACCTACCTACCTATCTCTATTTATCTACCTACCTACCTACCTATCTCTATCAATCTACATACCTACCGATCTGTATCTATCTATCTACCTACCTACTTATCTGTATCTATCAATCTACCTACCTACCTATCTCTATCTATCTACCTACCTACCTACCTATCTCTATATATCAATCTACCTACATACCTATCTCTATCTATCTACCTACCTACCTACCTATCTCTATCAATCTACCTACCTACCTACATATCTGTATCTATATATCTACCTACCTACCTATCTCTATCTATCTATCTACCTACCCACCTATCTGTATTTATCTATCTACCTACCTATCTGTATCCATCTACCTACCTACCTACCTATCTCTATCTATCAATCTACCTACCTACCTATCTCTATCTATCTACCTACCTACCTACCTATCTCTATCAATCTACCTACCTACCTACCTCTATCTATCTACCTACCTACCTACCTATCTCTATCTATCAATCTACATACCTACCGATCTGTATCTATCTATCTACCTACCTACATATCTGTATCTATATATCTACCTACCTACCTATCTATCTCTATCTATCTATCTACCTACCTACCTATCTCTATCTATCTATCTACCTACCTACCTATCTCTATCTACCTATCTACCTACCTACCTATCTGTATCTATCAATCTACCTACCTACCTATCTCTATCAATCTACCTACCTACCTATCTGTATCTATCTATCTACCTACCTACATATCTGTATCTATATATCTACCTACCTACCTATCTATCTCTATCTATCTACCTACCTACCTACCTATACCTATCTCTATCAATCTACCTACCTACCTATCTCTATCTATCTATCTACCTACCTACCTATCTGTATCTATCTACCTACCTACCTATCTCTATCTATCTACCTACCTACCTACCTATCTCTATCTATCAATCTACCTACCTACCTATCTCTATCTATCAATCTACCTACCTACCTATCTCTATCTATCTATCTACCTACCTACCTATCTCTATCTATCTATCTACCTACCTACCTATCTCTATCTATCTATCTACCTACCTACCTATCTGTATTTATCTATCTACCTACCTATCTGTATCTATCTATCTACCTACCTACCTATCTCTATCTATCTATCTACCTACCTACCTATCTCTATCTACCAATCTACCTACCTACCTATCTGTAATCTATCAACCTACCTACCTACCTATCTCTATCTATCTATCTACCTACCTACCTATCTCTATCTATCAATCTACCTACCTACCTATCTGTATCTATCAATCTACCTACCTATCTCTATCTATCTACCTACCTACCTACCTACCTATCTCTATCAATCTACCTACCTACCTATCTGTATCTATCTATCTACCTACCTACATATCTGTATCTATATATCTACCTACCTACCTATCTATCTCTATCTATCTATCTACCTACCTACCTATCTCTATCTATCTATCTACCTACCTACCTATCTCTATCTATCTATCTACCTACCTACCTGTCTGTATCTATCAATCTACCTACCTACCTATCTCTATCTATCTACCTACCTACCTACCTACCTATCTCTATCTATCAATCTACCAACCTACCTATCTCTATCTATCTACCTACCTACCTATCTCTATCTATCTACCTACCTACCTTTCTCTATCTATCAATCTACCTACCTACCTATCTCTATCTATCTACCTACCTACCTACCTATCTCTATCAATCTACCTACCTACCTATCTCTATTTATCTACCTACCTACCTACCTATCTCTATCAATCTACATACCTACCGATCTGTATCTATCTATCTACCTACCTACTTATCTGTATCTATCAATCTACCTACCTACCTATCTCTATCTATCTACCTACCTACCTACCTATCTCTATATATCAATCTACCTACATACCTATCTCTATCTATCTACCTACCTACCTACCTATCTCTATCAATCTACCTACCTACCTACATATCTGTATCTATATATCTACCTACCTACCTATCTCTATCTATCTATCTACCTACCCACCTATCTGTATTTATCTATCTACCTACCTATCTGTATCCATCTATCTACCTACCTACCTATCTCTATCTATCTATCTACCTACCTACCTATCTCTATCTACCAATCTACCTACCTACCTATCTGTAATCTATCAACCTACCTACCTACCTATCTCTATCTATCTATCTATCTATCTATCTACCTACCTACCTACCTATCTCTATCTATCAATCTACCTACCTACCTATCTGTATCTATCAATCTACCTACCTATCTCTATCTATCTACCTACCTACCTACCTACCTATCTCTATCAATCTACCTACCTACCTATCTGTATCTATCTATCTACCTACCTACATATCTGTGTCTATATATCTACCTACCTACCTACCTATCTATCTCTATCTATCTATCTACCTACCTACTTATCTCTATCTATCTATCTACCTACCTACCTATCTGTATCTATCAATCTACCTACCTACCTATCTCTATCTATCTACCTACCTACCTACCTATCTCTATCTATCAATCTACCTACCTACCTATCTCTATCTATCTACCTACCTACCTACCTATCTCTATCAATCTACCTACCTACCTACCTCTATCTATCTACCTACCTACCTACCTATCTCTATCTATCAATCTACATACCTACCGATCTGTATCTATCTATCTACCTACCTACTTATGTGTATCTATCAATCTACCTACCTACCTATCTCTATCTATCTACCTACCTACCTACCTACCTATCTCTATCTATCAATCTACCTACCTACCTATCTCTATCTATCTACCTACCTACCTACCTACCTATCTCTATCAATCTACCTACCTACCTACATATCTGTATCTATATATCTACCTACCTACCTATCTGTATCTATCTATCTACCTACCTACCTATCTGTATCTATATATCTACCTACCTACCTATCTCTATCTATCAATCTACCTACCTACCTATCTGTATCTATCTATCTACCTACCCACCTATCTGTATTTATCTATCTACCTACAATCTGTATCTATCTACCTACCTACCTACCTATCTCTATCTATCTATGTACCTACCTACCTATCTCTATCTATCTATGTACCTACCTACCTATCTCTATCTATCAATCTACCTACCTACCTATCTGTATCTATCTATCTACCTATCTACCTATCTCTATCTATCAATCTACCTACCTACCTATCTCTATCTATCTATCTACCTACCCACCTATCTGTATTTATCTATCTACCTACCTATCTGTATCTACTTACCTACCTACCTACCTATCTCTATCTATCTATCTACCTACCTACCTATCTCTATCTATCAATCTACCTACCTACCTATCTCTATCCATCTATCTACCTACCCACCTATCTGTATTTATCTATCTACCTACCTATCTGTATCTATCTACCTACCTACCTACCTATCTCTATCTATCTATCTACCTACCTACCTATCTCTATCTATCAATCTACCTACCTACCTATCTGTATCTATCAATCTACCTACCTACCTATCTCTATCTATCTATCTACCTATCTACCTATCTCTATCTATCAATCTACCTACCTACCTATCTGTATCTATCAATCTACCTACCTATCTCTATCTATCTATCTACCTACCTACCTACCTATCTCTATCTATCTATCTACCTACCTACATATCTGTATCTATATATCTACCTACCTACCTATCTGTATCTATCTATCTACCTACCTACCTATCTGTATCTATATATCTACCTACCTACCTATCTCTATCTATCAATCTACCTACCTACCTATCTGTATCTATCTATCTACCTACCCACCTATCTGTATTTATCTATCTACCTACAATCTGTATCTATCTACCTACCTACCTACCTATCTCTATCTATCTATCTACCTACCTACCTATCTCTATCTATCTATGTACCTACCTACCTATCTCTATCTATCAATCTACCTACCTACCTATCTCTATCTATCAATCTACCTACCTACCTATCTCTATCTATCTACCTACCTACCTACCTACCTATCTCTATCTATCAATCTACCTACCTACCTATCTCTATCTATCTATCTACCTACCTACCTATCTGTATCTATCTATCTACCTACCTACCTATCTGTATCTATATATCTACCTACCTACCTATCTCTATCTATCAATCTACCTACCTACCTATCTGTATCTATCTATCTACCTACCCACCTATCTGTATTTATCTATCTACCTACAATCTGTATCTATCTACCTACCTACCTACCTATCTCTATCTATCTATCTACCTACCTACCTATCTCTATCTATCTATGTACCTACCTACCTATCTCTATCTATCAATCTACCTACCTACCTATCTGTATCTATCTATCTACCTACCTACCTATCTCTATCTAACAATCTACCTACCTACCTGTATTTATCTACCTACCTACCTACCTATCTCTATCTATCTATCTACCTACCTACCTATCTCTATCTATCTATCTACCTACCTACCTGTCTCTATCAATCTACCTACCTACCTATCTCTATCTATCTATCTATCTATCTACCTACCTACCTATCTCTATCTATCAATCTACCTACCTACCTATCTCTATCTATCTATCTACCTACCTACATATCTGTATCTATCTACCTACCTACCTATCTCTATCTATCTATCTACCTACCTACCTATCTGTATCTATCTATCTACCTACCTACCTATCTCTATCTATCTATCTACCCACCTACCTATCTCTATCTCTATCTACCAATCTACCTACCTACCTATCTGTAATCTATCAACCTACCTACCTACCTATCTCTATCTATCTATCTACCTACCTACCTATCTCTATCTATCAATCTACCTACCTACCTATCTGTATCTATCAATCTACCTACCTATCTCTATCTATCTACCTACCTACCTACCTACCTATCTCTATCAATCTACCTACCTACCTATCTGTATCTATCTATCTACCTACCTACATATCTGTATCTATATATCTACCTACCTACCTATCTATCTCTATCTATCTACCTACCTACCTATCTCTATCTATCTATCTACCTACCTACCTATCTCTATCTATCTATCTACCTACCTACCTATCTGTATCTATCAATCTACCTACCTACCTATCTCTATCTATCTACCTACCTACCTACCTACCTATCTCTATCTATCAATCTACCAACCTACCTATCTCTATCTATCTACCTACCTACCTATCTCTATCTATCTACCTACCTACCTTTCTCTATCTATCAATCTACCTACCTACCTATCTCTATCTATCTACCTACCTACCTACCTATCTCTATCAATCTACCTACCTACCTATCTCTATTTATCTACCTACCTACCTACCTATCTCTATCAATCTACATACCTACCGATCTGTATCTATCTATCTACCTACCTACTTATCTGTATCTATCAATCTACCTACCTACCTATCTCTATCTATCTACCTACCTACCTACCTATCTCTATATATCAATCTACCTACATACCTATCTCTATCTATCTACCTACCTACCTACCTATCTCTATCAATCTACCTACCTACCTACATATCTGTATCTATATATCTACCTACCTACCTATCTCTATCTATCTATCTACCTACCCACCTATCTGTATTTATCTATCTACCTACCTATCTGTATCCATCTATCTACCTACCTACCTATCTCTATCTATCTATCTACCTACCTACCTATCTCTATCTACCAATCTACCTACCTACCTATCTGTAATCTATCAACCTACCTACCTACCTATCTCTATCTATCTATCTATCTATCTACCTACCTACCTACCTATCTCTATCTATCAATCTACCTACCTACCTATCTGTATCTATCAATCTACCTACCTATCTCTATCTATCTACCTACCTACCTACCTACCTATCTCTATCAATCTACCTACCTACCTATCTGTATCTATCTATCTACCTACCTACATATCTGTGTCTATATATCTACCTACCTACCTACCTATCTATCTCTATCTATCTATCTACCTACCTACCTATCTCTATCTATCTATCTACCTACCTACCTATCTGTATCTATCAATCTACCTACCTACCTATCTCTATCTATCTACCTACCTACCTACCTATCTCTATCTATCAATCTACCTACCTACCTATCTCTATCTATCTACCTACCTACCTACCTACCTATCTCTATCAATCTACCTACCTACCTACCTCTATCTATCTACCTACCTACCTACCTATCTCTATCTATCAATCTACATACCTACCGATCTGTATCTATCTATCTACCTACCTACTTATGTGTATCTATCAATCTACCTACCTACCTATCTCTATCTATCTACCTACCTACCTACCTACCTATCTCTATCTATCAATCTACCTACCTACCTATCTCTATCTATCTACCTACCTACCTACCTACCTATCTCTATCAATCTACCTACCTACCTACATATCTGTATCTATATATCTACCTACCTACCTATCTGTATCTATCTATCTACCTACCTACCTATCTGTATCTATATATCTACCTACCTACCTATCTCTATCTATCAATCTACCTACCTACCTATCTGTATCTATCTATCTACCTACCCACCTATCTGTATTTATCTATCTACCTACAATCTGTATCTATCTACCTACCTACCTACCTATCTCTATCTATCTATGTACCTACCTACCTATCTCTATCTATCTATGTACCTACCTACCTATCTCTATCTATCAATCTACCTACCTACCTATCTGTATCTATCTATCTACCTATCTACCTATCTCTATCTATCAATCTACCTACCTACCTATCTCTATCTATCTATCTACCTACCCACCTATCTGTATTTATCTATCTACCTACCTATCTGTATCTACTTACCTACCTACCTACCTATCTCTATCTATCTATCTACCTACCTACCTATCTCTATCTATCAATCTACCTACCTACCTATCTCTATCCATCTATCTACCTACCCACCTATCTGTATTTATCTATCTACCTACCTATCTGTATCTATCTACCTACCTACCTACCTATCTCTATCTATCAATCTACCTACCTACCTATCTGTATCTATCAATCTACCTACCTACCTATCTCTATCTATCTATCTACCTATCTACCTATCTCTATCTATCAATCTACCTACCTACCTATCTGTATCTATCAATCTACCTACCTATCTCTATCTATCTATCTACCTACCTACCTACCTATCTCTATCTATCTATCTACCTACCTACATATCTGTATCTATATATCTACCTACCTACCTATCTGTATCTATCTATCTACCTACCTACCTATCTGTATCTATATATCTACCTACCTACCTATCTCTATCTATCAATCTACCTACCTACCTATCTGTATCTATCTATCTACCTACCCACCTATCTGTATTTATCTATCTACCTACAATCTGTATCTATCTACCTACCTACCTACCTATCTCTATCTATCTATCTACCTACCTACCTATCTCTATCTATCTATGTACCTACCTACCTATCTCTATCTATCAATCTACCTACCTACCTATCTCTATCTATCAATCTACCTACCTACCTATCTCTATCTATCTACCTACCTACCTACCTACCTATCTCTATCTATCAATCTACCTACCTACCTATCTCTATCTATCTATCTACCTACCTACCTATCTGTATCTATCTATCTACCTACCTACCTATCTGTATCTATATATCTACCTACCTACCTATCTCTATCTATCAATCTACCTACCTACCTATCTGTATCTATCTATCTACCTACCCACCTATCTGTATTTATCTATCTACCTACAATCTGTATCTATCTACCTACCTACCTACCTATCTCTATCTATCTATCTACCTACCTACCTATCTCTATCTATCTATGTACCTACCTACCTATCTCTATCTATCAATCTACCTACCTACCTATCTGTATCTATCTATCTACCTACCTACCTATCTCTATCTAACAATCTACCTACCTACCTGTATTTATCTACCTACCTACCTACCTATCTCTATCTATCTATCTACCTACCTACCTATCTCTATCTATCTATCTACCTACCTACCTGTCTCTATCAATCTACCTACCTACCTATCTCTATCTATCTATCTACCTACCTACCTATCTCTATCTATCAATCTACCTACCTACCTATCTCTATCTATCTATCTACCTACCTACATATCTGTATCTATCTACCTACCTACCTATCTCTATCTATCTATCTACCTACCTACCTATCTGTATCTATCTATCTACCTACCTACCTATCTCTATCTATCTATCTACCCACCTACCTATCTCTATCTATCTACCAACCTACCTATCTGTATCTATCTACCTACCTACCTACCTATCTGTATCTATCTATCTACCTACCTACATATCTGTATCTATATATCTACCTACCTACCTATCTGTATCTATCTATCTACCTACCTAACTATCTGTATCTATCAATCTACCTACCTACCTATCTGTATCTATCTATCTACCTACCTACATATCTGTATCTATATATCTACCTACCTACCTATCTGTATCTATCTATCTACCTACCTAACTATCTGTATCTATCAATCTATCTACCTACCTACCTATCTCTATCTATCTATCTACCTACCTACCTATCTCTATCAATCTACCTACCTACCTATCTCTATCTATCTACCTACCTACCTACCTATCTCTATCTATCAAACTACCTACCGATCTATCTCTATCTGTCTACCTACCTACATATCTGTATCTATCTACCTACCTACCTATCTCTATTTATCTATCTACCTACCTACCTATCTGTATCTATCTATCTACCTACCTACCTATCTCTATCTATCTATCTACCTACCTACCTATCTCTATCTATCTACCTACCTACCTATCTGTATCTACCTACCTACCTACCTACCTATCTGTATCTATCTCTCTACCTACCTACATATCTGTATCTATATATCTACCTACATACCTATCTGTATCTATCTATCTACCTACCTAACTATCTGTATCTATCAATCTACCTACCTACCTATCTCTATCTATCTACCTACCTACCTACCTATCTCTTTCTATCTATCTACCTACCTACCTATCTCTATCTATCTATCTATCTACCTACCTATCTCTATCTATCTATCTATCTACCTACCTACCTATCTGTATCTATCAATCTACCTACCTATCTGTATTTATCTACCTACCTACCTATCTCTATCTATCTATCTACCTACCTACCTATCTGTATCTATCAATCTACCTACCTAACTATCTCTATCTATCTACCTACCTACCTACCTACCTATCTCTATCAATCTACCTACCTATCTCTATCTATCTACCTACCTACCTACCTATCTCTATCTATCAATCTACCTACCTACCTATCTGTATCTATTTATCTACCTACCTACCTATCTGTATCTCTCTATCTACCTACCTACCTATCTCTATCTATCTATCTACCTACCTACCTATCTCTATCTATCTACCTACCTACCTATCTCTATCTATCTATCTACCTACCTACCTATCTCTATCTATCAATCTACCTACCTACCTGTATTTATCTACCTACCTACCTACCTACCTACCTATCTCTATGTATCTATCTACCTACCTACCTATCTCTATCTATCAATCTACCTACCTACCTATCTGTATCTATCAATCTACCTACCTACCTATCTCTATCTATCTATCTACCTACCTACCTATCTCTATCTATCAATCTACCTACCTACCTATCTGTATCTATCAATCTACCTACCTACCTATCTCTATCTATCTACCTACCTACCTACCTACCTATCTCTATCAATCTACCTACCTACCTATCTCTATCTATCTACCTACCTACCTACCTACCTATCTCTATCTATCAATCTACCTACCTACCTATCTGTATCTATCTATCTACCTACCTACCTATCTCTATCTATCTATCTACCTACCTTCCTATCTCTATCTATCTACCTACCTACCTATCTGTATCTATCTACCTACCTACCTACCTATCTGTATCTATCTATCTACCTACCTACATATCTGTATCTATATATCTACCTACCTACCTATCTGTATCTATCTATCTACCTACCTAACTATCTGTATCTATCAATCTATCTACCTACCTACCTATCTCTATCTATCTATCTACCTACCTACCTATCTCTATCAATCTACCTACCTACCTACCTATCTCTATCTATCAATCTACCTACCTACCTATCTCTATCTATCTATCTATCTACCTACCTACATATCTGTATCTATCTACCTACCTACCTATCTCTATCTATCTATCTACCTACCTACCTATCTGTATCTATCTATCTACCTACCTACCTATCTCTATCTATCTATCTACCCACCTACCTATCTCTATCTATCTACCTACCTACCTATCTGTATCTATCTACCTACCTACCTACCTATCTGTATCTATCTATCTACCTACCTACATATCTGTATCTATATATCTACCTACCTACCTATCTGTATCTATCTATCTACCTACATAACTATCTGTATCTATCAATCTACCTACCTACATATCTCTATCTATCTACCTACCTACCTACCTATCTCTATCTATCTACCTACCTACCTACCTTCTCTATCTATCAATCTACCTACCTACCTATCTGTATCTATCTATCTACCTACCTACCTATCTCTATCTATCTATCTACCTACCTACCTATCTCTATCTATCTACCTACCTACCTATCTCTATCTATCTACCTACCTACCTACCTATCTGTATCTATCTATCTACCTACCTACATATCTGTATCTATATATCTACCTACCTACCTATCTGTATCTATCTATCTACCTACCTAACTATCTGTATCTATCAATCTATCTACCTACCTACCTATCTCTATCTATCTATCTACCTACCTACCTATCTCTATCAATCTACCTACCTACCTATCTCTATCTATCTACCTACCTACCTACCTATCTCTATCTATCAATCTACCTACCTCCCTATCTCTATCTATCTACCTACCTACATATCTGTACCTATCTACCTACCTACCTATCTCTATCTATCTATCTACCTACCTACCTATCTGTATCTATCTATCTACCTACCTACCTATCTCTATCTATCTACCTACCTACCTACCTATCTGTATCTATCTATCTACCTACCTACATATCTGTATCTATATATCTACCTACCTACCTATCTGTATCTATCTATCTACCTACCTAACTATCTGTATCTATCAATCTATCTACCTACCTACCTATCTCTATCTATCTATCTACCTACCTACCTATCTCTATCAATCTACCTACCTACCTATCTCTATCTATCTACCTACCTACCTACCTATCTCTATCTATCAATCTACCTACCTCCCTATCTCTATCTATCTACCTACCTACATATCTGTACCTATCTACCTACCTACCTATCTCTATCTATCTATCTACCTACCTACCTATCTGTATCTATCTATCTACCTACCTACCTATCTCTATCTATCTATCTACCTACCTACCTATCTCTATCTATCTACCTACCTACCTATCTGTATCTACCTACCTACCTACCTATCTGTATCTATCTCTCTACCTACCTACATATCTGTATCTATATATCTACCTACATACCTATCTGTATCTATCTATCTACCTACCTAACTATCTGTATCTATCTATCTACCTACCTAACTATCTGTATCTATCAATCTACCTACCTACCTATCTCTATCTATCTACCTACCTACCTATCTCTATCAATCTACCTACCTACCTATCTCTATCTATCTACCTACCTACCTACCTATCTCTATCTATCAATCTACCTACCTACCTATCTCTATCTATCTATCTATCTACCTACCTACATATCTGTTTCTATCTACCTACCTACCTATCTCTATCTATCTATCTACCTACCTACCTATCTGTATCTATCTATCTACCTACCTACCTATCTCTATCTATCTATCTACCCACCTACCTATCTCTATCTATCTACCTACCTACCTATCTGTATCTATCTACCTACCTACCTATCTGTATCTATCTATCTACCTACCTACATATCTGTATCTATATATCTACCTACCTACCTATCTGTATCTATCTATCTACCTACCTAACTATCTGTATCTATCAATCTATCTACCTACCTACCTATCTCTATCTATCTATCTACCTACCTACCTATCTCTATCAATCTACCTACCTACCTATCTCTATCTATCTACCTACCTACCTACCTATCTCTATCTATCAATCTACCTACCTCCCTATCTCTATCTATCTACCTACCTACATATCTGTACCTATCTACCTACCTACCTATCTCTATCTATCTATCTACCTACCTACCTATCTGTATCTATCTATCTACCTACCTACCTATCTCTATCTATCTATCTACCTACCTACCTATCTCTATCTATCTACCTACCTACCTATCTGTATCTACCTACCTACCTACCTATCTGTATCTATCTCTCTACCTACCTACATATCTGTATCTATATATCTACCTACATACCTATCTGTATCTATCTATCTACCTACCTAACTATCTGTATCTATCTATCTACCTACCTAACTATCTGTATCTATCAATCTACCTACCTACCTATCTCTATCTATCTACCTACCTACCTATCTCTATCAATCTACCTACCTACCTATCTCTATCTATCTACCTACCTACCTACCTATCTCTATCTATCAATCTACCTACCTACCTATCTCTATCTATCTATCTATCTACCTACCTACATATCTGTTTCTATCTACCTACCTACCTATCTCTATCTATCTATCTACCTACCTACCTATCTGTATCTATCTATCTACCTACCTACCTATCTCTATCTATCTATCTACCCACCTACCTATCTCTATCTATCTACCTACCTACCTATCTGTATCTATCTACCTACCTACCTACCTACCTATCTGTATCTATCTATCTACCTACCTACATATCTGTATCTATACATCTACCTACCTACCTATCTGTATCTATCTATCTACCTACCTAACTATCTGTATCTATCAATCTACCTACCTACATATCTCTATCTATCTACCTACCTACCTACCTATCTCTATCTATCTACCTACCTACCTACCTTCTCTATCTATCAATCTACCTACCTACCTATCTGTATCTATCTCTCTACCTACCTACCTATCTCTATCAATCTATCTACCTACCTACCTATCTCTATCTATCTACCTACCTACCTATCTGTATCTATCTACCTACCTACCTACCTATCTGTATCTATCTATCTACCTACCTACATATCTGTATCTATATATCTACCTACCTACCTATCTGTATCTATCTATCTACCTACCTAACTATCTGTATCTATCAATCTATCTACCTACCTACCTATCTCTATCTATCTATCTACCTACCTACCTATCTCTATCAATCTACCTACCTACCTATCTCTATCTAACTACCTACCTACCTACCTATCTCTATCTATCAATCTACCTACCTCCCTATCTCTATCTATCTACCTACCTACATATCTGTACCTATCTACCTACCTACCTATCTCTATCTATCTATCTACCTACCTACCTATCTGTATCTATCTATCTACCTACCTACCTATCTCTATCTATCTATCTACCTACCTACCTATCTCTATCTATCTACCTACCTACCTATCTGTATCTACCTACCTACCTACCTACCTATCTGTATCTATCTCTCTACCTACCTACATATCTGTATCTATATATCTACCTACATACCTATCTGTATCTATCTATCTACCTACCTAACTATCTGTATCTATCAATCTACCTACCTACCTATCTCTATCTATCTACCTACCTACCTATCTCTTTCTATCTATCTACCTACCTACCTACCTATCTCTATCTATCTATCTATCTATCTATCTATCTATCTATCTACCTACCTACCTACCTATCTCTATCTATCTATCTACCTACCTACCTATCTGTATCTATCAATCTACCTACCTATCTGTATTTATCTACCTACCTACCTACCTATCTCTATCTATCTACCTACCTACCTATCTGTATCTATCTATCTACCTACCTACCTATCTCTATCTATCTATTTACCTACCTACCTATCTCTATCTATCTATCTACCTACCTACCTATCTGTATCTATCAATCTACCTACCTACCTATCTCTATCTATCTATCTACCTACCTACCTATCTCTATCTATCTATCTATCTACCTACCTACCTATCTTTATCTATCTATCTAACTACCTACCTATCTGTATCTATCTATCTACCTACCTACCTATCTCTATCTATCTATCTACCTACCTACCTATCTCTATCAATCTACCTACCTACCTATCTCTATCTATCTACCTACCTACCTATCTCTATCTATCTTTCTACCTACCTACATATCTGTATCTATCTACCTACCTACCTACCTACCTATCTGTATCTATCTATCTAACTACCTACCTATCTCTATCTATCTATCTACCTACCTACCTATCTCTATCTATCTATCTACCTACCTACCTATCTCTATCTATCTATCTACCCACCTACCTATCTCTATCTATCTACCTACCTACCTATCTGTATCTATCTACCTACCTACCTACCTACCTATCTGTATCTATCTATCTACCTACCTACATATCTGTATCTATATATCTACCTACCTACCTATCTGTATCTATCTATCTACCTACCTAACTATCTGTATCTGTCAATCTACCAACCTACATATCTCTATCTATCTACCTACCTACCTACCTATCTCTATCTATCTACCTACCTACCTACCTTCTCTATCTATCAATCTACCTACCTACCTATCTGTATCTATCTATCTACCTACCTACCTATCTCTATCAATCTATCTACCTACCTACCTATCTCTATCTATCTACCTACCTACCTATCTGTATCTATCTACCTACCTACCTACCTATCTGTATCTATCTATCTACCTACCTACATATCTGTATCTATATATCTACCTACCTACCTATCTGTATCTATCTATCTACCTACCTAACTATCTGTATCTATCAATCTATCTACCTACCTACCTATCTCTATCTATCTATCTACCTACCTACCTATCTCTATCAATCTACCTACCTACCTATCTCTATCTATCTACCTACCTACCTACCTATCTCTATCTATCAATCTACCTACCTCCCTATCTCTATCTATCTACCTACCTACATATCTGTACCTATCTACCTACCTACCTATCTCTATCTATCTATCTACCTACCTACCTATCTGTATCTATCTATCTACCTACCTACCTATCTCTATCTATCTATCTACCTACCTACCTATCTCTATCTATCTACCTACCTACCTATCTGTATCTACCTACCTACCTACCTACCTATCTGTATCTATCTCTCTACCTACCTACATATCTGTATCTATATATCTACCTACATACCTATCTGTATCTATCTATCTACCTACCTAACTATCTGTATCTATCAATCTACCTACCTACCTATCTCTATCTATCTACCTACCTACCTATCTCTTTCTATCTATCTACCTACCTACCTACCTATCTCTATCTATCTATCTATCTATCTATCTATCTATCTACCTACCTACCTACCTATCTCTATCTATCTATCTACCTACCTACCTATCTGTATCTATCAATCTACCTACCTATCTGTATTTATCTACCTACCTACCTACCTATCTCTATCTATCTACCTACCTACCTATCTCTATCTATCTTTCTACCTACCTACATATCTGTATCTATCTACCTACCTACCTACCTACCTATCTGTATCTATCTATCTAACTACCTACCTATCTCTATCTATCTATCTACCTACCTACCTATCTCTATCTATCTATCTACCTACCTACCTATCTCTATCTATCTATCTACCCACCTACCTATCTCTATCTATCTACCTACCTACCTATCTGTATCTATCTACCTACCTACCTACCTACCTATCTGTATCTATCTATCTACCTACCTACATATCTGTATCTATATATCTACCTACCTACCTATCTGTATCTATCTATCTACCTACCTAACTAACTGTATCTATCAATCTACCTACCTACATATCTCTATCTATCTACCTACCTACCTACCTATCTCTATCTATCTACCTACCTACCTACCTTCTCTATCTATCAATCTACCTACCTACCTATCTGTATCTATCTATCTACCTACCTACCTATCTCTATCAATCTATCTACCTACCTACCTATCTCTATCTATCTACCTACCTACCTATCTGTATCTATCTACCTACCTACCTACCTATCTGTATCTATCTATCTACCTACCTACATATCTGTATCTATATATCTACCTACCTACCTATTTGTATCTATCTATCTACCTACCTAACTATCTGTATCTATCAATCTATCTACCTACCTACCTATCTCTATCTATCTATCTACCTACCTACCTATCTCTATCAATCTACCTACCTACCTATCTCTATCTATCTACCTACCTACCTACCTATCTCTATCTATCAATCTACCTACCTCCCTATCTCTATCTATCTACCTACCTACATATCTGTACCTATCTACCTACCTACCTATCTCTATCTATCTATCTACCTACCTACCTATCTGTATCTATCTATCTACCTACCTACCTATCTCTATCTATCTATCTACCTACCTACCTATCTCTATCTATCTACCTACCTACCTATCTGTATCTACCTACCTACCTACCTACCTATCTGTATCTATCTCTCTACCTACCTACATATCTGTATCTATATATCTACCTACATACCTATCTGTATCTATCTATCTACCTACCTAACTATCTGTATCTATCAATCTACCTACCTACCTATCTCTATCTATCTACCTACCTACCTATCTCTTTCTATCTATCTACCTACCTACCTACCTATCTCTATCTATCTATCTATCTATCTATCTATCTATCTATCTATCTACCTACCTACCTACCTATCTCTATCTATCTATCTACCTACCTACCTATCTGTATCTATCAATCTACCTACCTATCTGTATTTATCTACCTACCTACCTACCTATCTCTATCTATCTACCTACCTACCTATCTGTATCTATCTATCTACCTACCTACCTATCTCTATCTATCTATTTACCTACCTACCTATCTCTATCTATCTATCTACCTACCTACCTATCTGTATCTATCAATCTACCTACCTACCTATCTCTATCTATCTATCTACCTACCTACCTATCTCTATCTATCTATCTATCTACCTACCTACCTATCTTTATCTATCTATCTAACTACCTACCTATCTGTATCTATCTATCTACCTACCTACCTATCTCTATCTATCTATCTACCTACCTACCTATCTCTATCAATCTACCTACCTACCTATCTCTATCTATCTACCTACCTACCTATCTCTATCTATCTTTCTACCTACCTACATATCTGTATCTATCTACCTACCTACCTACCTACCTATCTGTATCTATCTATCTAACTACCTACCTATCTCTATCTATCTATCTACCTACCTACCTATCTCTATCTATCTATCTACCTACCTACCTATCTCTATCTATCTATCTACCCACCTACCTATCTCTATCTATCTACCTACCTACCTATCTGTATCTATCTACCTACCTACCTACCTACCTATCTGTATCTATCTATCTACCTACCTACATATCTGTATCTATATATCTACCTACCTACCTATCTGTATCTATCTATCTACCTACCTAACTATCTGTATCTATCAATCTACCTACCTACATATCTCTATCTATCTACCTACCTACCTACCTATCTCTATCTATCTACCTACCTACCTACCTTCTCTATCTATCAATCTACCTACCTACCTATCTGTATCTATCTATCTACCTACCTACCTATCTCTATCAATCTATCTACCTACCTACCTATCTCTATCTATCTACCTACCTACCTATCTGTATCTATCTACCTACCTACCTACCTATCTGTATCTATCTATCTACCTACCTACATATCTGTATCTATATATCTACCTACCTACCTATCTGTATCTATCTATCTACCTACCTAACTATCTGTATCTATCAATCTATCTACCTACCTACCTATCTCTATCTATCTATCTACCTACCTACCTATCTCTATCAATCTACCTACCTACCTATCTCTATCTATCTACCTACCTACCTACCTATCTCTATCTATCAATCTACCTACCTCCCTATCTCTATCTATCTACCTACCTACATATCTGTACCTATCTACCTACCTACCTATCTCTATCTATCTATCTACCTACCTACCTATCTGTATCTATCTATCTACCTACCTACCTATCTCTATCTATCTATCTACCTACCTACCTATCTCTATCTATCTACCTACCTACCTATCTGTATCTACCTACCTACCTACCTACCTATCTGTATCTATCTCTCTACCTACCTACATATCTGTATCTATATATCTACCTACATACCTATCTGTATCTATCTATCTACCTACCTAACTATCTGTATCTATCAATCTACCTACCTACCTATCTCTATCTATCTACCTACCTACCTATCTCTTTCTATCTATCTATCTATCTATCTATCTATCTACCTACCTACCTATCTCTATCTATCTATCTACCTACCTACCTATCTGTATCTATCAATCTACCTACCTATCTGTATTTATCTACCTACCTACCTACCTATCTCTATCTATCTATCTACCTACCTACCTATCTGTATCTATCTATCTACCTACCTACCTATCTCTATCTATCTATTTACCTACCTACCTATCTCTATCTATCTATCTACCTACCTACCTATCTGTATCTATCAATCTACCTACCTACCTATCTCTATCTATCTATCTACCTACCTACCTATCTCTATCTATCTATCTATCTACCTACCTACCTATCTTTATCTATCTATCTAACTACCTACCTATCTGTATCTATCTATCTACCTACCTACCTATCTCTATCTATCTATCTACCTACCTACCTATCTCTATCAATCTACCTACCTACCTATCTCTATCTATCTACCTACCTACCTATCTCTATCTATCTTTCTACCTACCTACATATCTGTATCTATCTACCTACCTACCTACCTACCTATCTGTATCTATCTATCTAACTACCTACCTATCTCTATCTATCTATCTACCTACCTACCTATCTCTATCTATCTATCTACCTACCTACCTATCTCTATCTATCAATCTACCTACCTATCTGTATTTATCTACCTACCTACCTACCTATCTCTATCTATCTATCTACCTACCTACCTATCTCTATCTATCAATCTATCTACCTACCTATCTGTATCTATCAATCTACCTACCTACCTATCTCTATCTATCTATCTACCTACCTACCTATCTCTATCTATCAATCTACCTACCTACCTATCTGTATCTATCAATCTACCTACCTACCTATCTCTATCTATCTACCTACCTACCTACCTATCTCTATCAATCTACCTACCTATCTCTATCTATCTACCTACCTACCTACCTATCTCTATCTATCAATCTACCTACCTACCTATCTGTATCTATTTATCTACCTACCTACCTACCTATCTGTATCTATCTATCTACCTACCTACCTATCTCTATCTATCTATTTACCTACCTACCTATCTCTATCTATCAATCTACCTACCTATCTGAATCTATCAATCTACCAACCTACCTATCTCTATCTATCTATCTACCTACCTACCTATCTCTATCTATCTATCTACCTACCTACCTATCTGTATCTATCTATCTAACTACCTACCTATCTGTATCTATCTATCTACCTACCTACCTATCTCTATCTATCTATCTATCTACCTACCTACCTATCTCTATCAATCTACCTACCTACCTATCTCTATCTATCTACCTACCTACCTATCTCTATCTATCTTTCTACCTACCTACATATCTTTATCTATCTACCTACCTACCTATCTGTATCTATCTATCTACCTACCTACCTATCTCTATCTATCTATCTACCTACCTACCTATCTGTATCTATCAATCTACCTACCTACCTATCTGTATCTATCTATCTACCTACCTACCTATCTCTATCTATCTATCTACCTACCTACCTATCTCTATCTATCTATCTACCTACCTACCTGTATCTATCTATCTACCTACCTACCTATCTCTATCTATCTATCTACCTACCTACCTATCTCTATCAATCTACCTACCTACCTATCCCTATCTATCTACCTACCTACCTATCTCTATCTATCTTTCTACCTACCTACATATCTGTATCTATCTACCTACCTACCTACCTATCTGTATCTATCTACCTACCTACCTACCTACCTATCTCTATCTATCTATTTACCTACCTACCTATCTCTATCTATCTATCTACCTACCTACCTATCTGCATCTATCAATCTACCTACCTACCTATCTCTATCTATCTATCTACCTACCTACCTATCTCTATCTATCTATCTATCTACCTACCTACCTATCTTTATCTATCTATCTAACTACCTACCTATCTGTATCTATCTATCTACCTACCTACCTATCTCTATCTATCTATCTACCTACCTACCTATCTCTAACAATCTACCTACCTACCTATCTCTATCTATCTACCTACCTACCTATCTCTATCTATCTTTCTACCTACCTACATATCTGTATCTATCTACCTACCTACCTACCTACCTACCTACCTATCTGTATCTATCTATCTACCTACCTACCTATCTCTATCTATCTATTTACCTACCTACCTATCTCTATCTATCTATCTACCTACCTACCTATCTGTATCTATCAATCTACCTACCTACCTATCTCTATCTATTTATCTACCTACCTACCTATCTCTATCTATCTACCTACCTACCTATCTCTATCTATCTATCTACCTACCTACCTGTATCTATCTATCTACCTACCTACCTATCTCTATCTATCTATCTACCTACCTACCTATCTCTATCAATCTACCTACCTACCTATCCCTATCTATCTACCTACCTACCTACCTATCTCTATCTATCAATCTACCTACCTACCTATCTCTATCTATCTACCTACCTACCTACATATCTGTATCTATCTACCTACCTACCTATCTCTATCTATCTATCTACCTACCTACCTATCTGTATCTATCTATCTACCTACCTAACTATCTCTATCTATCTATTTACCTACCTACCTATCTCTATCTATCTATCTACCTACCTACCTATCTGTATCTATCAATCTACCTACCTACCTATCTCTATCTATCTATCTACCTACCTACCTATCTCTATCTATCTATCTACCTACCTACCTATCTTTATCTATCTATCTATCTAACTACCTACCTATCTCTATCTATCTATCTACCTACCTACCTATCTCTATCAATCTACCTACCTACCTATCTCTATCTATCTACCTACCTACCTATCTCTATCTATCTTTCTACCTACCTACATATCTGTATCTATCTACCTACCTACCTACCTATCTGTATCTATCTATCTACCTCCCTACCTATCTGTATCTATCAATCTACCTACCTACCTATCTCTATCTATCTATCTACCTACCTACCTATCTCTATCTATCAATCTACCTACCTACCTATCTCTATCTATCTATCTACCTACCTACCTATCTCTATCTATCAATCTATCTACCTACCTATCTGTATCTATCAATCTACCTACCTACCTATCTCTATCTATCTATCTACCTACCTACCTATCTCTATCTATCAATCTACCTACCTACCTATTTGTATCTATCAATCTACCTACCTACCTATCTCTATCTATCTACCTACCTACCTACCTATCTCTATCAATCTACCTACCTATCTCTATCTATCTACCTACCTACCTACCTATCTCTATCTATCAATCTACCTACCTACCTATCTCTATCTATCAATCTACCTACCTATCTGTATTTATCTACCTACCTACCTACCTATCTCTATCTATCTATCTACCTACCTACCTATCTCTATCTATCTATCTATCTACCTACCTACCTATCTGAATCTATCAATCTACCAACCTACCTATCTCTATCTATCTATCTACCTACCTACCTATCTCTATCTATCTATCTACCT
The DNA here is from genome assembly GCA_024509115.1 of Crotalus helleri. NCBI lineage: Eukaryota > Metazoa > Chordata > Lepidosauria > Squamata > Viperidae > Crotalus > Crotalus helleri. Next base: position 648,230 of record JAKSXO010000103.1, read on the forward strand.
ACCTACCTATCTGTATCTATCTATCTAACTACCTACCTATCTGTATCTATCTATCTACCTACCTACCTATCTCTATCAATCTACCTACCTACCTATCTCTATCTATCTACCTACCTACCTATCTCTATCTATCTTTCTACCTACCTACATATCTTTATCTATCTACCTACCTACCTACCTATCTGTATCTATCTATCTACCTACCTACCTACCTATCTCTATCTATCTATCTATCTACCTACCTACCTATCTGTATCTATCAATCTACCTACCTACCTATCTCTATCTATCTATCTACCTACCTACCTATCTCTATCTATCTATCTACCTACCTACCTATCTCTATCTATCTATCTACCTACCTACCTGTATCTATCTATCTACCTACCTACCTACCTATCTCTATCTATCTATCTACCTACCTACCTATCTCTATCAATCTACCTACCTACCTATCCCTATATATCTACCTACCTACCTATCTCTATCTATCTTTCTACCTACCTACATATCTGTATCTATCTACCTACCTACCTACCTATCTGTATCTATCTACCTACCTACCTACCTACCTATCTCTATCTATCTATTTACCTACCTACCTATCTCTATCTATCTATCTTCCTACCTACCTATCTGTATCTATCAATCTACCTACCTACCTATCTCTATCTATTTATCTACCTACCTACCTATCTCTATCTATCTACCTACCTACCTATCTCTATCTATCTATCTACCTACCTACCTGTATCTATCTATCTACCTACCTACCTATCTCTATCTATCTATCTATCTATCTACCTACCTACCTACCTATCTGTATCTATCTATCTACCTACCTACATATCTGTATCTATATATCTACCTACCTACCTATCTGTATCTATCTATCTACCTACCTAACTATCTGTATCTATCAATCTATCTACCTACCTACCTATCTCTATCTATCTATCTACCTACCTACCTATCTCTATCAATCTACCTACCTACCTATCTCTATCTATCTACCTACCTACCTACCTATCTCTATCTATCAATCTACCTACCTCCCTATCTCTATCTATCTACCTACCTACATATCTGTACCTATCTACCTACCTACCTATCTCTATCTATCTATCTACCTACCTACCTATCTGTATCTATCTATCTACCTACCTACCTATCTCTATCTATCTATCTACCTACCTACCTATCTCTATCTATCTACCTACCTACCTATCTGTATCTACCTACCTACCTACCTACCTATCTGTATCTATCTCTCTACCTACCTACATATCTGTATCTATATATCTACCTACATACCTATCTGTATCTATCTATCTACCTACCTAACTATCTGTATCTATCAATCTACCTACCTACCTATCTCTATCTATCTACCTACCTACCTATCTCTTTCTATCTATCTATCTATCTATCTACCTACCTACCTATCTCTATCTATCTATCTACCTACCTACCTATCTGTATCTATCAATCTACCTACCTATCTGTATTTATCTACCTACCTACCTACCTATCTCTATCTATCTATCTACCTACCTACCTATCTGTATCTATCTATCTACCTACCTACCTATCTCTATCTATCTATTTACCTACCTACCTATCTCTATCTATCTATCTACCTACCTACCTATCTGTATCTATCAATCTACCTACCTACCTATCTCTATCTATCTATCTACCTACCTACCTATCTCTATCTATCTATCTATCTACCTACCTACCTATCTTTATCTATCTATCTAACTACCTACCTATCTGTATCTATCTATCTACCTACCTACCTATCTCTATCTATCTATCTACCTACCTACCTATCTCTATCAATCTACCTACCTACCTATCTCTATCTATCTACCTACCTACCTATCTCTATCTATCTTTCTACCTACCTACATATCTGTATCTATCTACCTACCTACCTACCTACCTATCTGTATCTATCTATCTAACTACCTACCTATCTCTATCTATCTATCTACCTACCTACCTATCTCTATCTATCTATCTACCTACCTACCTATCTCTATCTATCAATCTACCTACCTATCTGTATTTATCTACCTACCTACCTACCTATCTCTATCTATCTATCTACCTACCTACCTATCTCTATCTATCAATCTATCTACCTACCTATCTGTATCTATCAATCTACCTACCTACCTATCTCTATCTATCTATCTACCTACCTACCTATCTCTATCTATCAATCTACCTACCTACCTATCTGTATCTATCAATCTACCTACCTACCTATCTCTATCTATCTACCTACCTACCTACCTATCTCTATCAATCTACCTACCTATCTCTATCTATCTACCTACCTACCTACCTATCTCTATCTATCAATCTACCTACCTACCTATCTGTATCTATTTATCTACCTACCTACCTACCTATCTGTATCTATCTATCTACCTACCTACCTATCTCTATCTATCTATTTACCTACCTACCTATCTCTATCTATCAATCTACCTACCTATCTGAATCTATCAATCTACCAACCTACCTATCTCTATCTATCTATCTACCTACCTACCTATCTCTATCTATCTATCTACCTACCTACCTATCTGTATCTATCTATCTAACTACCTACCTATCTGTATCTATCTATCTACCTACCTACCTATCTCTATCTATCTATCTATCTACCTACCTACCTATCTCTATCAATCTACCTACCTACCTATCTCTATCTATCTACCTACCTACCTATCTCTATCTATCTTTCTACCTACCTACATATCTTTATCTATCTACCTACCTACCTATCTGTATCTATCTATCTACCTACCTACCTATCTCTATCTATCTATCTACCTACCTACCTATCTGTATCTATCAATCTACCTACCTACCTATCTGTATCTATCTATCTACCTACCTACCTATCTCTATCTATCTATCTACCTACCTACCTATCTCTATCTATCTATCTACCTACCTACCTGTATCTATCTATCTACCTACCTACCTATCTCTATCTATCTATCTACCTACCTACCTATCTCTATCAATCTACCTACCTACCTATCCCTATCTATCTACCTACCTACCTATCTCTATCTATCTTTCTACCTACCTACATATCTGTATCTATCTACCTACCTACCTACCTATCTGTATCTATCTACCTACCTACCTACCTACCTATCTCTATCTATCTATTTACCTACCTACCTATCTCTATCTATCTATCTACCTACCTACCTATCTGCATCTATCAATCTACCTACCTACCTATCTCTATCTATCTATCTACCTACCTACCTATCTCTATCTATCTATCTATCTACCTACCTACCTATCTTTATCTATCTATCTAACTACCTACCTATCTGTATCTATCTATCTACCTACCTACCTATCTCTATCTATCTATCTACCTACCTACCTATCTCTAACAATCTACCTACCTACCTATCTCTATCTATCTACCTACCTACCTATCTCTATCTATCTTTCTACCTACCTACATATCTGTATCTATCTACCTACCTACCTACCTACCTACCTACCTATCTGTATCTATCTATCTACCTACCTACCTATCTCTATCTATCTATTTACCTACCTACCTATCTCTATCTATCTATCTACCTACCTACCTATCTGTATCTATCAATCTACCTACCTACCTATCTCTATCTATTTATCTACCTACCTACCTATCTCTATCTATCTACCTACCTACCTATCTCTATCTATCTATCTACCTACCTACCTGTATCTATCTATCTACCTACCTACCTATCTCTATCTATCTATCTACCTACCTACCTATCTCTATCAATCTACCTACCTACCTATCCCTATCTATCTACCTACCTACCTACCTATCTCTATCTATCAATCTACCTACCTACCTATCTCTATCTATCTACCTACCTACCTACATATCTGTATCTATCTACCTACCTACCTATCTCTATCTATCTATCTACCTACCTACCTATCTGTATCTATCTATCTACCTACCTAACTATCTCTATCTATCTATTTACCTACCTACCTATCTCTATCTATCTATCTACCTACCTACCTATCTGTATCTATCAATCTACCTACCTACCTATCTCTATCTATCTATCTACCTACCTACCTATCTCTATCTATCTATCTACCTACCTACCTATCTTTATCTATCTATCTATCTAACTACCTACCTATCTCTATCTATCTATCTACCTACCTACCTATCTCTATCAATCTACCTACCTACCTATCTCTATCTATCTACCTACCTACCTATCTCTATCTATCTTTCTACCTACCTACATATCTGTATCTATCTACCTACCTACCTACCTATCTGTATCTATCTATCTACCTCCCTACCTATCTGTATCTATCAATCTACCTACCTACCTATCTCTATCTATCTATCTACCTACCTACCTATCTCTATCTATCAATCTACCTACCTACCTATCTCTATCTATCTATCTACCTACCTACCTATCTCTATCTATCAATCTATCTACCTACCTATCTGTATCTATCAATCTACCTACCTACCTATCTCTATCTATCTATCTACCTACCTACCTATCTCTATCTATCAATCTACCTACCTACCTATTTGTATCTATCAATCTACCTACCTACCTATCTCTATCTATCTACCTACCTACCTACCTATCTCTATCAATCTACCTACCTATCTCTATCTATCTACCTACCTACCTACCTATCTCTATCTATCAATCTACCTACCTACCTATCTCTATCTATCAATCTACCTACCTATCTGTATTTATCTACCTACCTACCTACCTATCTCTATCTATCTATCTACCTACCTACCTATCTCTATCTATCTATCTATCTACCTACCTACCTATCTGAATCTATCAATCTACCAACCTACCTATCTCTATCTATCTATCTACCTACCTACCTATCTCTATCTATCTATCTACCTACCTACCTATCTGTATCTATCTATCTAACTACCTACCTATCTGTATCTATCTATCTACCTACCTACCTATCTCTATCAATCTACCTACCTACCTATCTCTATCTATCTACCTACCTACCTATCTCTATCTATCTTTCTACCTACCTACATATCTTTATCTATCTACCTACCTACCTACCTATCTGTATCTATCTATCTACCTACCTACCTACCTATCTCTATCTATCTATCTATCTACCTACCTACCTATCTGTATCTATCAATCTACCTACCTACCTATCTCTATCTATCTATCTACCTACCTACCTATCTCTATCTATCTATCTACCTACCTACCTATCTCTATCTATCTATCTACCTACCTACCTGTATCTATCTATCTACCTACCTACCTACCTATCTCTATCTATCTATCTACCTACCTACCTATCTCTATCAATCTACCTACCTACCTATCCCTATATATCTACCTACCTACCTATCTCTATCTATCTTTCTACCTACCTACATATCTGTATCTATCTACCTACCTACCTACCTATCTGTATCTATCTACCTACCTACCTACCTACCTATCTCTATCTATCTATTTACCTACCTACCTATCTCTATTTATCTATCTACCTACCTACCTATCTGCATCTATCAATCTACCTACCTACCTATCTCTATCTATCTATCTACCTACCTACCTATCTCTATCTATCTATCTATCTACCTACCTACCTATCTTTATCTATCTATCTAACTACCTACCTATCTGTATCTATCTATCTACCTACCTACCTATCTCTATCTATCTATCTACCTACCTACCTATCTCTAACAATCTACCTACCTACCTATCTCTATCTATCTACCTACCTACCTATCTCTATCTATCTTTCTACCTACCTACATATCTGTATCTATCTACCTACCTACCTACCTACCTATCTGTATCTATCTATCTACCTACCTACCTATCTCTATCTATCTATTTACCTACCTACCTATCTCTATCTATCTATCTTCCTACCTACCTATCTGTATCTATCAATCTACCTACCTACCTATCTCTATCTATTTATCTACCTACCTACCTATCTCTATCTATCTACCTACCTACCTATCTCTATCTATCTATCTACCTACCTACCTGTATCTATCTATCTACCTACCTACCTATCTCTATCTATCTATCTATCTATCTACCTACCTACCTATCTCTATCAATCTACCTACCTACCTATCCCTATCTATCTACCTACCTACCTACCTATCTCTATCTATCAATCTACCTACCTACCTATCTCTATCTATCTACCTACCTACCTACATATCTGTATCTATCTACCTACCTACCTATCTCTATCTATCTATCTACCTACCTACCTATCTGTATCTATCTATCTACCTACCTAACTATCTCTATCTATCTATTTACCTACCTACCTATCTCTATCTATCTATCTACCTACCTACCTATCTGTATCTATCAATCTACCTACCTACCTATCTCTATCTTTCTATCTACCTACCTACCTATCGCTATCTATCTATCTACCTACCTACCTATCTTTATCTATCTATCTAACTACCTACCTATCTCTATCTATCTATCTACCTACCTACCTATCTCTATCAATCTACCTACCTACCTATCTCTATCTTTCTACCTACCTACCTATCTCTATCTATCTTTCTACCTACCTACATATCTGTATCTATCTACCTACCTACCTACCTATCTGTATCTATCTATCTACCTCCCTACCTATCTGTATCTATCAATCTACCTACCTACCTATCTCTATCTATCTATCTACCTACCTACCTATCTCTATCTATCAATCTACCTACCTACCTATCTCTATCTATCTATCTACCTACCTACCTATCTCTATCTATCTACCTACCTACCTATCTGTATCTATCTACCTACCTACCTACCTATCTGTATCTATCTATCTACCTACCTACATATCTGTATCTATATATCTACCTACCTACCTATCTGTATCTATCTATCTACCTACCTAACTATATGTATCTATCAATCTATCTACCTACCTACCTATCTCTATCTATCTATCTACCTACCTACCTATCTCTATCAATCTACCTACCTACCTATCTCTATCTATCTACCTACCTACCTACCTATCTCTATCTATCAATCTACCTACCTACCTATCTCTATCTATCTATCTACCTACCTACATATCTGTATCTATCTACCTACCTACCTATCTCTATCTATCTATCTACCTACCTACCTATCTCTATCTATCTACCTACCTACCTATCTCTATCTATCTACCTACCTACCTATCTGTATCTACCTACCTACCTACCTACCTATCTGTATCTATCTATCTACCTACCTACATAATTGTATCTATATATCTACCTACCTACCTATCTGTATCTATCTACCTACCTAACTATCTGTATCTATCAATCTACCTACCTACCTATCTCTATCTATCTATCTACCTACCTACCTATCTCTTTCTATCTATCTACCTACCTACCTATCTCTATCTATCTATCTACCTACCTACCTATCTCTATCTATCTATCTACCTACCTATCTGTATTTATCTACCTACCTACCTACCTATCTCTATCTATCTATCTACCTACCTACCTATCTCTATCTATCAATCTACCTACCTACCTATCTGTATCTATCAATCTACCTACCTACCTATCTCTATCTATCTACCTACCTACCTATCTCTATCTATCAATCTACCTACCTACCTATCTGTATCTATCAATCAACCTACCTACCTACCTATCTCTATCTATCTACCTACCTACCTATCTCTATCAATCTACCTACCTATCTCTATCTATCTACCTACCTACCTACCTATCTCTACCTATCAATCTACCTACCTACCTATCTGTATATATTTATCTACCTACCTACCTATCTCTATCTATTTATCTACCTACCTACCTATCTCTATCTATCTATCTACCTACCTACCTATCTCTATCTATCTATCTACCTACCTACCTATCTCTATCTATCAATCTACCTACCTATCTGTATTTATCTACCTACCTACCTACCTATCTCTATCTATCTATCTACCTACCTACCTATCTCTATATATCTATCTACCTACCTACCTATCTGTATCTATCAATCTACCTACCTACCTATCTCTATCTATCTATCTACCTACCTACCTATCTCTATATCTACCTACCTACCTATCTCTATCTATCAATCTACCTACCTATCTGTATTTATCTACCTACCTACCTACCTATCTCTATCTATCTATCTACCTACCTACCTATCTCTATCTATCTTTCTACCTACCTACATATCTTTATCTATCTACCTACCTACCAACCTATCTGTATCTATCTATCTACCTACCTACCTATCTCTATCTATCTATTTACCTACCTACCTATCTCTATCTATCTATCTACCTACCTACCTATCTGTATCTATCAATCTACCTACCTAACTATCTCTATCTATCTACCTACCTACCTACCTATCTCTATCTATCTATCTACCTACCTACCTATCTCTATCAATCTACCTACCTACCTATCTCTATCTATCTACCTACCTACCTACCTATCTCTATCTATCAATCTACCTACCTACCTATCTCTATCTATCTATCTACCTACCTACATATCTGTATCTATCTACCTACCTACCTATCTCTATCTATCTATCTATCTACCTACCTATCTCTATCAATCTACCTACCTACCTATCTCTATCTATCTACCTACCTACCTACCTATCTCTATCTATCAATCTACCTACCTACCTATCTCTATCTATCTATCTACCTACCTACATATCTGTATCTATCTACCTACCTACCTATCTCTATCTATCTATCTACCTACCTACCTATCTCTATCTATCTATCTACCTACCTACCTATCTCTATCTATCTACCTACCTACCTATCTGTATCTACCTACCTACCTACCTACCTATCTGTATCTATCTATCTACCTACCTACATAATTGTATCTATATATCTACCTACCTACCTATCTGTATCTATCTACCTACCTAACTATCTGTATCTATCAATCTACCTACCTACCTATCTCTATCTATTTATCTAACTACCTACCTATCTGTATCTATCTATCTACCTACCTACCTATCTCTATCTATCTATCTACCTACCTACCTATCTCTATCAATCTACCTACCTACCTATCTCTATCTATCTATCTACCTACCTACCTATCTCTATCTATCTTTCTACCTACCTACATATCTTTATCTATCTACCTACCTACCAACCTATCTGTATCTATCTATCTACCTACCTACCTATCTCTATCTATTTACCTACCTACCTATCTCTATCTATCTATCTACCTACCTACCTTTCTGTATCTATCAATCTACCTACCTACCTATCTCTATCTATCTACCTACCTACCTACCTATCTCTATCTATCTATCTACCTACCTACCTATCTCTATCAATCTACCTACCTACCTATCTCTATCTATCTACCTACCTACATACCTATCTCTATCTATCAATCTACCTACCTACCTATCTCTATCTATCTATCTACCTACCTACATATCTGTATCTATCTACCTACCTACCTATCTCTATCTATCTATCTACCTACCTACCTATCTCTATCTATCTATCTACCTACCTACCTATCTCTATCTATCTATCTACCTACCTACCTATCTCTATCTATCTACCTACCTACCTATCTGTATCTACCTACCTACCTACCTACCTACCTATCTGTATCTATCTATCTACCTACCTACATAATTGTATCTATATATCTACCTACCTACCTATCTGTATCTATCTACCTACCTAACTATCTGTATCTATCAATCTACCTACCTACCTATCTCTATCTATCTACCTACCTACCTACCTATCTCTATCTATCTATCTACCTACCTACCTATCTCTATCAATCTACCTACCTACCTATCTCTATCTATCTACCTACCTACATACCTATCTCTATCTATCAATCTACCTACCTACCTATCTCTATCTATCTATCTACCTACCTACATATCTGTATCTATCTACCTACCTACCTATCTCTATCTATCTATCTACCTACCTACCTATCTCTATCTATCTATCTACCTACCTACCTATCTCTATCTATCTATCTACCTACCTACCTATCTCTATCTATCTACCTACCTACCTATCTGTATCTACCTACCTACCTACTTACCTACCTATCTGTATCTATCTATCTACCTACCTACATAATTGTATCTATATATCTACCTACCTACCTATCTGTATCTATCTACCTACCTAACTATCTGTATCTATCAATCTACCTACCTACCTATCTCAATCTATCTATCTACCTACCTACCTATCTCTTTCTATCTACCTACCTACCTATCTCTATCTATCTATCTACCTACCTACCTATTTCTATCTATCTATCTACCTACCTACCTATCTCTATCTATCTATCTACCTACCTACCTATCTCTATCTATCAATCTACCTACCTATCTGTATTTATCTACCTACCTACCTACCTATCTCTATCTATCAATATACCTACCTACCTATCTCTATCTATCTATCTACCTACCTACCTATATCTATCTATCAATCTACCTACCTACCTATCTGTATCTATCAATCAACCTACCTACCTACCTATCTCTATCTATCTACCTACCTACCTACCTATCTCTATCAATCTACCTACCTATCTCTATCTATCTACCTACCTACCTACCTATCTCTACCTATCAATCTACCTACCTACCTATCTGTATCTATTTATCTACCTACCTACCTATCTCTATCTATCTATCTACCTACCTACCTATCTCTATCTATCTATCTACCTACCTACCTATCTCTATCTATCAATCTACCTACCTATCTGTATTTATCTACCTACCTACCTACCTATCTCTATCTATCTATCTACCTACCTACCTATCTCTATCTATCTATCTACCTACCTACCTATCTGTATCTATCAATCTACCTACCTACCTATCTCTATCTATCTATCTACCTACCTACCTATCTCTATCTATCTACCTACCTACCTATCTGTATCTATCTATCTAACTACCTACCTATCTGTATCTATCTATCTACCTACCTACCTATCTCTATCTATCTATCTACCTACCTACCTATCTCTATCAATCTACCTACCTACCTATCTCTATCTATCTACCTACCTACCTATCTCTATCTATCTTTCTACCTACCTACATATCTTTATCTATCTACCTACCTACCAACCTATCTGTAACTATCTATCTACCTACCTACCTATCTCTATCTATCTATTTACCTACCTACCTATCTCTATCTATCTATCTACCTACCTACCTACCTATCTCTATCAATCTACCTACCTACCTATCTGTATCTATCTATCTACCTACCTACATATCTGTATCTATATATCTACCTACCTACCTACCTATCTATCTCTATCTATCTATCTACCTACCTACCTATCTCTATCTATCTATCTACCTACCTACCTATCTCTATCTATCTATCTACCTACCTACCTATCTGTATCTATCAATCTACCTACCTACCTATCTCTATCTATCTACCTACCTACCTACCTATCTCTATCTATCAATCTACCTACCTACCTATCTCTATCTATCTACCTACCTACCTACCTACCTACCTATCTCTATCAATCTACCTACCTACCTATCTCTATCTATCTACCTACCTACCTACCTATCTCTATCTATCAATCTACATACCTACCGATCTGTATCTATCTATCTACCTACCTACTTATGTGTATCTATCAATCTACATACCTACCTATCTCTATCTATCTATCTACCTACCTACCTACCTATCTCTATCTATCAATCTACCTACCTACCTATCTCTATCTATCTACCTACCTACCTACCTATCTCTATCTATCTATCTACCTACCTACCTATCTCTATCTATCTATCTACCTACCTACCTATCTCTATCTATCTATCTACCTACCTACCTATCTCTATCTATCTACCTACCTACCTATCTGTATCTACCTACCTACCTACCTACCTACCTATCTGTATCTATCTATCTACCTACCTACATAATTGTATCTATATATCTACCTACCTACCTATCTGTATCTATCTACCTACCTAACTATCTGTATCTATCAATCTACCTACCTACCTATCTCAATCTATCTATCTACCTACCTACCTATCTCTTTCTATCTACCTACCTACCTATCTCTATCTATCTATCTACCTACCTACCTATTTCTGTCTATCTATCTACCTACCTACCTATCTCTATCTATCTATCTACCTACCTACCTATCTCTATCTATCAATCTACCTACCTATCTGTATTTATCTACCTACCTACCTACCTATCTCTATCTATCAATATACCTACCTACCTATCTCTATCTATCTATCTACCTACCTACCTATATCTATCTATCAATCTACCTACCTACCTATCTGTATCTATCAATCAACCTACCTACCTACCTATCTCTATCTATCTACCTACCTACCTACCTATCTCTACCTATCAATCTACCTACCTACCTATCTGTATCTATTTATCTACCTACCTACCTATCTCTATCTATCTATCTACCTACCTACCTATCTCTATCTATCTATCTACCTACCTACCTATCTCTATCTATCAATCTACCTACCTATCTGTATTTATCTACATACCTACCTACCTATCTCTATCTATCTATCTACCTACCTACCTATCTCTATCTATCTATCTACCTACCTACCTATCTGTATCTATCAATCTACCTACCTACCTATCTCTATCTATCTATCTACCTACCTACCTATCTCTATCTATCTATCTACCTACCTACCTATCTGTATCTATCTATCTAACTACCTACCTATCTGTATCTATCTATCTACCTACCTACCTATCTCTATCTATCTATCTACCTACCTACCTATCTCTATCAATCTACCTACCTACCTATCTCTATCTATCTACCTACCTACCTATCTCTATCTATCTTTCTACCTACCTACATATCTTTATCTATCTACCTACCTACCAACCTATCTGTAACTATCTATCTACCTACCTACCTATCTCTATCTATCTATTTACCTACCTACCTATCTCTATCTATCTACCTACCTACCTACCTATCTCTATCAATCTACCTACCTACCTATCTGTATCTATCTATCTACCTACCTACATATCTGTATCTATATATCTACCTACCTACCTACCTATCTATCTCTATCTATCTATCTACCTACCTACCTATCTCTATCTATCTACCTACCTACCTATCTCTATCTATCTATCTACCTACCTACCTATCTGTATCTATCAATCTACCTACCTACCTATCTCTATCTATCTACCTACCTACCTACCTATCTCTATCTATCAATCTACCTACCTACCTATCTCTATCTATCTACCTACCTACCTACCTACCTATCTCTATCAATCTACCTACCTACCTATCTCTATCTATCTACCTACCTACCTACCTATCTCTATCTATCAATCTACATACCTACCGATCTGTATCTATCTATCTACCTACCTACTTATGTGTATCTATCAATCTACATACCTACCTATCTCTATCTATCTACCTACCTACCTACCTACCTATCTCTATCTATCAATCTACCTACCTACCTATCTCTATCTATCTACCTACCTACCTACCTATCTCTATCAATCTACCTACCTACCTACATATCTGTATCTATATATCTACCTACCTACCTATCTGTATCTATCTATCTACCTACCTACCTATCTGTATCTATATATCTACCTACCTACCTATCTCTATCTATCAATCTACCTACCTACCTATCTGTATCTATCTATCTACCTACCCACCTATCTGTATTTATCTATCTACCTACAATCTGTATCTATCTACCTACCTACCTACCTATCTCTATCTATCTATGTACCTACCTACCTATCTCTATCTATCTATGTACCTACCTACCTATCTCTATATATCAATCTACCTACCTACCTATCTGTATCTATCTATCTACCTATCTACCTATCTCTATCTATCAATCTACCTACCTACCTATCTCTATCTATCTATCTACCTACCCACCTATCTGTATTTATCTATCTACCTACCTATCTGTATCTACTTACCTACCTACCTACCTATCTCTATCTATCTATCTACCTACCTACCTATCTCTATCTATCAATCTACCTACCTACCTATCTCTATCCATCTATCTACCTACCCACCTATCTGTATTTATCTATCTACCTACCTATCTGTATCTATCTACCTACCTACCTACCTATCTCTATCTATCTATCTACCTACCTACCTATCTCTATCTATCAATCTACCTACCTACCTATCTGTATCTATCAATCTACCTACCTACCTATCTCTATCTATCTATCTACCTATCTACCTATCTCTATCTATCAATCTACCTACCTACCTATCTGTATCTATCAATCTACCTACCTATCTCTATCTATCTATCTACCTACCTACCTACCTATCTCTATCTATCTATCTACCTACCTACATATCTGTATCTATATATCTACCTACCTACCTATCTGTATCTATCTATCTACCTACCTACCTATCTGTATCTATATATCTACCTACCTACCTATCTCTATCTATCAATCTACCTACCTACCTATCTGTATCTATCTATCTACCTACCCACCTATCTGTATTTATCTATCTACCTACAATCTGTATCTACCTACCTACCTACCTACCTATCTCTATCTATCTATCTACCTACCTACCTATCTCTATCTATCTATGTACCTACCTACCTATCTCTATCTATCAATCTACCTACCTACCTATCTGTATCTATCTATCTACCTACCTACCTATCTCTATCTATCAATCTACCTACCTACCTATCTCTATCTATCTACCTACCTACCTACCTATCTCTATCTATCAATCTACCTACCTACCTATCTCTATCTATCTATCTACCTACCTACCTATCTGTATCTATCTATCTACCTACCTACCTATCTGTATCTATATATCTACCTACCTACCTATCTCTATCTATCAATCTACCTACCTACCTATCTGTATCTATCTATCTACCTACCCACCTATCTGTATTTATCTATCTACCTACAATCTGTATCTATCTACATACCTACCTACCTATCTCTATCTATCTATCTATCTACCTACCTACCTATCTC
Organism: Crotalus helleri; assembly: GCA_024509115.1. Taxonomy (NCBI): domain Eukaryota; kingdom Metazoa; phylum Chordata; class Lepidosauria; order Squamata; family Viperidae; genus Crotalus; species Crotalus helleri. Next base: position 663,404 of record JAKSXO010000103.1, read on the forward strand.
TATCTATCTATGTACCTACCTACCTATCTCTATCTATCAATCTACCTACCTACCTATCTGTATCTATCTATCTACCTACCTACCTATCTCTATCTAACAATCTACCTACCTACCTGTATTTATCTACCTACCTACCTACCTATCTCTATCTATCTATCTACCTACCTACCTATCTCTATCTATCTATCTACCTACCTACCTATCTCTATCAATCTACCTACCTACCTATCTCTATCTATCTACCTACCTACCTACCTATCTCTATCTATCAATCTACCTACCTACCTATCTCTATCTATCTATCTACCTACCTACATATCTGTATCTATCTACCTACCTACCTATCTCTATCTATCTATCTATCTACCTACCTACCTATCTGTATCTATCTATCTACCTACCTACCTATCTCTATCTATCTATCTACCCACCTACCTATCTCTATCTATCTACCAACCTACCTATCTGTATCTATCTACCTACCTACCTACCTATCTGTATCTATCTATCTACCTACCTACATATCTGTATCTATATATCTACCTACCTACCTATCTGTATCTATCTATCTACCTACCTAACTATCTGTATCTATCAATCTACCTACCTACCTATCTGTATCTATCTATCTACCTACCTACATATCTGTATCTATATATCTACCTACCTACCTATCTGTATCTATCTATCTACCTACCTAACTATCTGTATCTATCAATCTATCTACCTACCTACCTATCTCTATCTATCTATCTACCTACCTACCTATCTCTATCAATCTACCTACCTACCTATCTCTATCTATCTACCTACCTACCTACCTATCTCTATCTATCAAACTACCTACCGATCTATCTCTATCTGTCTACCTACCTACATATCTGTATCTATCTACCTACCTACCTATCTCTATCTATCTATCTACCTACCTACCTATCTGTATCTATCTATCTACCTACCTACCTATCTCTATCTATCTATCTATCTACCTACCTACCTATCTCTATCTATCTACCTACCTACCTATCTGTATCTAGCTACCTACCTACCTACCTATCTGTATCTATCTCTCTACCTACCTACATATCTGTATCTATATATCTACCTACATACCTATCTGTATCTATCTATCTACCTACCTAACTATCTGTATCTATCAATCTACCTACCTACCTATCTCTATCTATCTACCTACCTACCTACCTATCTCTTTCTATCTATCTACCTACCTACCTATCTCTATCTATCTATCTATCTACCTACCTACCTATCTCTATCTATCTATCTATCTATCTACCTACCTACCTATCTGTATCTATCAATCTACCTACCTATCTGTATTTATCTACCTACCTACCTATCTCTATCTATCTATCTACCTACCTACCTATCTGTATCTATCAATCTACCTACCTAACTATCTCTATCTATCTACCTACCTACCTACCTACCTATCTCTATCAATCTACCTACCTATCTCTATCTATCTACCTACCTACCTACCTATCTCTATCTATCAATCTACCTACCTACCTATCTGTATCTATTTATCTACCTACCTACTTATCTGTATCTCTCTATCTACCTACCTACCTATCTCTATCTATCTATCTACCTACCTACCTATCTCTATCTATCTACCTACCTACCTATCTCTATCTATCTATCTACCTACCTACCTATCTCTATCTATCAATCTACCTACCTACCTGTATTTATCTACCTACCTACCTACCTATCTCTATCTATCTATCTACCTACCTACCTATCTCTATCTATCAATCTACCTACCTACCTATCTGTATCTATCAATCTACCTACCTACCTATCTCTATCTATCTATCTACCTACCTACCTATCTCTATCTATCAATCTACCTACCTACCTATCTGTATCTATCAATCTACCTACCTACCTATCTCTATCTATCTACCTACCTACCTACCTATCTCTATCAATCTACCTACCTACCTATCTCTATCTATCTACCTACCTACCTACCTACCTATCTCTATCTATCAACCTACCTACCTATCTGTATCTATCTATCTACCTACCTACCTATCTCTATCTATCTATCTACCTACCTTCCTATCTCTATCTATCTACCTACCTACCTATCTATATCTATCTACCTACCTACCTACCTATCTGTATCTATCTATCTACCTACCTACATATCTGTATCTATATATCTACCTACCTACCTATCTGTATCTATCTATCTACCTACCTAACTATCTGTATCTATCAATCTATCTACCTACCTACCTATCTCTATCTATCTATCTACCTACCTACCTATCTCTATCAATCTACCTACCTACCTATCTCTATCTATCTACCTACCTACCTACCTATCTCTATCTATCAATCTACCTACCTACCTATCTCTATCTATCTATCTATCTACCTACCTACATATCTGTATCTATCTACCTACCTACCTATCTCTATCTATCTATCTACCTACCTACCTATCTGTATCTATCTATCTACCTACCTACCTATCTCTATCTATCTATCTACCCACCTACCTATCTCTATCTATCTACCTACCTACCTATCTGTATCTATCTACCTACCTACCTACCTACCTATCTGTATCTATCTATCTACCTACCTACATATCTGTATCTATATATCTACCTACCTACCTATCTGTATCTATCTATCTACCTACCTAACTATCTGTATCTATCAATCTACCTACCTACATATCTCTATCTATCTACCTACCTACCTACCTATCTCTATCTATCTACCTACCTACCTACCTTCTCTATCTATCAATCTACCTACCTACCTATCTGTATCTATCTATCTACCTACCTACCTATCTCTATCTATCTATCTACCTACCTACCTATCTCTATCTATCTACCTACCTACCTATCTGTATCTATCTACCTACCTACCTACCTATCTGTATCTATCTATCTACCTACCTACATATCTGTATCTATATATCTACCTACCTACCTATCTGTATCTATCTATCTACCTACCTAACTATCTGTATCTATCAATCTATCTACCTACCTACCTATCTCTATCTATCTATCTACCTACCTACCTATCTCTATCAATCTACCTACCTACCTATCTCTATCTATCTACCTACCTACCTACCTATCTCTATCTATCAATCTACCTACCTCCCTATCTCTATCTATCTACCTACCTACATATCTGTACCTATCTACCTACCTACCTATCTCTATCTATCTATCTACCTACCTACCTATCTGTATCTATCTATCTACCTACCTACCTATCTCTATCTATCTATCTACCTACCTACCTATCTCTATCTATCTACCTACCTACCTATCTGTATCTACCTACCTACCTACCTACCTATCTGTATCTATCTCTCTACCTACCTACATATCTGTATCTATATATCTACCTACATACCTATCTGTATCTATCTATCTACCTACCTAACTATCTGTATCTATCTATCTACCTACCTAACTATCTGTATCTATCAATCTATCTACCTACCTACCTATCTCTATCTATCTATCTACCTACCTACCTATCTCTATCAATCTACCTACCTACCTATCTCTATCTATCTACCTACCTACCTACCTATCTCTATCTATCAATCTACCTACCTACCTATCTCTATCTATCTATCTATCTATCTATCTATCTACCTACCTACATATCTGTTTCTATCTACCTACCTACCTATCTCTATCTATCTATCTACCTACCTACCTATCTGTATCTATCTATCTACCTACCTACCTATCTCTATCTATCTATCTACCCACCTACCTATCTCTATCTATCTACCTACCTACCTATCTGTATCTATCTACCTACCTACCTACCTACCTACCTATCTGTATCTATCTATCTACCTACCTACATATCTGTATCTATATATCTACCTACCTACCTATCTGTATCTATCTATCTACCTACCTAACTATCTCTATCTATCAATCTACCTACCGACATATCTCTATCTATCTACCTACCTACCTACCTATCTCTATCTATCTACCTACCTACCTACCTTCTCTATCTATCAATCTACCTACCTACCTATCTGTATCTATCTATCTACCTACCTACCTATCTCTATCAATCTATCTACCTACCTACCTATCTCTATCTATCTACCTACCTACCTATCTGTATCTATCTACCTACCTACCTACCTATCTGTATCTATCTATCTACCTACCTACATATCTGTATCTATATATCTACCTACCTACCTATCTGTATCTATCTATCTACCTACCTAACTATCTGTATCTATCAATCTATCTACCTACCTACCTATCTCTATCTATCTATCTACCTACCTACCTATCTCTATCAATCTACCTACCTACCTATCTCTATCTATCTACCTACCTACCTACCTATCTCTATCTATCAATCTACCTACCTCCCTATCTCTATCTATCTACCTACCTACATATCTGTACCTATCTACCTACCTACCTATCTCTATCTATCTATCTACCTACCTACCTATCTGTATCTATCTATCTACCTACATACCTATCTGTATCTATCTATCTACCTACCTAACTATCTGTATCTATCAATCTACCTACCTACCTATCTCTATCTATCTACCTACCTACCTACCTATCTCTTTCTATCTATCTACCTACCTACCTACCTATCTCTATCTATCTATCTATCTATCTATCTACCTACCTCCCTATCTCTATCTATCTACCTACCTACATATCTGTACCTATCTACCTACCTACCTATCTCTATCTATCTATCTACCTACCTACCTATCTGTATCTATCTATCTACCTACCTATCTGTATTTATGTACCTACCTACCTACCTATCTCTATCTATCTATCTACCTACCTACCTATCTGTATCTATCTATCTACCTACCTACCTATCTCTATCTATCTATTTACCTACCTACCTATCTCTATCTATCTATCTACCTACCTACCTATCTGTATCTATCAATCTACCTACCTACCTATCTCTATCTATCTATCTACCTACCTACCTATCTCTATCTATCTATCTATCTATCTATCTATCTATCTATCTATCTATCTATCTATCTATCTATCTATCTATCTATCTATCTATCTATCTACCTACCTACCTATCTTTATCTATCTATCTAACTACCTACCTATCTGTATCTATCTATCTACCTACCTACCTATCTCTATCTATCTATCTACCTACCTACCTATTTCTATCAATCTACCTACCTACCTATCTCTATCTATCTACCTACCTACCTATCTCTATCTATCTTTCTACCTACCTACATATCTGTATCTATCTACCTACCTACCTACCTACCTATCTGTATCTATCTATCTAACTACCTACCTATCTCTATCTATCTATCTACCTACCTACCTATCTCTATCTATCTATCTACCTACCTACCTATCTCTATCTATCAATCTACCTACCTATCTGTATTTATCTACCTACCTACCTACCTATCTCTATCTATCTATCTACCTACCTACCTATCTCTATCTATCAATCTATCTACCTACCTATCTGTATCTATCAATCTACCTACCTACCTATCTCTATCTATCTATCTACCTACCTACCTATCTCTATCTATCAATCTACCTACCTACCTATCTGTATCTATCAATCTACCTACCTACCTATCTCTATCTATCTACCTACCTACCTACCTATCTCTATCAATCTACCTACCTATCTCTATCTATCTACCTACCTACCTACCTATTTCTATCTATCAATCTACCTACCTACCTATCTGTATCTATTTATCTACCTACCTACCTACCTATCTCTATCTATCAATCTACCTACCTATCTGTATTTATCTACCTACCTACCTACCTATCTCTATCTATCTATCTACCTACCTACCTATCTCTATCTATCTATCTACCTACCTACCTATCTGAATCTATCAATCTACCAACCTACCTATCTCTATCTATCTATCTACCTACCTTCCTATCTCTATCTATCTATCTACCTACCTACCTATCTCTATCTATCTTTCTACCTACCTACATATCTTTATCTATCTACCTACCTACCTATCTGTATCTATCTATCTACCTACCTACCTATCTCTATCTATCTATCTACCTACCTACCTATCTGTATCTATCAATCTACCTACCTACCTATCTGTATCTATCTATCTACCTACCTACCTATCTCTATCTATCTATCTACCTACCTACCTATCTCTATCTATCTATCTACCTACCTACCTGTATCTATCTATCTACCTACCTACCTATCTCTATCTATCTATCTACCTACCTACCTATCTCTATCAATCTACCTACCTACCTATCCCTATCTATCTACCTACCTACCTATCTCTATCTATCTTTCTACTACCTACATATCTGTATCTATCTACCTACCTACCTACCTATCTGTATCTATCTACCTACCTACCTAACTACCTATCTCTATCTATCTATTTACCTACCTACCTATCTCTATCTATCTATCTACCTACCTACCTATCTGCATCTATCAATCTACCTACCTACCTATCTCTATCTATCTATCTACCTACCTACCTATCTCTATCTATCTATCTATCTACCTACCTACCTATCTTTATCTATCTATCTAACTACCTACCTATCTGTATCTATCTATCTACCTACCTACCTATCTCTATCTATCTATCTACCTACCTACCTATCTCTAACAATCTACCTACCTACCTATCTCTATCTATCTACCTACCTACCTATCTCTATCTATCTTTCTACCTACCTACATATCTGTATCTATCTACCTACCTACCTACCTATCTGTATCTATCTATCTACCTACCTACCTATCTCTATCTATCTATTTACCTACCTACCTATCTCTATCTATCTATCTACCTACCTACCTATCTGTATCTATCAATCTACCTACCTACCTATCTCTATCTATTTATCTACCTACCTACCTATCTCTATCTATCTACCTACCTACCTATCTCTATCTATCTATCTACCTACCTACCTGTATCTATCTATCTACCTACCTACATATCTCTATCTATCTATCTACCTACCTACCTATCTCTATCAATCTACCTACCTACCTATCCCTATCTATCTACCTACCTACCTACCTATCTCTATCTATCAATCTACCTACCTACCTATCTCTATCTATCTACCTACCTACCTACATATCTGTATCTATCTACCTACCTACCTATCTCTATCTATCTATCTACCTACCTACCTATCTGTATCTATCTATCTACCTACCTAACTATCTCTATCTATCTATTTACCTACCTACCTATCTCTATCTATCTATCTACCTACCTACCTATCTGTATCTATCAATCTACCTACCTACCTATCTCTATCTATCTATCTACCTACCTACCTATCTCTATCTATCTATCTACCTACCTACCTATCTTTATCTATCTATCTAACTACCTACCTATCTCTATCTATCTATCTACCTACCTACCTATCTCTATCAATCTACCTACCTACCTATCTCTATCTATCTACCTACCTACCTATCTCTATCTATCTTTCTACCTACCTACATATCTGTATCTATCTACCTACCTACCTACCTATCTGTATCTATCTATCTACCTCCCTACCTATCTGTATCTATCAATCTACCTACCTACCTATCTCTATCTATCTATCTACCTACCTACCTATCTCTATCTATCAATCTACCTACCTACCTATCTCTATCTATCTATCTACCTACCTACCTATCTCTATCTATCAATCTATCTACCTACTTATCTGTATCTATCAATCTACCTACCTACCTATCTCTATCTATCTATCTACCTACCTACCTATCTCTATCTATCAATCTACCTACCTACCTATCTGTATCTATCAATCTACCTACCTACCTATCTCTATCTATCTACCTACCTACCTACCTATCTCTATCAATCTACCTACCTATCTCTATCTATCTACCTACCTACCTACCTATCTCTATCTATCAATCTACCTACCTACCTATCTGTATCTATTTATCTACCTACCTACCTACCTATCTGTATCTATCTATCTACCTACCTACCTATCTCTATCTATCTATTTACCTACCTACCTATCTCTATCTATCAATCTACCTACCTATCTGTATTTATCTACCTACCTACCTACCTATCTCTATCTATCTATCTACCTACCTACCTATCTCTATCTATCTATCTACCTACCTACCTATCTGAATCTATCAATCTACCAACCTACCTATCTCTATCTATCTATCTACCTACCTACCTATCTCTATCTATCTATCTACCTACCTACCTATCTGTATCTATCTATCTAACTACCTACCTATCTGTATCTATCTATCTACCTACCTACCTATCTCTATCTATCTATCTACCTACCTACCTATCTCTATCAATCTACCTACCTACCTATCTCTATCTATCTACCTACCTACCTATCTCTATCTATCTTTCTACCTACCTACATATCTTTATCTATCTACCTACCTACCTACCTATCTGTATCTATCTATCTACCTACCTACCTATCTCTATCTATCTATCTACCTACCTACCTATCTGTATCTATCAATCTACCTACCTACCTATCTCTATCTATCTATCTACCTACCTACCTATCTCTATCTATCTATCTACCTACCTACCTATCTCTATCTATCTATCGACCTACCTACCTGTATCTATCTATCTACCTACCTACCTATCTCTATCTATCTATCTACCTACCTACCTATCTCTATCAATCTACCTACCTACCTATCCCTATCTATCTACCTACCTACCTATCTCTATCTATCTTTCTACCTACCTACATATCTGTATTTATCTACCTACCTACCTACCTATCTGTATCTATCTACCTACCTACCTACCTATCTCTATCTATCTATTTACCTACCTACCTATCTCTATCTATCTATCTACCTACCTACCTATCTGCATCTATCAATCTACCTACCTACCTATCTCTATCTATCTACCTACCTACCTACATATCTGTATCTATCTACCTACCTACCTACCTATCTCTATCTATCTACCTACCTACCTACATATCTGTATCTATCTACCTACCTACCTATCTCTATCTATCTATCTACCTACCTACCTATCTGTATCTATCTATCTACCTACCTAACTATCTCTATCTATCTATTTACCTACCTACCTATCTCTATCTATCTATCTACCTACCTACCTATCTGTATCTATCAATCTACCTACCTACCTCTATCTATCTATCTACCTACCTACCTATCTCTATCTATCTATCTACCTACCTACCTACCTATCTTTATCTATCTATCTAACTACCTACCTATCTCTATCTATCTATCTACCTACCTACCTATCTCTATCTATCTATCTACCTACCTACCTATCTCTATCTATCTACCTACCTACCTATCTCTATCTATCTTTCTACCTACCTACATATCTGTATCTATCTACCTACCTACCTACCTATCTGTATCTATCTACCTACCTACCTACCTACCTATCTCTATCTATCTATTTACCTACCTACCTATCTCTATCTATCTATCTACCTACCTACCTATCTGCATCTATCAATCTACCTACCTACCTATCTCTATCTATCTATCTACCTACCTACCTATCTCTATCTATCTATATATCTACCTACCTATCCCTATCTATCTACCTACCTACCTACCTATCTCTATCTATCAATCTACCTATCTACCTATCTCTATCTATCTACCTACCTACCTACATATCTGTATCTATCTACCTACCTACCTATCTCTATCTATCTATCTACCTACCTACCTATCTGTATCTATCTATCTACCTACCTAACTATCTCTATCTATCTATTTACCTACCTACCTATCTCTATCTATCTATCTACCTACCTACCTATCTGTATCTATCAATCTACCTACCTACCTATCTCTATCTATCTATCTACCTACCTACCTATCTCTATCTATCTATCTACCTACCTACCTATCTTTATCTATCTATCTAACTACCTACCTATCTCTATCTATCTATCTAACTACCTACCTATCTCTATCTATCTATCTACCTACCTACCTATCTCTATCTATCTACCTACCTACCTATCTCTATCTATCTTTCTACCTACCTACATATCTGTATCTATCTACCTACCTACCTACCTACCTATCTGTATCTATCTATCTACCTACCTACCTATCTCTATCTATCTATTTACCTACCTACCTATCTCTATCTATCTATCTACCTACCTACCTATGTGTATCTATCAATCTACCTACCTACCTATCTCTATCTATTTATCTACCTACCTACCTATCTCTATCTATCTACCTACCTACCTATCTCTATCTATCTATCTACCTACCTACCTGTATCTATCTATCTACCTACCTACCTATCTCTATCTATCTATCTACCTACCTACCTATCTCTATCAATCTACCTACCTACCTATCCCTATCTATCTACCTACCTACCTACCTATCTCTATCTATCAATCTACCTACCTACCTATCTCTATCTATCTACCTACCTACCTACATATCTGTATCTATCTACCTACCTACCTATCTCTATCTATCTATCTACCTACCTACCTATCTGTATCTATCTATCTACCTACCTAACTATCTCTATCTATCTATTTACCTACCTACCTATCTCTATCTATCTATCTACCTACCTACCTATCTGTATCTATCAATCTACCTACCTACCTATCTCTATCTATCTATCTACCTACCTACCTATCTCTATCTATCTATCTACCTACCTACCTATCTTTATCTATCTATCTAACTACCTACCTATCTCTATCTATCTATCTACCTACCTACCTATCTCTATCAATCTACCTACCTACCTATCTCTATCTATCTACCTACCTACCTATCTCTATCTATCTTTCTACCTACCTACATATCTGTATCTACCTACCTACCTACCTACCTATCTGTATCTATCTATCTACCTCCCTACCTATCTGTATCTATCAATCTACCTACCTACCTATCTCTATCTATCTATCTACCTACCTACCTATCTCTATCTATCAATCTACCTACCTACCTACCTACCTATCTCTATCTATCTATCTACCTACCTACCTATCTCTATCTATCTACCTACCTACCTATCTGTATCTATCTACCTACCTACCTACCTATCTGTATCTATCTATCTACCTACCTACATATCTGTATCTATATATCTACCTACCTACCTATCTGTATCTATCTACCTACCTAACTATATGTATCTATCAATCTATCTACCTACCTACCTATCTCTATCTATCTATCTACCTACCTACCTATCTCTATCAATCTACCTACCTACCTATCTCTATCTATCTACCTACCTACCTACCTATCTCTATCTATCAATCTACCTACCTACCTATCTCTATCTATCTATCTACCTACCTACATATCTGTATCTATCTACCTACCTACCTATCTCTATCTATCTATCTACCTACCTACCTATCTCTATCTATCTATCTACCTACCTACCTATCTCTATCTATCTACCTACCTACCTATCTGTATCTACCTACCTACCTACCTACCTATCTGTATCTATCTATCTACCTACCTACATAATTGTATCTATATATCTACCTACCTACCTATCTGTATCTATCTACCTACCTAACTATCTGTATCTATCAATCTACCTACCTACCTATCTCTATCTATCTATCTACCTACCTACCTATCTCTTTCTATCTATCTACCTACCTACCTATCTCTATCTATCTATCTACCTACCTACCTATCTCTATCTATCTATCTACCTACCTATCTGTATTTATCTACCTACCTACCTACCTATCTCTATCTATCTATCTACCTACCTACCTATCTCTATCTATCAATCTACCTACCTACCTATCTGTATCTATCAATCTACCTACCTACCTATCTCTATCTATCTACCTACCTACCTATCTCTATCTATCAATCTACCTACCTACCTATCTGTATCTATCAATCAACCTACCTACCTACCTATCTCTATCTATCTACCTACCTACCTATCTCTATCAATCTACCTACCTATCTCTATCTATCTACCTACCTACCTACCTATCTCTACCTATCAATCTACCTACCTACCTATCTGTATATATTTATTTACCTACCTACCTATCTCTATCTATTTATCTACCTACCTACCTATCTCTATCTATCTATCTACCTACCTACCTATCTCTATCTATCTATCTACCTACCTACCTATCTCTATCTATCAATCTACCTACCTATCTGTATTTATCTACCTACCTACCTACCTATCTCTATCTATCTATCTACCTACCTACCTACCTATCTCTATATATCTATCTACCTACCTACCTATCTGTATCTATCAATCTACCTACCTACCTATCTCTATCTATCTATCTACCTACCTACCTATCTCTATATCTACCTACCTACCTATCTCTATCTATCAATCTACCTACCTATCTGTATTTATCTACCTACCTACCTACCTATCTCTATCTATCTATCTATCTACCTACCTACCTATCTCTATCTATCTTTCTACCTACCTACATATCTTTATCTATCTACCTACCTACCAACCTATCTGTATCTATCTATCTACCTACCTACCTATCTCTATCTATCTATTTACCTACCTACCTATCTCTATCTATCTATCTACCTACCTACCTATCTGTATCTATCAATCTACCTACCTACCTATCTCTATCTATCTACCTACCTACCTACCTATCTCTATCTATCTATCTACCTACCTACCTATCTCTATCAATCTACCTACCTACCTATCTCTATCTATCTACCTACCTACCTACCTATCTCTATCTATCAATCTACCTACCTACCTATCTCTATCTATCTATCTACCTACCTACATATCTGTATCTATCTACCTACCTACCTATCTCTATCTATCTATCTACCTACCTACCTATCTCTATCAATCTACCTACCTACCTATCTCTATCTATCTACCTACCTACCTATCTATCTCTATCTATCAATCTACCTACCTACCTATCTCTATCTATCTATCTACCTACCTACATATCTGTATCTATCTACCTACCTACCTATCTCTATCTATCTATCTACCTACCTACCTATCTCTATCTATCTATCTACCTACCTACCTATCTCTATCTATCTACCTACCTACCTATCTGTATCTACCTACCTACCTACCTACCTATCTGTATCTATCTATCTACCTACCTACATAATTGTATCTATATATCTACCTACCTACCTATCTGTATCTATCTACCTACCTAACTATCTGTATCTATCAATCTACCTACCTACCTATCTCTATCTATCTATCTACCTACCTACCTATCTCTTTCTATCTATCTACCTACCTACCTATCTCTATCTATCTATCTACCTACCTACCTATCTCTATCTATCTATCTACCTACCTACCTATCTCTATCTATCAATCTACCTACCTATCTGTATTTATCTACCTACCTACCTACCTATCTCTATCTATCTATCTACCTACCTACCTATCTCTATCTATCAATCTACCTACCTACCTATCTGTATCTATCAATCTACCTACCTACCTATCTCTATCTATCTATCTACCTACCTACCTATCTCTATCTATCAATCTACCTACCTACCTATCTGTATCTATCAATCAACCTACCTACCTACCTATCTCTATCTATCTACCTACCTACCTACCTATCTCTATCAATCTACCTACCTATCTCTATCTATCTACCTACCTACCTACCTATCTCTACCTATCAATCTACCTACCTACCTATCTGTATCTATTTATCTATCTACCTACCTATCTCTATCTATTTATCTACCTACCTACCTATCTCTATCTATCTATCTACCTACCTACCTATCTCTATCTATCTATCTACCTACCTACCTATCTCTATCTATCAATCTACCTACCTATCTGTATTTATCTACCTACCTACCTACCTATCTCTATCTATCTATCTACCTATCTACCTATCTCTATCTATCTATCTACCTACCTACATATCTGTATCTATCAATCTACCTACCTACCTATCTCTATCTATCTATCTACCTACCTACCTATCTCTATCTATCTATTACCTACCTACCTATCTGTATCTATCTATCTACCTACCTACCTATCTCTATCTATCTATTTACCTACCTACCTATCTCTATCTATCTATCTACCTACCTACCTATGTGTATCTATCAATCTACCTACCTACCTATCTCTATCTATTTATCTACCTACCTACCTATCTCTATCTATCTACCTACCTACCTATCTCTATCTATCTATCTACCTACCTACCTGTATCTATCTATCTACCTACCTACCTATCTCTATCTATCTATCTACCTACCTACCTATCTCTATCAATCTACCTACCTACCTATCCCTATCTATCTACCTACCTACCTACCTATCTCTATCTATCAATCTACCTACCTACCTATCTCTATCTATCTACCTACCTACCTACATATCTGTATCTATCTACCTACCTACCTATCTCTATCTATCTATCTACCTACCTACCTATCTGTATCTATCTATCTACCTACCTAACTATCTCTATCTATCTATTTACCTACCTACCTATCTCTATCTATCTATCTACCTACCTACCTATCTGTATCTATCAATCTACCTACCTACCTATCTCTATCTATCTATCTACCTACCTACCTATCTCTATCTATCTATCTACCTACCTACCTATCTTTATCTATCTATCTAACTACCTACCTATCTCTATCTATCTATCTACCTACCTACCTATCTCTATCAATCTACCTACCTACCTATCTCTATCTATCTACCTACCTACCTATCTCTATCTATCTTTCTACCTACCTACATATCTGTATCTATCTACCTACCTACCTACCTATCTGTATCTATCTATCTACCTCCCTACCTATCTGTATCTATCAATCTACCTACCTACCTATCTCTATCTATCTATCTACCTACCTACCTATCTCTATCTATCAATCTACCTACCTACCTACCTATCTCTATCTATCTATCTACCTACCTACCTATCTCTATCTATCTACCTACCTACCTATCTGTATCTATCTACCTACCTACCTACCTATCTGTATCTATCTATCTACCTACCTACATATCTGTATCTATATATCTACCTACCTACCTATCTGTATCTATCTATCTACCTACCTAACTATATGTATCTATCAATCTATCTACCTACCTACCTATCTCTATCTATCTATCTACCTACCTACCTATCTCTATCAATCTACCTACCTACCTATCTCTATCTATCTACCTACCTACCTACCTATCTCTATCTATCAATCTACCTACCTACCTATCTCTATCTATCTATCTACCTACCTACATATCTGTATCTATCTACCTACCTACCTATCTCTATCTATCTATCTATCTACCTACCTACCTATCTCTATCTATCTATCTACCTACCTACCTATCTCTATCTATCTACCTACCTACCTATCTGTATCTACCTACCTACCTACCTACCTATCTGTATCTATCTATCTACCTACCTACATAATTGTATCTATATATCTACCTACCTACCTATCTGTATCTATCTACCTACCTAACTATCTGTATCTATCAATCTACCTACCTACCTATCTCTATCTATCTATCTACCTACCTACCTATCTCTTTCTATCTATCTACCTACCTACCTATCTCTATCTATCTATCTACCTACCTACCTATCTCTATCTATCTATCTACCTACCTATCTGTATTTATCTACCTACCTACCTACCTATCTCTATCTATCTATCTACCTACCTACCTATCTCTATCTATCAATCTACCTACCTACCTATCTGTATCTATCAATCTACCTACCTACCTATCTCTATCTATCTACCTACCTACCTATCTCTATCTATCAATCTACCTACCTACCTATCTGTATCTATCAATCAACCTACCTACCTACCTATCTCTATCTATCTACCTACCTACCTATCTCTATCAATCTACCTACCTATCTCTATCTATCTACCTACCTACCTACCTATCTCTACCTATCAATCTACCTACCTACCTATCTGTATATATTTATCTACCTACCTACCTATCTCTATCTATTTATCTACCTACCTACCTATCTCTATCTATCTATCTACCTACCTACCTATCTCTATCTATCTATCTACCTACCTACCTATCTCTATCTATCAATCTACCTACCTATCTGTATTTATCTACCTACCTACCTACCTATCTCTATCTATCTATCTACCTACCTACCTACCTATCTCTATATATCTATCTACCTACCTACCTATCTGTATCTATCAATCTACCTACCTACCTATCTCTATCTATCTATCTACCTACCTACCTATCTCTATATCTACCTACCTACCTATCTCTATCTATCAATCTACCTACCTATCTGTATTTATCTACCTACCTACCTACCTATCTCTATCTATCTATCTACCTACCTACCTATCTCTATCTATCTTTCTACCTACCTACATATCTTTATCTATCTACCTACCTACCAACCTATCTGTATCTATCTATCTACCTACCTACCTATCTCTATCTATCTATTTACCTACCTACCTATCTCTATCTATCTATCTACCTACCTACCTATCTGTATCTATCAATCTACCTACCTACCTATCTCTATCTATCTACCTACCTACCTACCTATCTCTATCTATCTATCTACCTACCTACCTATCTCTATCAATCTACCTACCTACCTATCTCTATCTATCTATCTACCTACCTACCTATCTCTATCAATCTACCTACCTACCTATCTCTATCTATCTACCTACCTACCTATCTATCTCTATCTATCAATCTACCTACCTACCTATCTCTATCTATCTATCTACCTACCTACATATCTGTATCTATCTACCTACCTACCTATCTCTATCTATCTATCTACCTACCTACCTATCTCTATCTATCTATCTACCTACCTACCTATCTCTATCTATCTACCTACCTACCTATCTGTATCTACCTACCTACCTACCTACCTATCTGTATCTATCTATCTACCTACCTACATAATTGTATCTATATATCTACCTACCTACCTATCTGTATCTATCTACCTACCTAACTATCTGTATCTATCAATCTACCTACCTACCTATCTCTATCTATCTATCTACCTACCTACCTATCTCTTTCTATCTATCTACCTACCTACCTATCTCTATCTATCTATCTACCTACCTACCTATCTCTATCTATCTATCTACCTACCTACCTATCTCTATCTATCAATCTACCTACCTATCTGTATTTATCTACCTACCTACCTACCTATCTCTATCTATCTATCTACCTACCTACCTATCTCTATCTATCAATCTACCTACCTACCTATCTGTATCTATCAATCTACCTACCTACCTATCTCTATCTATCTATCTACCTACCTACCTATCTCTATCTATCAATCTACCTACCTACCTATCTGTATCTATCAATCAACCTACCTACCTACCTATCTCTATCTATCTACCTACCTACCTACCTATCTCTATCAATCTACCTACCTATCTCTATCTATCTACCTACCTACCTACCTATCTCTACCTATCAATCTACCTACCTACCTATCTGTATCTATTTATCTATCTACCTACCTATCTCTATCTATTTATCTACCTACCTACCTATCTCTATCTATCTATCTACCTACCTACCTATCTCTATCTATCTATCTACCTACCTACCTATCTCTATCTATCAATCTACCTACCTATCTGTATTTATCTACCTACCTACCTACCTATCTCTATCTATCTATCTACCTATCTACCTATCTCTATCTATCTATCTACCTACCTACATATCTGTATCTATCAATCTACCTACCTACCTATCTCTATCTATCTATCTACCTACCTACCTATCTCTATCTATCTATTACCTACCTACCTATCTGTATCTATCTATCTAACTACCTACCTATCTGTATCTATCTATCTACCTACCTACCTATCTCTATCTATCTATCTACCTACCTACCTATCTCTATCAATCTACCTACCTACCTATCTCTATCTATCTACCTACCTACCTATCTCTATCTATCTTTCTACCTACCTACATATCTTTATCTATCTACCTACCTACCAACCTATCTGTATCTATCTATCTACCTACCTACCTATCTCTATCTATTTACCTACCTACCTATCTCTATCTATCTATCTACCTACCTACCTATCTGTATCTATCAATCTACCTACCTACCTATCTCTATCTATCTACCTACCTACCTACCTATCTCTATCTATCTATCTACCTACCTACCTATCTCTATCAATCTACCTACCTACCTATCTCTATCTATCTACCTACCTACCTACCTATCTCTATCTATCAATCTACCTACCTACCTATCTCTATCTATCTATCTACCTACCTACATATCTGTATCTATCTACCTACCTACCTATCTCTATCTATCTATCTACCTACCTACCTATCTCTATCTATCTATCTACCTACCTACCTATCTCTATCTATCTACCTACCTACCTATCTGTATCTACCTACCTACCTACCTACCTATCTGTATCTATCTATCTACCTACCTACATAATTGTATCTATATATCTACCTACCTACCTATCTGTATCTATCTACCTACCTAACTATCTGTATCTATCAATCTACCTACCTACCTATCTCAATCTATCTATCTACCTACCTACCTATCTCTTTCTATCTATCTACCTACCTACCTATCTCTATCTATCTATCTACCTACCTACCTATTTCTATCTATCTATCTACCTACCTACCTATCTCTATCTATCTATCTACCTACCTACCTATCTCTATCTATCAATCTACCTACCTATCTGTATTTATCTACCTACCTACCTACCTATCTCTATCTATCAATATACCTACCTACCTATCTCTATCTATCTATCTACCTACCTACCTATCTCTATCAATCTACCTACCTACCTATCTGTATCTATCAATCAACCTACCTACCTACCTATCTCTATCTATCTACCTACCTACCTACCTATCTCTATCAATCTACCTACCTATCTCTATCTATCTACCTACCTACCTACCTATCTCTACCTATCAATCTACCTACCTACCTATCTGTATCTATTTATCTACCTACCTACCTATCTCTATCTATCTATCTACCTACCTACCTATCTCTATCTATCTATCTACCTACCTACCTATCTGTATCTATCTACCTACCTACCTACCTATCTCTATCTATCTATCTACCTACCTACCTATCTCTATCAATCTACCTACCTACCTATCTCTATCTATCTACCTACCTACCTACCTATCTCTATCTATCAATCTACCTACCTACCTATCTCTATCTATCTATCTACCTACCTACATATCTGTATCTATCTACCTACCTACCTATCTCTATCTATCTATCTACCTACCTACCTATCTCTATCAATCTACCTACCTACCTATCTCTATCTATCTACCTACCTACCTACCTATCTCTATCTATCAATCTACCTACCTACCTATCTCTATCTATCTATCTACCTACCTACATATCTGTATCTATCTACCTACCTACCTATCTCTATCTATCTATCTACCTACCTACCTATCTCTATCTATCTATCTACCTACCTACCTATCTCTATCTATCTACCTACCTACCTATCTGTATCTACCTACCTACCTACCTACCTATCTGTATCTATCTATCTACCTACCTACATATCTGTATCTATATATCTACCTACCTACCTATCTGTATCTATCTATCTACCTACCTAACTATCTGTATCTATCAATCTACCTACCTACCTATCTCTATCTATCTATCTACCTACCTACCTATCTCTTTCTATCTATCTACCTACCTACCTATCTCTATCTATCTATCTACCTACCTACCTATCTCTATCTATCTATCTACCTACCTACCTATCTCTATCTATCTATCTACCTTCCTACCTATCTCTATCTATCAATCTACCTACCTATCTGTATTTATCTACCTACCTACCTACCTACCTATCTCTATCTATCTATCTACCTACCTACCTATCTCTATCTATCAATCTACCTACCTACCTATCTGTATCTATCAATCTACCTACCTACCTATCTCTATCTATCTATGTACCTACCTACCTATCTCTATCTATCAATCTACCTACCTACCTATCTGTATCTATCAATCAACCTACCTACCTACCTATCTCTATCTATCTACCTACCTACCTACCTATCTCTATCAATCTACCTACCTATCTCTATCTATCTACCTACCTACCTACCTATCTCTACCTATCAATCTACCTACCTACCTATCTGTATCTATTTATCTATCTACCTACCTATCTCTATCTATTTATCTACCTACCTACCTATCTCTATCTATCTATCTACCTACCTACCTATCTCTATCTATCTATCTACCTACCTACCTATCTCTATCTATCAATCTACCTACCTATCTGTATTTATCTACCTACCTACCTACCTATCTCTATCTATCTATCTACCTATCTACCTATCTCTATCTATCTATCTACCTACCTACATATCTGTATCTATCAATCTACCTACCTACCTATCTCTATCTATCTATCTACCTACCTACCTATCTCTATCTATCTATTACCTACCTACCTATCTGTATCTATCTATCTAACTACCTACCTATCTGTATCTATCTATCTACCTACCTACCTATCTCTATCTATCTATCTACCTACCTACCTATCTCTATCAATCTACCTACCTACCTATCTCTATCTATCTACCTACCTACCTATCTCTATCTATCTTTCTACCTACCTACATATCTTTATCTATCTACCTACCTACCAACCTATCTGTATCTATCTATCTACCTACCTACCTATCTCTATCTATTTACCTACCTACCTATCTCTATCTATCTATCTACCTACCTACCTATCTGTATCTATCAATCTACCTACCTACCTATCTCTATCTATCTACCTACCTACCTACCTATCTCTATCTATCTATCTACCTACCTACCTATCTCTATCAATCTACCTACCTACCTATCTCTATCTATCTACCTACCTACCTACCTACCTATCTCTATCTATCAATCTACCTACCTACCTATCTCTATCTATCTATCTACCTACCTACATATCTGTATCTATCTACCTACCTACCTATCTCTAGCTAT
The DNA here is from genome assembly GCA_024509115.1 of Crotalus helleri. Taxonomy (NCBI): domain Eukaryota; kingdom Metazoa; phylum Chordata; class Lepidosauria; order Squamata; family Viperidae; genus Crotalus; species Crotalus helleri. The sequence continues at coordinate 684,613 of JAKSXO010000103.1, forward strand.
CTATCTACCTACCTACCTATCTCTATCTATCTATCTACCTACCTACCTATCTCTATCTATCTATCTACCTACCTACCTATCTCTATCTATCTACCTACCTACCTATCTGTATCTACCTACCTACCTACCTACCTATCTGTATCTATCTATCTACCTACCTACATAATTGTATCTATATATCTACCTACCTACCTATCTGTATCTATCTACCTACCTAACTATCTGTATCTATCAATCTACCTACCTACCTATCTCAATCTATCTATCTACCTACCTACCTATCTCTTTCTATCTATCTACCTACCTACCTATCTCTATCTATCTATCTACCTACCTACCTACCTACCTATCTCTATCTATCTATCTACCTACCTACCTATCTCTATCTATCTATCTACCTACCTACCTATCTCTATCTATCAATCTACCTACCTATCTGTATTTATCTACCTACCTACCTATCTCTATCTATCAATATACCTACCTACCTATCTCTATCTATCTATCTACCTACCTACCTATCTCTATCTATCAATCTACCTACCTACCTATCTGTATCTATCAATCAACCTACCTACCTACCTATCTCTATCTACCTACCTACCTACCTACCTATCTCTATCAATCTACCTACCTATCTCTATCTATCTACCTACCTACCTACTTATCTCTACCTATCAATCTACCTACCTACCTATCTGTATCTATTTATCTACCTACCTACCTATCTCTATCTATCTATCTACCTACCTACCTATCTCTATCTATCTATCTACCTACCTACCTATCTCTATCTATCAATCTACCTACCTATCTGTATTTATCTACCTACCTACCTACCTATCTCTATCTATCTATCTACCTACCTACCTATCTCTATCTATCTATCTACCTACCTACCTATCTCTATCTATCTATCTATCTATCTACCTACCTACCTATCTCTATCTATCTATCTACCTACCTACCTATCTGTATCTATCTATCTAACTACCTACCTATCTGTATCTATCTATCTACCTACCTACCTATCTCTATCTATCTATCTATCTACCTACCTACCTATCTCTATCAATCTACCTACCTACCTATCTCTATCTATCTACCTACCTACCTATCTCTATCTATCTTTCTACCTACCTACATATCTTTATCTATCTACCTACCTACCAACCTATCTGTATCTATCTATCTACCTACCTACCTATCTCTATCTATCTATTTACCTACCTACCTATCTCTATCTATCTATCTACCTACCTACCTATCTGTATCTATCAATCTACCTACCTACCTATCTCTATCTATCTATCTACCTACCTACCTATCTCTATCTATCTATCTACCTACCTACCTATCTCTATCTATCTATCTACCTACCTACCTGTATCTATCTACCTACCTACCTACCTATCTCTATCTATCTACCTACCTACCTATCTCTATCAATCTACCTACCTACCTATCCCTATCTATCTACCTACCTACCTATCTCTATCTATCTTTCTACCTACCTACATATCTGTATCTATCTACCTACCTACCTACCTATCTGTATCTATCTATCTACCTACCTATCTCTATCTATCTATTTATCTACCTACCTATCTCTATCTATCTATCTACCTACCTACCTATCTGTATCTATCAATCTACCTACCTACCTATCTCTATCTATCTATCTACCTACCTACCTATCTCTATCTATCTATCTACCTACCTACCTATCTGTATCTATCTATCTAACTACCTACCTATCTGTATCTATCTATCTACCTACCTACCTATATCTATCTATCTACCTACCTACTTATCTCTATCAATCTACCTACCTACCTATCTCTATCTATCTACCTACCTACCTATCTCTATCTATCTTTCTACCTACCTACATAACTGTATCTATCTACCTACCTACCTATCTGTATCTATCTATCTACCTACCTACCTATCTCTATCTATCTATTTACCTACCTACCTATCTCTATCTATCTATCTATCTACCTACCTACCTATCTGTATCTATCAATCTACATACCTACCTATCTCTATCTATCTATCTACCTACCTACCTATCTCTATCTATCTATCCACCTACCTACCTATCTCTATCAATCTACCTACCTACCTATCCCTATCTATCTACCTACCTATCTCTATCTATCAATCTACCTACCTACCTATCCCTATCTATCTACCTACCTACCTACCTATCTCTATCTATCAATCTACCTACCTACCTATCTCTATCTATCTACCTACCTACCTACATATCTGTATCTATCTACCTACCTACCTATCTCTATCTATCTTTCTACCTACCTACATATCTTTATCTATCTACCTACCTACCAACCTATCTGTATCTATCTATCTACCTACCTACCTATCTCTATCTATCTATTTACCTACCTACCTATCTCTATCTATCTATCTACCTACCTACCTATCTGTATCTATCAATCTACCTACCTACCTATCTCTATCTATCTATCTACCTACCTACCTATCTCTATCTATCTATCTACCTACCTACCTATCTCTATCTATCTATCTACCTACCTACCTGTATCTATCTACCTACCTACCTACCTATCTCTATCTATCTACCTACCTACCTATCTCTATCAATCTACCTACCTACCTATCCCTATCTATCTACCTACCTACCTATCTCTATCTATCTTTCTACCTACCTACATATCTGTATCTATCTACCTACCTACCTACCTATCTGTATCTATCTATCTACCTACCTATCTCTATCTATCTATTTATCTACCTACCTATCTCTATCTATCTATCTACCTACCTACCTATCTGTATCTATCAATCTACCTACCTACCTATCTCTATCTATCTATCTACCTACCTACCTATCTCTATCTATCTATCTACCTACCTACCTATCTGTATCTATCTATCTAACTACCTACCTATCTGTATCTATCTATCTACCTACCTACCTATATCTATCTATCTACCTACCTACTTATCTCTATCAATCTACCTACCTACCTATCTCTATCTATCTACCTACCTACCTATCTCTATCTATCTTTCTACCTACCTACATAACTGTATCTATCTACCTACCTACCTATCTGTATCTATCTATCTACCTACCTACCTATCTCTATCTATCTATTTACCTACCTACCTATCTCTATCTATCTATCTATCTACCTACCTACCTATCTGTATCTATCAATCTACATACCTACCTATCTCTATCTATCTATCTACCTACCTACCTATCTCTATCTATCTATCCACCTACCTACCTATCTCTATCAATCTACCTACCTACCTATCCCTATCTATCTACCTACCTATCTCTATCTATCAATCTACCTACCTACCTATCCCTATCTATCTACCTACCTACCTACCTATCTCTATCTATCAATCTACCTACCTACCTATCTCTATCTATCTACCTACCTACCTACATATCTGTATCTATCTACCTACCTACCTATCTCTATCTATCTATCTACCTACCTACCTATCTGTATCTATTTATCTACCTACCTACCTATCTCTATCTATCTATCTACCTACCTACCTATCTCTATCTATCTACCTACCTACCTATCTCTATCAATCTACCTACCTACCTATCTCTATCTATCTACCTACCTACCTATCTGTATGTATCTACCTACCTACCTACCTATCTGTATCTATCTAACTACCTACCTACATATCTGTATCTATATATCTACCTACCTATCTATCTGTATCTATCTATCTACCTACCTAACTATCTGTATCTATCAATCTACCTACCTACCTATCTCTATCTATCTATCTACCTACCTACCTATCTCTTTCTATCTATCTACCTACCTACCTATCTCTATCTATCTATCTACCTACCTACCTATCTGTATCTATCAATCTACCTACCTACCTATCTCTATCTATCTATCTACCTACCTACCTATCTCTATCTATCTACCTACCTACCTACCTATCTCTATCTATCTATCTACCTACCTACCTATCTGTATCTATCTATCTACCTACCTACCTATCTGTATCTATCTATCTACCTATCTCTATCTATCAATCTACCTACCTACCTATCTCTATCTATCTATCTACCTACCTACCTACCTCTATCTATCAATCTACCTACCTATCTGTATTTATCTACCTACCTACCTATCTCTATCTATCTACCTACCTACCTATCTCTATCTATCAATCTACCTACCTACCTATCTGTATCTATCAATCTACCTACCTACCTATCTCTATCTATCTACCTACATACCTACCTATCTCTATCAATCTACCTACCTACCTACCTATCTGTATCTATCTACCTACCTACCTACCTATCTGTATCTATCAATCTACCTACCTACATATCTGTATCTATCAATCTACCTACATACCTATACCTATCTATCTATCTACCTACCTACCTATCTCTATCTATCAATCTACCTACCTACCTATCTGTATCTATCAATCTACCTACCTACCTATCTCTATTTATCTACCTACCTACCTACCTATCTCTATCAATCTACCTACCTACCTATCTCTATCTATCAATCTACCTACCTACCTATCTGTATCTATCTATCTACCTATCTACCTATCTCTATCTATCAATCTACCTACCTACCTATCTCTATCTATCTATCTACCTACCTATCTGTATTTATCTACCTACCTACCTACCTATCTCTATCTATCTACCTACCAACCTATCTCTATCTATCAATCTACCTACCTACCTATCTGTATCTATCAATCTACCTACCTACCTACCTATCTCTATCTATCTATCTATCTATCTATCTATCTATCTATCTATCTATCTATCTATCTATCTATCTACCTACCTACCTATCTCTATCTATCAATCTACCTACCTACCTATCTGTATCTATCAATCTACCTACCTACCTATCTCTATCTATCTACCTACATACCTACCTATCTCTATCAATCTACCTACCTACCTATCTCTATCTATCTACCTACCTACCTACCTATCTCTATCTATCAATCTAACTACCTACCTATCTGTATCTATCTATCTACCTACCTACCTATCTCTATCTATCTATCTACCTACCTACCTATCTCTATCTATCTACCTACCTACCTATCTCTATCTATCTATCTACCTACCTACCTATCTCTATCTATCAATCTACCTACCTATCTCTATTTATCTACCTACCTACCTACCTATCTCTATCTATCTACCTACCTATCTGTATCTATCAATCTACCTACCTACCTATCTGTATCTATCAATCTACCTACCTACCTATCTGTATCTATCTATCTACCTACCTACCTATCTCTATCTATCAATCTACCTACCTACCTATCTCTATCTATCTATCTACCTACCTACCTATCTGTATCTATCTACCTACCTACCTATCTGTATCTATCTACCTACCTACCTACCTATCTGTATCTATCTATCTACCTACCTACATATCTGTATCTATATATCTACCTACCTACCTATCTGTATCTATCTATCTACCTACCTAACTATCTGTATCTATCAATCTATCTACCTACCTACCTATCTCTATCTATCTATCTACCTACCTACCTATCTCTATCAATCTACCTACCTACCTATCTCTATCTACCTACCTACCTACCTATCTCTATCTATCAATCTACCTACCTACCTATCTCTATCTATCTATCTACCTACCTATATATCTGTATCTATCTACCTACCTACCTATCTCTATCTATCTATCTACCTACCTACCTATCTCTATCTATCTATCTACCTACCTACCTATCTCTATCTATCTATCTACCTACCTACCTATCTCTATCTATCTACCTATCTACCTATCTGTATCTACCTACCTGCCTACCTACCTATCTGTATCTATCTATCTACCTACCTACATAATTGTATCTATATATCTACCTACCTACCTATCTGTATCTATCTACCTACCTAACTATCTGTATCTATCAATCTACCTACCTACCTATCTCTATCTATCTATCTACCTACCTACCTATCTCTTTCTATCTATCTACCTACCTACCTGTAAGGACCCACCCCACTTTGCATCTTAAGAAGACAGAACTCTTGGAATAGTTCTTCCAACAGGAATCCTTTATTAAGAGAAAATGGTTGCAGGCATGCTAGACAGGACTTGGGGTCCAAGCTCTCCCATTCAAGGTTTTAAGGGGTTCCCCAGTACTCCCACCCAATCAACCCCCCTTCCCAGTGATAGTTTCAAGTATCACAATTCCACCCCGTTTCTTCTTTCTTCCGTCTGGATGGAGACTTCAGATAACTACATGAAAGGCAAATACTCTTCTTTGTTAATGCTAATGTTCTCTGGTGTTAACGCTTTGAGGTTACAATAGGTTACAATAAACACACATTCAGCATTCAGCTCTTTGAAGTCTACTGAAGGAAGTGAGGGCCATAAAGCCCTTTTGTTCTCCCCCTTCTCTCCCTCTTATGGCAGAATCCAAAGAAGGCAGAATTGGGAGTTTCTATATTTGATAATTAAAGATGAAATATGATTGGATTCTGACATCCGGCCCCTCTTAAAAATAAGAGAGATCCACCTGAAAGAAAACACAAGTATAAAATTTAGTCAGGCTTGTTAGGATACTCTGTGTGAAACTTCTTCAATAGCTTCGGGGCTCTGACATGACGTTTATGGACCCACTCATTTTGTGAGGGAGGGAGGTGTTTCCAGGCAACTAGGTACTGAGTTGCTCCATGATATCTCCTAGAGTCAAGGACTTCCTTTATTTCGAAGTGTTGTTCACCCTCCACCATGATTGGAGGTGGTGGGGGGGGATTTTTGGCCGTAGAGGTGACTGATGCTCTCTTTTCAGCAAGCTGCAATGAAAAATTGGGTGTATTTGCCTGAGATTTTTGGGTAATTCTAATTCTACTGTTACTGGATTTATGATTCTTTTAATTGGAAAAGGTCCTATGTATTTTGGTCCAAGTTTTTTACAGGGCTGTAGGGACTTTAGGTATTTTGTAGATAAGTACACCATTTCTCCTATAATGAATGGTGTAGGCTCAACCCTTTTTTTTATCGGCTTGTGTTTTGTAAGCCTGCCTAGCTTCATCTAGTGCTTTTCTGACTATTGGCCAGGTGTTTTGTAATTTTTCCATCCATTCTTTCAGCGAGGGGATCGTTGGTTCGTTTGGGGTTAATTCTGGCATGGGGTTGAAACTTTGACCGGTGGCTATTTGAAAAGGAGTGTAACCTGTGCTGGAGTGGACTGCATTATTGTAGGCAACTTCTGCAAAAGGGAGTAAGTCCGCCCACTCGGTCTGCTGGAAACTAAGAAAACATCTTAAATATTGCTTAAGTACTGAGTTCATTTTTTCAGCCCCCCCATTTCCTTGAGGGTGGTGGCTAGATGTCAGTCCCTGAGTGGTTCCTAAGAGGGATAAAAATTCCTTCCAAAATGCAGACGTAAATTGCACCCCCCTGTCAGAGATGATGCGTTGGGGTGCCCCATGCAATCTGTAAATGTGTTGGATGAAAAGTTTTGCTAAGGCTTTTGCAGTGGGAATATTTTGGCAAGGGATAAAGTGCACCTGTTTGGAAAACAAGTCCGTGACCGTCCAGACCACAGTATTCCCATTGCTTTCTGGCAATTCCACTATAAAATCCATGGCTATTTCTCTCCAGGGGGCTGAGGGACTTGCCACTGTTTGCAATAGTCCTGGCACTTTCCCTTGCAACCTCTTTGCCGTGGCACATTTTGGACAACTGGCTATATAACTTTCAATGTCCTTTTTCATGGATGGCCACCAAAATTGCCGTTTAATTAAATGTAAAGTTTTTACAAATCCAAAATGCCCTGCTGATTTTGTGTCATGGCAAAGGTGCATGAAAATTACTCTTTGAGTTGTTGGTATATATAACTTTTCCCCTATCCAAGGCAACCCGTCTCTCATTGTGCACACATTTTTGTTTTTCTGGAACCAATCATCTGTTTCCAAACTTTTTCTGAATTCAATTCCAGTTTGGCTGTCCAGTTGTGGTTTTAATTTGGCTTGGGTTCTTGTGGTTACTGGTGCTGCCAGTTGTGACTCTGCCATTATTGGTCTAGAGTCTGTGGTTCGTGCGCTGTTATATTGGGGCATGCGAGATAGTGCATCTGCCAGGAAGTTCTTTCTTCCTGGTAAATGTTTGAGCTTAAATTGGAATTGGTGAAAATGCTCGGACCAGCGGGCTTGTTTGGGATTGAGTTTCCTGGAAGTTTTCAGGGCTTCCAAATTTTTGTGATCAGTCCACACCTGGAAGGGGATTTTGTTGCCTTCCAGGAACTGTCGCCATGTGAGTAATGCCCAACGTATCCCATAAGCCTCCTTCTCCCATACGGGCCAGCGCTGTTCTGTTTCCGTGAGTTTCTTGGATGTATATGCACAGGGTTGCAATACTGCATCATCATTTTCTTGTAATAGCACAGCCCCCACTGCCACATCACTTGCATCTGCCTGTATTATGAAGGGCTTGTCCATGTCTGGGTGCCTTAGTACTGGTTCGGCAGAAAAAAGTCTCTTTAGTCTCTCAAACGCTGCTTGGCACTCCATTGTCCATGTTAGTGGCTGGCTAGGTTTTACTGAGGATGTTCCCTTCGTTTTTAGTAAGTTGGTGAGGGGCAAGGCTATCTGTGCAAATGAGGGGATGAATTGGCGGTAAAAATTTGCAAAGCCCAGGAAACTTTGTAGTTGCTTTCTTGTGCGGGGTGGTGCCCATTCTAATACTGCTCTGACCTTCTCTGGGTCCATTTCAATGCCCTGTGGGGATATGCGATAGCCTAGGTAGTCTATCCTTTCCTGGTGGAATTCGCATTTTGAGAGTTTGGCATATAGGTGAGCGGCTCGCAGCTTCTTTAAAACCGCTCTGACAAGTTTGACGTGTTCTTCTTTTGTTTCGGTAAAGATAAGAATGTCGTCCAAGTAAACAAGGACCCCCTTAAACAGGTGCTCCCTTAGAACGTCATTGATTAATTGCATAAAGACTGCAGGGCCCCCTTGTAATCCAAATGGCAAGACTTTGAATTGATAGCACCCCATGGGGCAGTTAAATGCAGTCTTCCATTCGTCCCCTTCCTTGATTCTCACGCGATAGTAAGCTTCCCTTAAGTCTAGTTTAGAAAAAATTTTCCCTTTCGATAGGTGTGACAGCATGTCTTTCATGAGGGGCAGCGGGTATAGGTTGCTTTCACTGATTGTGTTCAGGGCCCTATAATCCACGCATAAACGTAAAGAGCCATCCTTCTTCTCTCTAAAAAGGACCGGGGCAGCCACTTTAGGCTTAGCTGGTTCAATGAAACCTCTCTCCAGGTTTTTTTTTATAAATCTTTCCATTTCCTCCTTCTCCTTTGGGCTCATGGAGTATAATCTGGGTTTCGGGAGTTTTGCCCCAGGCTTGAATTCAATGGTACAGTCTGTGGGTCGGTGGGGGGGAAGTTCATTCGCCCTCTCCTCACTGAAGACTTCAGCAAGGTCCCTATATTCCTCTGGTATTTCTGTTAATCTTTTTTCCTCTCCTATGGATGCTTTTTCTATTCTTGATTCTGGTAGCCTCTCTTGGGGTTTTAAGTCCATAGGGTCCCCCTTCGGGAATTTGATTTCTGTCGTCCTCCAATTTACCCAGGGGTTCCATTTTTTCAACCATTCCATCCCTAGAATCATTGGGCATTCCATACCTGGGGTCACCACAAACGTTAAGTCCTCTTCATGGTTGCCCAGGGAGAGGTGTATTGGCAGAGTGGCTAGGGTAGCTGGCACCCCCCCTGCTATGGATCCATCTAGCTGGCCAAATGAGATTGGTTGTTCCAGTCTCCTGGATGGGATGCCCAGATTCCCCACTAGTGTTGGGCTAATGAGGCAGCGGGTGCAGCCAGAGTCTATTAAGGCTTTCACCTTCACAGCTTCGGGCATGGGGGGGATTAATATAGTCACTGTTTTGAAGATGGGTGTGATGCGTCCACTTACCAGGGGTTCGCCTTCCGAGCTGTCATCTGAGGCATCCACCGTCCCTGTGGTGTAGGCTGGAGTTCTTTCCCCTTGGTGAGCAGAGGTGGGGGTTTCTGCAATTGCCATCATTTTCATGGCTGTTTCTTTTGGCTTAGCTGAATACCCTCTGGGTTTGTTGATTGGGGATCTGTCTGGGTTGTGCTGGGGGGCCTTTGAGCGGCATTCTACAGCTCGATGCCCTTCTCTTCCGCACTTGAAACACCCCATCTGCTTCTTGGCTGTATCCGATGATTTCACCGGTTGGTGTGTCAGCTCAGGCGGGGGGCGGCTCCATTGTTTTCCTCGGCGATGCCTCTTCAATATGTCGATCTCTGCTTCCTCTGCCAAGACGTACCATTCCTCAAGTCGATGTGGGTCTCCTCGGGGCAGGCAAGCATCATATAGATCATAGTTTAGTCCGTCTTTGAAACGGCCAAGGAGGATGTCTTCTGGCCAATTCAGTTTGCTGGCAATGGCTCGGAATTCTTATGTATACTCAGCCACTGGGCGTTTGCCCTGCCTCATCGTTGTTATTCTTTCACGGGCTTTGCGATCAGCCAGGGGGTCTTCAAATCGTCTTCTCAAAGAGGACATGAAACGGTTGAAGTTACTGAGTTCTGGGGCATTGGAGTCATGCAGGTTCACCACCCAATCTGCAGCTGGTCCATCCAGGGCAGATTGCACGATCCGGATGCGGGCTTTGTCGCTGGGGATGTCCTGCCCATATTCCTCCATGTAGCTGAGGACTTGGGTTAGGAAAAACCCCAAGCGTGTTGGCTCCCCTTTGAATTTCACCTCCAACGGTGGACGTCTTGGAATGGATCGGTGCCTCCATTGTGGGTGGTAGTGTCTTCCGTCCAGATTTCCATCTTGGGTCCGGTAGGGGGTGGGAGCTCCTGGATCAGTAAATGTCCCTGGGGTTGCAGGTTCCACGTCCCCCTCGGTGTCTCTCCCTTTGTGGCTCCAGGAACTGGGGCGGGCGTAGGGCTCAGGAATCTCCTCTCCTAGGGAGCTGAGAGTTCTCTTCATCAGGTCAATAGCTTTCTCTAGGATCCAGTCTGAGTATGGCATACAGCTTCCTCCCTCTTCACTTGCGTGCAGGGATTTCTCCATCTCCTGCTTCCATTCTGGTTGCTTGGTCCCCCGTCTCAGGGTCACTTTTCTTGATTCCTTTCCCCACTCGCTTTTCTTTCCAACGCCCATCGACCAGTGAGGCTTGTGGTCCTGTGTCTCCACCACTTCTTCTTCTGAGAAATCTGGCCTCTCGGATCCCAACATCTGGCAAGGTTCCAACTGGGTCAGCGGCTCTCTTTCCAGGGAGTTTTCTCCCTCTCTTGCTTCGTTGTCTGACATGGTAAATTTTTGCAAAATCCCCCGGCAAGGGTCTACCTTCCAGGTGGATTAATTTTGCAAGTCCTGTCTAATGTAAGGACCCACCCCACTTTGCATCTTAAGAAGACAGAACTCTTGGAATAGTTCTTCCAACAGGAATCCTTTATTAAGAGAAAATGGTTGCAGGCATGCTAGACAGGACTTGGGGTCCAAGCTCTCCCATTCAAGGTTTTAAGGGGTTCCCCAGTAGTCCCACCCAATCAACCCCCCTTCCCAGTGATAGTTTCAAGTATCACAATTCCACCCCGTTTCTTCTTTCTTCCGTCTGGATGGAGACTTCAGATAACTACATGAAAGGCAAATACTCTTCTTTGTTAATGCTAATGTTCTCTGGTGTTAACGCTTTGAGGTTACAATAGGTTACAATAAACACACATTCAGCATTCAGCTCTTTGAAGTCTACTGAAGGAAGTGAGGGCCATAAAGCCCTTTTGTTCTCCCCCTTCTCTCCCTCTTATGGCAGAATCCAAAGAAGGCAGAATTGGGAGTTTCTATATTTGATAATTAAAGATGAAATATGATTGGATTCTGACACTACCTATCTCTATCTATCTATCTACCTACCTACCTATCTCTATCTATCTACCTACCTACCTATCTCTATCTATCTATCTACCTACCTACCTATGTCTATCTATCTATCTACCTACCTATCTGTATTTATCTACCTACCTACCTACCTATCTCTATCTATCTACCTACCAACCTATCTCTATCTATCAATCTACCTACCTACCTATCTGTATCTATCAATCTACCTACCTACCTACCTATCTCTATCTATCTATCTATCTATCTATCTATCTATCTATCTATCTATCTATCTATCTATCTATCTATCTATCTATCTATCTACCTACCTATCTCTATCTATCAATCTACCTACCTACCTATCTGTATCTATCAATCTACCTACCTACCTATCTCTATCTATCTACCTACATACCTACCTATCTCTATCAATCTACCTACCTACCTATCTCTATCTATCTACCTACCTACCTACCTATCTCTATCTATCAATCTACCTACCTACCTATCTCTATCTATCTATCTACCTACCTATATATCTGTATCTATCTACCTACCTACCTATCTCTATCTATCTATCTACCTACCTACCTATCTCTATCTATCTATCTACCTACCTACCTATCTCTATCTATCTATCTACCTACCTACCTATCTCTATCTATCTACCTACCTACCTATCTCTATCTATCTACCTACCTACCTATCTGTATCTACCTACCTACCTACCTACCTATCTGTATCTATCTATCTACCTACCTACATAATTGTATCTATATATCTACCTACCTACCTATCTGTATCTATCTACCTACCTAACTATCTGTATCTATCAATCTACCTACCTACCTATCTCTATCTATCTATCTACCTACCTACCTATCTCTTTCTATCTATCTACCTACCTACCTATCTCTATCTATCTATCTACCTACCTACCTATCTCTATCTATCTACCTACCTACCTATCTCTATCTATCTATCTACCTACCTACCTATGTCTATCTATCAATCTACCTACCTATCTGTATTTATCTACCTACCTACCTACCTATCTCTATCTATCTATCTACCTACCTACCTATCTCTATCTATCAATCTACCTACCTACCTATCTGTATCTATCAATCTACCTACCTACCTATCTCTATCTATCTATCTACCTACCTATCTCTATCTATCAATCTACCTACCTACCTATCTGTATCTATCAATCAACCTACCTACCTATCTCTATCTATCTACCTACCTACCTACCTATCTCTATCAATCTACCTACCTATCTCTATCTATCTACCTACCTACCTACCTATCTCTACCTATCAATCTACCTACCTACCTATCTGTATCTATTTATCTACCTACCTATCTATCTCTATCTATTTATCTACCTACCTACCTATCTCTATCTATCTATCTACCTACCTACCTATCTCTATCTATCTATCTACCTACCTACCTATCTCTATCTATCAATCTACCTACCTATCTGTATTTATCTACCTACCTACCTACCTATCTCTATCTATCTATCTACCTACCTACCTATCTCTATCTATCTATCTACCTACCTACATATCTGTATCTATATATCTACCTACCTACCTATCTGTATCTATCTATCTACCTACCTAACTATCTGTATCTATCAATCTATCTACCTACCTACCTATCTCTATCTATCTATCTACCTACCTACCTATCTCTATCAATCTACCTACCTACCTATCTCTATCTATCTACCTACCTACCTACCTATCTCTATCTATCAATCTACCTACCTACCTATCTCTATCTATCTATCTACCTACCTATATATCTGTATCTATCTACCTACCTACCTATCTCTATCTATCTATCTACCTACCTACCTATCTCTATCTATCTATCTACCTACCTACCTATCTCTATCTATCTATCTATCTACCTACCTACCTATCTCTATCTATCTACCTACCTACCTATCTGTATCTACCTACCTACCTACCTACCTACCTATCTGTATCTATCTATCTACCTACCTACATAATTGTATCTATATATCTACCTACCTACCTATCTGTATCTATCTACCTACCTAACTATCTGTATCTATCAATCTACCTACCTACCTATCTCTATCTATCTATCTACCTACCTACCTATCTCTTTCTATCTATCTACCTACCTACCTATCTCTATCTATCTATCTACCTACCTACCTATCTCTATCTATCTACCTACCTACCTATCTCTATCTATCTATCTACCTACCTACCTATGTCTATCTATCTACCTACCTATCTGTATTTATCTACCTACCTACCTACCTATCTCTATCTATCTACCTACCAACCTATCTCTATCTATCAATCTACCTACCTACCTATCTGTATCTATCAATCTACCTACCTACCTACCTATCTCTATCTATCTATCTATCTATCTATCTATCTATCTATCTATCTATCTATCTATCTATCTATCTACCTACCTATCTCTATCTATCAATCTACCTACCTACCTATCTGTATCTATCAATCTACCTACCTACCTATCTCTATCTATCTACCTACATACCTACCTATCTCTATCAATCTACCTACCTACCTATCTCTATCTATCTACCTACCTACCTACCTATCTCTATCTATCAATCTACCTACCTACCTATCTGTATCTATCTATCTACCTACCTACCTATCTCTATCTATCTATCTACCTACCTTCCTATCTCTATCTATCTACCTACCTACCTACCTATCTCTATCTATCTACCTACCTACCTATCTCTATCTATCTATCTACCTACCTACCTATCTCTATCTATCAATCTACCTACCTATCTCTATTTATCTACCTACCTACCTACCTATCTCTATCTATCTACCTACCTATCTGTATCTATCAATCTACCTACCTACCTATCTGTATCTATCAATCTACCTACCTACCTATCTGTATCTATCTATCTACCTACCTACCTATCTCTATCTATCAATCTACCTACCTACCTATCTCTATCTATCTACCTACCTACCTATCTGTATCTATCTACCTACCTACCTACCTATCTGTATCTATCTATCTACGTACCTACATATCTGTATCTATATATCTACCTACCTACCTATCTGTATCTATCTATCTACCTACCTAACTATCTGTATCTATCAATCTATCTACCTACCTACCTATCTCTATCTATCTATCTACCTACCTACCTATCTCTATCAATCTACCTACCTACCTATCTCTATCTATCTACCTACCTACCTACCTATCTCTATCTATCAATCTACCTACCTACCTATCTATCTATCTATCTACCTACCTATATATCTGTATCTATCTACCTACCTACCTATCTCTATCTATCTATCTACCTACCTACCTATCTCTATCTATCTATCTATCTACCTACCTACCTATCTCTATCTATCTACCTACCTACCTATCTGTATCTACCTACCTACCTACCTACCTATCTGTATCTATCTATCTACCTACCTACATAATTGTATCTATATATCTACCTACCTACCTATCTGTATCTATCTACCTACCTAACTATCTGTATCTATCAATCTACCTACCTAACTATCTCTATCTATCTATCTACCTACCTACCTATCTCTTTC
Source organism: Crotalus helleri (assembly GCA_024509115.1). Lineage (NCBI taxonomy): Eukaryota > Metazoa > Chordata > Lepidosauria > Squamata > Viperidae > Crotalus > Crotalus helleri. Next base: position 700,177 of record JAKSXO010000103.1, read on the forward strand.
TATCTATCTACCTACCTACCTATCTCTATCTATCTATCTATCTACCTACCTACCTATCTCTATCTATCTACCTACCTACCTATCTCTATCTATCTATCTACCTACCTACCATTGTCTATCTATCAATCTACCTACCTATCTGTATTTATCTACCTACCTACCTACCTATCTCTATCTATCTATCTACCTACCTACCTATCTGTATCTATCAATCTACCTACCTACCTATCTCTATCTATCAATCTACCTACCTACCTATCTGTATCTATCAATCAACCTACCTACCTATCTCTATCTATCTACCTACCTACCTACCTATCTCTATCAATCTACCTACCTATCTCTATCTATCTACCTACCTACCTACCTATCTCTACCTATCAATCTACCTACCTACCTATCTGTATCTATTTATCTACCTACCTATCTATCTCTATCTATTTATCTACCTACCTACCTATCTCTATCTATCTATCTACCTACCTACCTATCTCTATCTATCAATCTACCTACCTATCTGTATTTATCTACCTACCTACCTACCTATCTCTATCTATCTATCTACCTACCTACCTATCTCTATCTATCTATCTACCTACCTACCTATCTGTATCTATCAATCTACCTACCTACCTATCTCTACCTATCTATCTACCTACCTACCTATCTCTATCTATCTATCTACCTACCTACCTATCTGTATCTATCTATCTAACTACCTGCCTATCTGTATCTATCTATCTACCTACCTACCTATCTCTATCTATCTATCTACCTACCTACCTATCTCTATCAATCTACCTACCTACCTATCTCTATCTATCTACCTACCTACCTATCTCTATCTATCTTTCTACCTACCTACATATCTTTATCTATCTACCTACCTACCAACCTATCTGTATCTATCTATCTACCTACCTACCTATCTCTATCTATCTATTTACCTACCTACCTATCTCTATCTATCTATCTACCTACCTACCTATCTGTATCTATCAATCTACCTACCTACCTATCTCTATCTATCTATCTACCTACCTACCTACCTATCTCTATCTATCAATCTACCTACCTACCTATCTGTATCTATCAATCAACCTACCTACCTATCTCTATCTATCTACCTACCTACCTACCTACCTATCTCTATCAATCTACCTACCTATCTCTATCTATCTATCTACCTACCTACCTATCTCTACCTATCAATCTACCTACCTACCTATCTGTATCTTTTTATCTACCTACCTATCTATCTCTATCTATTTATCTACCTACCTACCTATCTCTATCTATCTATCTACCTACCTACCTATCTCTATCTATCTATCTACCTACCTACCTATCTCTATCTATCAATCTACCTACCTATCTGTATTTATCTACCTACCTACCTACCTATCTCTATCTATCTATCTACCTACCTACCTATCTCTATCTATCTATCTACCTACCTACCTATCTGTATCTATCAATCTACCTACCTACCTATCTCTATCTATCTATCTACCTACCTACCTATCTCTATCTATCTATCTACCTACCTACCTATCTGTATCTATCTATCTAACTACCTACCTATCTGTATTTATCTATCTACCTACCTACCTATCTCTATCTATCTATCTACCTACCTACCTATCTCTATCAATCTACCTACCTACCTATCTCTATCTATCTACCTACCTACCTATCTCTATCTATCTTTCTACCTACCTACATATCTTTATCTATCTACCTACCTACCAACCTATCTGTATCTATCTATCTACCTACCTACCTATCTCTATCTATCTATTTACCTACCTACCTATCTCTATCTATCTATCTACCTACCTACCTATCTGTATCTATCAATCAACCTACCTACCTATCTCTATCTATCTATCTACCTACCTACCTATCTCTATCTATCTATCTACCTACCTACCTATCTGTATCTATCTATCTAACTACCTACCTATCTGTATCTATCTATCTACCTACCTACCTATCTCTATCTATCTATCTACCTACCTACCTATCTCTATCAATCTACCTACCTACCTATCTCTATCTATCTACCTACCTACCTATCTCTATCTATCTTTCTACCTACCTACATATCTTTATCTATCTACCTACCTACCAACCTATCTGTATCTATCTATCTACCTACCTACCTATCTCTATCTATCTATTTACCTACCTACCTATCTCTATCTATCTATCTACCTACCTACCTATCTGTATCTATCAATCTACCTACCTACCTATCTCTATCTATCTATCTACCTACCTGCCTATCTCTATCTATCAATCTACCTACCTACCTATCTGTATCTATCAATCAACCTACCTACCTATCTCTATCTATCTACCTACCTACCTACCTACCTATCTCTATCAATCTACCTACCTATCTCTATCTATCTATCTATCTACCTACCTACCTATCTCTACCTATCAATCTACCTACCTACCTATCTGTATCTATTTATCTACCTACCTATCTATCTCTATCTATTTATCTACCTACCTACCTATCTCTATCTATCTATCTACCTACCTACCTATCTCTATCTATCTATCTACCTACCTACCTATCTCTATCTATCAATCTACCTACCTATCTGTATTTATCTACCTACCTACCTACCTATCTCTATCTATCTATCTACCTACCTACCTATCTCTATCTATCTATCTACCTACCTACCTATCTGTATCTATCAATCTACCTACCTACCTATCTCTATCTATCTATCTACCTACCTACCTATCTCTATCTATCTATCTACCTACCTACTTATCTGTATCTATCTATCTAACTACCTACCTATCTGTATTTATCTATCTACCTACCTACCTATCTCTATCTATCTATCTACCTACCTACCTATCTCTATCAATCTACCTACCTACCTATCTCTATCTATCTACCTACCTACCTATCTCTATCTATCTTTCTACCTACCTACATATCTTTATCTATCTACCTACCTACCAACCTATCTGTATCTATCTATCTACCTACCTACCTATCTCTATCTATCTATTTACCTACCTACCTATCTCTATCTATCTATCTACCTACCTACCTATCTGTATCTATCAATCTACCTACCTACCTATCTCTATCTATCTATCTACCTACCTACCTATCTCTATCTATCTATCTACCTACCTACCTATCTGTATCTATCTATCTAACTACCTACCTATCTGTATCTATCTATCTACCTACCTACCTATCTCTATCTATATATCTACCTACCTACCTATCTCTATCAATCTACCTACCTACCTATCTCTATCTATCTACCTACCTACCTATCTCTATCTATCTTTCTACCTACCTACATATCTTTATCTATCTACCTACCTACCAACCTATCTGTATCTATCTATCTACCTACCTACCTATCTCTATCTATCTATTTACCTACCTACCTATCTCTATCTATCTATCTACCTACCTACCTATCTGTATCTATCAATCTACCTACCTACCTATCTCTATCTATCTATCTACCTACCTACCTATCTCTATCTATCAATCTACCTACCTACCTATCTGTATCTATCAATCAACCTACCTACCTATCTCTATCTATCTACCTACCTACCTACCTACCTATCTCTATCAATCTACCTACCTATCTCTATCTATCTATCTACCTACCTACCTATCTCTACCTATCAATCTACCTACCTACCTATCTGTATCTATTTATCTACCTACCTATCTATCTCTATCTATTTATCTACCTACCTACCTATCTCTATCTATCTATCTACCTACCTACCTATCTCTATCTATCTATCTACCTACCTACCTATCTCTATCTATCAATCTACCTACCTATCTGTATTTATCTACCTACCTATCTACCTATCTCTCTCTATCTATCTACCTACCTACCTATCTCTATCTATCTATCTACCTACCTACCTATCTGTATCTATCAATCTACCTACCTACCTATCTCTATCTATCTATCTACCTACCTACCTATCTCTATCTATCTATCTACCTACCTACCTATCTGTATCTATCTATCTAACTACCTACCTATCTGTATTTATCTATCTACCTACCTACCTATCTCTATCTATCTATCTACCTACCTACCTATCTCTATCAATCTACCTACCTACCTATCTCTATCTATCTACCTACCTACCTATCTCTATCTATCTTTCTACCTACCTACATATCTTTATCTATCTACCTACCTACCAACCTATCTGTATCTATCTATCTACCTACCTACCTATCTCTATCTATCTATTTACCTACCTACCTATCTCTATCTATCTATCTACCTACCTACCTATCTGTATCTATCAATCTACCTACCTACCTATCTCTATCTATCTATCTATCTACCTACCTACCTATCTCTATCTATCTATCTACCTACCTACCTATCTCTATCTATCTATCTACCTACCTACCTGTATCTATCTACCTACCTACCTACCTATCTCTATCTATCTACCTACCTACCTATCTCTATCAATCTACCTACCTACCTATCCCTATCTATCTACCTACCTACCTATCTCTATCTATCTTTCTACCTACCTACATATCTGTATCTATCTACCTACCTACCTACCTATCTGTATCTATCTATCTACCTACCTACCTATCTCTATCTATCTATTTACCTACCTACCTATCTCTATCTATCTACCTACCTACCTACCTATCTGTATCTATCAATCTACCTACCTACCTATCTCTATCTATCTATCTATCTACCTACCTACCTATCTCTATCTATCTATCTACCTACCTACCTATCTGTATCTATCTATCTAACTACCTACCTATCTGTATCTATCTATCTACCTACCTACCTATATCTATCTATCTACCTACCTACCTATCTCTATCAATCTACCTACCTACCTATCTCTATCTATCTACCTACCTACCTATCTCTATCTATCTTTCTACCTACCTACATATCTGTATCTATCTACCTACCTACCTACCTATCTGTATCTATCTATCTACCTACCTACCTATCTCTATCTATCTATTTACCTACCTACCTATCTCTATCTATCTATCTACCTACCTATCTCTATCTATCTACCTACCTACCTATCTCTATCTATCTATCTACCTACCTACCTATCTCTATCTATCTATCTACCTACCTACCCATCCCTATCTATCTACCTACCTATCTCTATCTATCAATCTACCTACCTACCTATCTCTATCTACCTACCTACCTACCTACATATCTGTATCTATCTACCTACCTACCTATCTCTATCTATCTATCTATCTACCTACCTGCCTATCTGTATCTATCTATCTACCTACCTACCTATCTCTATCTATCTATCTACCTACCTACCTATCTCTATCTATCTACCTACCTACCTATCTGTATGTATCTACCTACCTACCTACCTATCTGTATCTATCTATCTACCTACCTACATATCTGTATCTATATATCTACCTACCTACCTATCTGTATCTATCTATCTACCTACCTAACTATCTGTATCTATCAATCTACCTACCTACCTATCTCTATCTATCTATCTACCTACCTACCTATCTCTTTCTATCTACCTACCTACCTATCTCTATCTATCTATCTACCTACGAACCTATCTGTATCTATCAATCTACCTACCTACCTATCTCTATCTATCTATCTACCTACCTACCTATCTCTATCTATCTATCTACCTACCTACCTATCTATCTCTATCTATCTATCTACCTACCTACCTATCTGTATCTATCTATCTACATACCTACCTATCTGTATCTATCTATCTACCTACCTACCTATCTCTATCTATCTATCTACCTACCTACCTATCTGTATCTATCTACCTACCTACCTATCTCTATCTATCTACCTACCTACCTACCTATCTCTATCTATCAATCTACCTACCTACCTATCTGTATCTTTCTATCTACCTATCTACCTATCTCTATCTATCTATCTATCTACCTATCTGTATCTATCAATCTACCTACCTACCTATCTGTATCTATCAATCTACCTACCTACCTATCTGTATCTATCTATCTACCTACCTACCTATATCTATCTATCTACCTACCTACCTATCTCTATCAATCTACCTACCTACCTATCTCTATCTATCTACCTACCTACCTATCTCTATCTATCTTTCTACCTACCTACATATCTGTATCTATCTACCTACCTACCTACCTATCTGTATCTATCTATCTACCTACCTACCTATCTCTATCTATCTATTTACCTACCTACCTATCTCTATCTATCTATCTACCTACCTATCTCTATCTATCTACCTACCTACCTATCTCTATCTATCTATCTACCTACCTACCTATCTCTATCTATCTATCTACCTACCTACCCATCCCTATCTATCTACCTACCTATCTCTATCTATCAATCTACCTACCTACCTATCTCTATCTACCTACCTACCTACCTACATATCTGTATCTATCTACCTACCTACCTATCTCTATCTATCTATCTATCTACCTACCTGCCTATCTGTATCTATCTATCTACCTACCTACCTATCTCTATCTATCTATCTACCTACCTACCTATCTCTATCTATCTACCTACCTACCTATCTGTATGTATCTACCTACCTACCTACCTATCTGTATCTATCTATCTACCTACCTACATATCTGTATCTATATATCTACCTACCTACCTATCTGTATCTATCTATCTACCTACCTAACTATCTGTATCTATCAATCTACCTACCTACCTATCTCTATCTATCTATCTACCTACCTACCTATCTCTTTCTATCTACCTACCTACCTACCTATCTCTATCTATCTATCTACCTACGAACCTATCTGTATCTATCAATCTACCTACCTACCTATCTCTATCTATCTATCTACCTACCTACCTATCTCTATCTATCTATCTACCTACCTACCTATCTATCTCTATCTATCTATCTACCTACCTACCTATCTGTATCTATCTATCTACATACCTACCTATCTGTATCTATCTATCTACCTACCTACCTATCTCTATCTATCTATCTACCTACCTACCTATCTGTATCTATCTACCTACCTACCTATCTCTATCTATCTACCTACCTACCTACCTATCTCTATCAATCTACCTACCTACCTATCTCTATCTATCTACCTACCTACCTACCTATCTCTATCTATCAATCTACCTACCTACCTATCTGTATCTTTCTATCTACCTATCTACCTATCTCTATCTATCTATCTATCTACCTATCTGTATCTATCAATCTACCTACCTACCTATCTTTATCTATCAATCTACCTACCTACCTATCTCTATCTATCTATCTACCTACCTACCTATCTCTATCTATCAATCTACCTACCTACCTATCTCTATCTATCTACCTACCTACCTATCTGTATTTATCTACCTACCTACCTACCTATCTCTATCTATCTACCTACCTACCTATCTCTATCTATCTATCTACCTACCTATCTATCTCTATCTATCTATCTACCTACCTACCTATCTCTATCTATCAATCTACCTACCTACCTATCTGTATCTATCAATCTACCTACCTACCTATCTCTATCTATCTACCTACCTACCTACCTATCTCTATCAATCTACCTACCTACCTATCTCTATCTATCTATCTACCTACCTACCTATCTCTATCAATCTACCTACCTACCTATCTGTATCTATCAATCTACCTACCTACCTATCTCTATCTACCTACCTACCTACCTATCTCTATCAATCTACCTACCTATCTCTATCTATCTACCTACCTACCTATCTCTATCTATCAATCTACCTACCTACCTATCTGTATCTATTTATCTACCTACCTACCTATCTCTATCTATCTATCTACCTACCTACCTATCTCTATCTATCTATCTACCTACCTATCTCTATCTATCTATCTACCTACCTACCTATCTCTATCTATCAATCTACCTACCTACCTATCTGTATCTATCAATCTACCTACCTACCTATCTGTATCTATCAATCTACCTACCTACCTATCTCTATCTATCTCTCTACCTACCTACCTATCTCTATCTATCAATCTACCTACCTACCTATCTGTATCTATCAATCTACCTACCTACCTATCTCTATCTATCTACCTACATATCTGTATCTATATATCTACCTACCTACCAATCTCTATCTATCCACCTACCTACCTACCTATCTCTATCTATCAATCTACCTACCTACCTATCTCTATCTATCTATCTACCTACCTACCTATCTCTATCTATCAATCTACCTACCTACCTATCTGTATCTATCAATCTACCTACCTACCTATCTGTATCTATCAATCTACCTACCTACCTACCTATCTCTATCTATCTACCTACCTACCTACCTATCTCTATCAATCTACCTACCTACCTATCTCTATCTATCTATCTACCTACCTACCTATCTCTATCTATCTATCTACCTACCTACCTATCTGTATCTATCTATCTACCTACCCACCTATCTCTATCTATCTATCTACCTACCTACCTCTGTATCTATCTATCTACCTATCTACCTATCTCTATATATCTATCTACCTACCTACCTATCTCTATCTATCTATCTACCTACCTATCTCTATCTATCTACCTACCTACCTATCTCTATCTATCTATCTACCTACCTACCTATCTCTATCTATCTATCTACCTACCTACCCATCCCTATCTATCTACCTACCTATCTCTATCTATCAATCTACCTACCTACCTATCTCTATCTACCTACCTACCTACCTACATATCTGTATCTATCTACCTACCTACCTACCTATCTCTATCTATCTATCTATCTACCTACCTGCCTATCTGTATCTATCTATCTACCTACCTACCTATCTCTATCTATCTATCTACCTACCTACCTATCTCTATCTATCTACCTACCTACCTATCTGTATGTATCTACCTACCTACCTACCTATCTGTATCTATCTATCTACCTACCTACATATCTGTATCTATATATCTACCTACCTACCTATCTGTATCTATCTATCTACCTACCTAACTATCTGTATCTATCAATCTACCTACCTACCTATCTCTATCTATCTATCTACCTACCTACCTATCTCTTTCTATCTACCTACCTACCTATCTCTATCTATCTATCTACCTACGAACCTATCTGTATCTATCAATCTACCTACCTACCTATCTCTATCTATCTATCTACCTACCTACCTATCTCTATCTATCTATCTACCTACCTACCTATCTATCTCTATCTATCTATCTACCTACCTACCTATCTGTATCTATCTATCTACATACCTACCTATCTGTATCTATCTATCTACCTACCTACCTATCTCTATCTATCTATCTACCTACCTACCTATCTGTATCTATCTACCTACCTACCTATCTCTATCTATCTACCTACCTACCTACCTATCTCTATCAATCTACCTACCTACCTATCTCTATCTATCTACCTACCTACCTACCTATCTCTATCTATCAATCTACCTACCTACCTATCTGTATCTTTCTATCTACCTATCTACCTATCTCTATCTATCTATCTATCTATCTATCTATCTACCTATCTGTATCTATCAATGTACCTACCTACCTATCTGTATCTATCAATCTACCTACCTACCTATCTCTATCTATCTATCTACCTACCTACCTATCTCTATCTATCAATCTACCTACCTACCTATCTCTATCTATCTACCTACCTACCTATCTGTATTTATCTACCTACCTACCTACCTATCTCTATCTATCTACCTACCTACCTATCTCTATCTATCTATCTACCTACCTATCTATCTCTATCTATCTATCTACCTACCTACCTATCTCTATCTATCAATCTACCTACCTACCTATCTGTATCTATCAATCTACCTACCTACCTATCTCTATCTATCTACCTACCTACCTACCTATCTCTATCAATCTACCTACCTACCTATCTCTATCTATCTATCTACCTACCTACCTATCTCTATCAATCTACCTACCTACCTATCTGTATCTATCAATCTACCTACCTACCTATCTCTACCTACCTACCTACCTACCTATCTCTATCAATCTACCTACCTATCTCTATCTATCTACCTACCTACCTATCTCTATCTATCAATCTACCTACCTACCTATCTGTATCTATTTATCTACCTACCTACCTATCTCTATCTATCTATCTACCTACCTACCTATCTCTATCTATCTATCTACCTACCTATCTCTATCTATCTATCTACATACCTACCTATCTCTATCTATCAATCTACCTACCTACCTATCTGTATCTATCAATCTACCTACCTACCTATCTCTATCTATCAATCTACCTACCTACCTATCTGTATCTATCAATCTACCTACCTACCTATCTCTATCTATCTACCTACATATCTGTATCTATATATCTACCTACCTACCAATCTCTATCTATCTACCTACCTACCTACCTATCTCTATCTATCAATCTACCTACCTACCTATCTCTATCTATCTATCTACCTACCTACCTATCTCTATCTATCAATCTACCTACCTACCTATCTGTATCTATCAATCTACCTACCTACCTATCTGTATCTATCAATCTACCTACCTACCTACCTATCTCTATCTATCTACCTACCTACCTACCTATCTCTATCAATCTACCTACCTACCTACCTATCTCTATCTATCTATCTACCTACCTACCTATCTCTATCTATCTATCTACCTACCTACCTATCTGTATCTATCTATCTACCTACCCACCTATCTCTATCTATCTATCTACCTACCTACCTCTGTATCTATCTATCTACCTATCTACCTATCTCTATATATCTATCTACCTACCTACCTATCTCTATCTATCTATCTACCTACCTACATATCTCTATCTATTAATCTACCTACCTACCTATCTGTATCTATCTATCTACCTACCTACCTATCTCTATCAATCTACCTACCTACCTATCTCTATCTATCTATCTACCTACCTACCTATCTCTATCTATCAATCTACCTACCTACCTATCTGTATCTATCAATCTACCTACCTACCTATATCTATCTATCGATCTACCTACCTACCTATCTCTATCTATCAATCTACCTACCTACCTATCTCTATCAATCTACCTACCTACCTATCTCTATCTATCTACCTACCTACCTACCTATCTCTATCTATCAATCTACCTACCTACCTATCTGTATCTATCTATCTACCTACCTACCTATCTGTATCTATCTCTCTACCTACCTACCTATCTCTATCTATCTATCTACCTACCTACCTATCTCTATCTATCTATCTACCTACCTACCTATCTGTATCTATCAATCTACCTACCTACCTATCTCTATCTATCTACCTACCTACATATCTCTATCTATCTATCTACCTACCTACCTATCTGTATCTATCTATCTACCTACCTACCTATCTCTATCTATCTATCTATCTACCTACCTACCTATCTCTATCAATCTACCTACCTACCTATCTCTATCTATCTACCTACCTACCTACCTATCTCTATCTATCAATCTACCTACCTACCTATCTCTATCTATCTATCTACCTATCTACATATCTGTATCTATCTACCTACCTACCTACCTACCTATCTGTATCTATCTATCTACCTACCTACCTATCTCTATCTATCTATCTATCTATCTATCTACCTACCTACCTATCTCTATCTATCTATGTACCTACCTACCTATCTGTATCTATCAATCTACCTACCTACCTATCTCTATCTATCTATCTACCTACCTACCTATCTCTATCTATCTATCTACCTACCTACCTATCTGTATCTATCTATCTACCTACCTACCTATCTCTATCTATCTATCTACCTACCTACCTATCTCTATCTATCAATCTACCTACCTACCTATCTGTATCTATCAATCTACCTACCTACCTATCTCTATCTATCTATCTACCTACCTACCTATCTCTATCTATCAATCTACCTACCTACCTATCTGTATCTATCAATCTACCTACCTACCTATCTCTATCTATCTACCTACCTACCTACCTACCTATCTCTATCAATCTACCTACCTACCTATCTCTATCTATCTATCTACCTACCTACCTATCTCTATCTATCTATCTATCTACCTACCTACCTATCTCTATCTATCTATCTATCTATCTACCTACCTACATATCTCTATCTATTAATCTACCTACCTACCTATCTGTATCTATCTATCTACCTACCTACCTATCTCTATCAATCTACCTACCTACCTATCTCTATCTATCTATCTACCTACCTACCTATCTCTATCTATCAATCTACCTACCTACCTATCTGTATCTATCAATCTACCTACCTACCTATATCTATCTATCGATCTACCTACCTACCTATCTCTATCTATCAATCTACCTACCTACCTATCTCTATCAATCTACCTACCTACCTATCTCTATCTATCTACCTACCTACCTACCTATCTCTATCTATCAATCTACCTACCTACCTATCTGTATCTATCTATCTACCTACCTACCTATCTGTATCTATCTCTCTACCTACCTACCTATCTCTATCTATCTATCTACCTACCTACCTATCTCTATCTATCTATCTACCTACCTACCTATCTGTATCTATCAATCTACCTACCTACCTATCTCTATCTATCTACCTACCTACATATCTCTATCTATCTATCTACCTACCTACCTATCTGTATCTATCTATCTACCTACCTACCTATCTCTATCTATCTATCTATCTACCTACCTACCTATCTCTATCAATCTACCTACCTACCTATCTCTATCTATCTACCTACCTACCTACCTATCTCTATCTATCAATCTACCTACCTACCTATCTCTATCTATCTATCTACCTATCTACATATCTGTATCTATCTACCTACCTACCTACCTACCTATCTGTATCTATCTATCTACCTACCTACCTATCTCTATCTATCTATCTATCTATCTATCTACCTACCTACCTATCTCTATCTATCTATGTACCTACCTACCTATCTGTATCTATCAATCTACCTACCTACCTATCTCTATCTATCTATCTACCTACCTACCTATCTCTATCTATCTATCTACCTACCTACCTATCTGTATCTATCTATCTACCTACCTACCTATCTCTATCTATCTATCTACCTACCTACCTATCTCTATCTATCAATCTACCTACCTACCTATCTGTATCTATCAATCTACCTACCTACCTATCTCTATCTATCTATCTACCTACCTACCTATCTCTATCTATCAATCTACCTACCTACCTATCTGTATCTATCAATCTACCTACCTACCTATCTCTATCTATCTACCTACCTACCTACCTACCTATCTCTATCAATCTACCTACCTACCTATCTCTATCTATCTATCTACCTACCTACCTATCTCTATCTATCTATCTATCTACCTACCTACCTATCTGTATCTATCTATCTACCTACCCACCTATCTGTATCTATCTACCTACCTACCTATCTGTATATCTATCTACCTATCTACCTATCTCTATATATCTATCTACCTACCTACCTATCTCTATCTATCTATCTATCTACCTACCTACCTATCTGTATCTATCTATCTACCTACCTACCTATCTCTATCTATCTATCTACCTACCTACCTACCTATCTCTATCTATCTACCTACCTACCTATCTGTATGTATCTACCTACCTACCTACCTATCTGTATCTATCTATCTACCTACCTACATATCTGTATCTATATATCTACCTACCTACCTATCTGTATCTATCTATCTACCTACCTAACTATCTGTATCTATCAATCTACCTACCTACCTATCTCTATCTATCTATCTACCTACCTACCTATCTCTTTCTATCTACCTACCTACCTATCTCTATCTATCTATCTACCTACGAACCTATCTGTATCTATCAATCTACCTACCTACCTATCTCTATCTATCTATCTACCTACCTACCTATCTCTATCTATCTATCTACCTACCTACCTATCTATCTCTATCTATCTATCTACCTACCTACCTATCTGTATCTATCTATCTACATACCTACCTATCTGTATCTATCTATCTACCTACCTACCTATCTCTATCTATCTATCTACCTACCTACCTATCTGTATCTATCTACCTACCTACCTATCTCTATCTATCTACCTACCTACCTACCTATCTCTATCAATCTACCTACCTACCTATCTCTATCTATCTACCTACCTACCTACCTATCTCTATCTAACAATCTACCTACCTACCTATCTGTATCTTTCTATCTACCTATCTACCTATCTCTATCTATCTATCTATCTATCTACCTATCTGTATCTATCAATCTACCTACCTACCTATCTGTATCTATCAATCTACCTACCTACCTATCTCTATCTATCTATCTACCTACCTACCTATCTCTATCTATCAATCTACCTACCTACCTATCTCTATCTATCTACCTACCTACCTATCTGTATTTATCTACCTACCTACCTACCTATCTCTATCTATCTACCTACCTACCTATCTCTATCTATCTATCTACCTACCTATCTATCTCTATCTATCTATCTACCTACCTACCTATCTCTATCTATCAATCTACCTACCTACCTATCTGTATCTATCAATCTACCTACCTACCTATCTCTATCTATCTACCTACCTACCTACCTATCTCTATCAATCTACCTACATACCTATCTCTATCTATCTATCTACCTACCTACTCATCTCTATCAATCTACCTACCTACCTATCTGTATCTATCAATCTACCTACCTACCTATCTCTATCTACCTACCTACCTACCTATCTCTATCAATCTACCTACCTATCTCTATCTATCTACCTACCTACCTATCTCTATCTATCAATCTACCTACCTACCTATCTGTATCTATTTATCTACCTACCTACCTATCTCTATCTATCTATCTACCTACCTACCTATCTCTATCTATCTATCTACCTACCTACCGATCTCTATCTATCTATCTATCTACCTACCTACCTATCTCTATCTATCTATCTACCTACCTACCTATCTCTATCTATCAATCTACCTACCTATCTGTATTTATCTACCTACCTACCTACCTATCTCTATCTATCTATCTACCTACCTACCTATCTCTATCTATCTATCTACCTACCTATCTCTATCTATCTATCTACCTACCTACCTATCTCTATCTATCAATCTACCTACCTACCTATCTGTATCTATCAATCTACCTACCTACCTATCTCTATCTATCTCTCTACCTACCTACCTATCTCTATCTATCATCTACCTACCTACCTATCTGTATCTATCAATCTACCTACATATCTGTATCTATATATCTACCTACCTACCAATCTCTATCTATCTACCTACCTACCTACCTATCTCTATCTATCAATCTACCTACCTACCTATCTCTATCTATCTATCTACCTACCTACCTATCTCTATCTATCAATCTACCTACCTACCTATCTGTATCTATCAATCTACCTACCTACCTATCTGTATCTATCAATCTACCTACCTACCTACCTATCTCTATCTATCTACCTACCTACCTACCTATCTCTATCAATCTACCTACCTACCCTATCTGTATCTATCTATCTACCTACCCACCTATCTCTATCTATCTATCTACCTACCTACCTCTGTATCTATCTATCTACCTATCTACCTATCTCTATATATCTATCTACCTACCTACCTATCTCTATCTATCTATCTACCTTACCTACATATCTCTATCTATTAATCTACTACCTACTATCTGTATCTATCTATCTACCTACCTACCTATCTCTATCTATCAATCTACCTACCTACCTATCTCTATCTATCTATCTACCTACCTACCTATCTCTATCTATCAATCTACCTACCTACCTATCTGTATCTATCAATCTACCTACCTACCTATCTCTATCTATCTACCTACCTACCTACCTACCTATCTCTATCAATCTACCTACCTACCTATCTCTATCTATCTATCTATCTACCTACCTACCTATCTGTATCTATCTATCTACCTACCCACCTATCTGTATCTATCTACCTACCTACCTATCTGTATATCTATCTACCTATCTACCTATCTCTATATATCTATCTACCTACCTACCTATCTCTATCTATCTATCTATCTACCTACCTACCTATCTGTATCTATCTATCTACCTACCTACCTATCTCTATCTATCTATCTACCTACCTACCTATCTCTATCTATCTACCTACCTACCTATCTGTATGTATCTACCTACCTACCTACCTATCTGTATCTATCTATCTACCTACCTACATATCTGTATCTATATATCTACCTACCTACCTATCTGTATCTATCTATCTACCTACCTAACTATCTGTATCTATCAATCTACCTACCTACCTATCTCTATCTATCTATCTACCTACCTACCTATCTCTTTCTATCTACCTACCTACCTATCTCTATCTATCTATCTACCTACGAACCTATCTGTATCTATCAATCTACCTACCTACCTATCTCTATCTATCTATCTACCTACCTACCTATCTCTATCTATCTATCTACCTACCTACCTATCTATCTCTATCTATCTATCTACCTACCTACCTATCTGTATCTATCTATCTACATACCTACCTATCTGTATCTATCTATCTACCTACCTACCTATCTCTATCTATCTATCTACCTACCTACCTATCTGTATCTATCTACCTACCTACCTATCTCTATCTATCTACCTACCTACCTACCTATCTCTATCAATCTACCTACCTACCTATCTCTATCTATCTACCTACCTACCTACCTATCTCTATCTAACAATCTACCTACCTACCTATCTGTATCTTTCTATCTACCTATCTACCTATCTCTATCTATCTATCTATCTACCTATCTGTATCTATCAATCTACCTACCTACCTATCTGTATCTATCAATCTACCTACCTACCTATCTCTATCTATCTATCTACCTACCTACCTATCTCTATCTATCAATCTACCTACCTACCTATCTCTATCTATCTACCTACCTACCTATCTGTATTTATCTACCTAACTACCTACCTATCTCTATCTATCTACCTACCTACCTATCTCTATCTATCTATCTACCTACCTATCTATCTCTATCTATCTATCTACCTACCTACCTATCTCTATCTATCAATCTACCTACCTACCTATCTGTATCTATCAATCTACCTACCTACCTATCTCTATCTATCTACCTACCTACCTACCTATCTCTATCAATCTACCTACCTACCTATCTCTATCTATCTATCTACCTACCTACCTATCTCTATCAATCTACCTACCTACCTATCTGTATCTATCAATCTACCTACCTACCTATCTCTATCTACCTACCTACCTACCTATCTCTATCAATCTACCTACCTATCTCTATCTATCTACCTACCTACCTATCTCTATCTATCAATCTACCTACCTACCTATCTGTATCTATTTATCTACCTACCTACCTATCTCTATCTATCTATCTACCTACCTACCTATCTCTATCTATCTATCTACCTACCTACCGATCTCTATCTATCTATCTATCTACCTACCTACCTATCTCTATCTATCTATCTACCCACCTACCTATCTCTATCTATCAATCTACCTACCTATCTGTATTTATCTACCTACCTACCTACCTATCTCTATCTATCTATCTACCTACCTACCTATCTCTATCTATCTATCTACCTACCTATCTCTATCTATCTATCTACCTACCTACCTATCTCTATCTATCAATCTACCTACCTACCTATCTCTATCTATCTCTCTACCTACCTACCTATCTCTATCTATCAATCTACCTACCTACCTATCTGTATCTATCAATCTACCTACCTACCTATCTCTATCTATTTACCTACATATCTGTATCTATATATCTACCTACCTACCAGTCTCTATCTATCTACCTACCTACCTACCTATCTCTATCTATCAATCTACCTACCTACCTATCTCTATCTATCTATCTACCTACCTACCTATCTCTATCTATCAATCTACCTACCTACCTATCTGTATCTATCAATCTACCTACCTACCTATCTGTATCTATCAATCTACCTACCTACCTACCTATCTCTATCTATCTACCTACCTACCTACCTATCTCTATCAATCTACCTACCTACCTATCTCTATCTATCTATCTATCTACCTACCTACCTATCTCTATCTATCTATCTACCTACCTACCTATCTGTATCTATCTATCTACCTACCCACCTATCTCTATCTATCTATCTACCTACCTACCTCTGTATCTATCTATCTACCTATCTACCTATCTCTATATATCTATCTACCTACCTACCTATCTCTATCTATCTATCTACCTACCTACATATCTCTATCTATTAATCTACCTACCTACCTATCTGTATCTATCTATCTACCTACCTACCTATCTCTATCTATCAATCTACCTACCTACCTATCTCTATCTATCTATCTACCTACCTACCTATCTCTATCTATCAATCTACCTACCTACCTATCTGTATCTATCAATCTACCTACCTACCTATATCTATCTATCGATCTACCTACCTACCTATCTCTATCTATCAATCTACCTACCTACCTATCTCTATCAATCTACCTACCTACCTATCTCTATCTATCTACCTACCTACTTACCTATCTCTATCTATCAATCTACCTACCTACCTATCTGTATCTATCTATCTACCTACCTACCTATCTGTATCTATCTCTCTACCTACCTACCTATCTCTATCTATCTATCTACCTACCTACCTATCTCTATCTATCTATCTACCTACCTACCTATCTGTATCTATCAATCTACCTACCTACCTATCTCTATCTATCTACCTACCTACCTATCTCTATCTATCTATCTACCTACCTACCTATCTGTATCTATCTATCTACCTACCTACCTATCTCTATCTATCTATCTATCTATCTATCTACCTACCTACCTATCTCTATCAATCTACCTACCTACCTATCTCTATCTATCTACCTACCTACCTATCTCTATCTATCAATCTACCTACCTACCTATCTCTATCTATCTATCTACCTATCTACATATCTGTATCTATCTACCTACCTACCTACCTATCTGTATCTATCTATCTACCTACCTACCTATCTCTATCTATCTATCTATCTATCTATCTATCTATCTATCTATCTATCTACCTACCTACCTATCTCTATCTATCTATGTACCTACCTACCTATCTGTATCTATCAATCTACCTACCTACCTATCTCTATCTATCTATCTACCTACCTACCTATCTCTATCTATCTATCTACCTACCTACCTATCTGTATCTATCTATCTACCTACCTACCTATCTCTATCTATCTATCTACCTACCTACCTATCTCTATCTATCAATCTACCTACCTACCTATCTGTATCTATCAATCTACCTACCTACCTATCTCTATCTATCTATCTACCTACCTACCTATCTCTATCTATCAATCTACCTACCTACCTATCTGTATCTATCAATCTACCTACCTACCTATCTCTATCTATCTACCTACCTACCTACCTACCTATCTCTATCAATCTACCTACCTACCTATCTCTATCTATCTATCTACCTACCTACCTATCTCTATCTATCTATCTATCTACCTACCTACCTATCTGTATCTATCTATCTACCTACCCACCTATCTGTATCTATCTACCTACCTACCTATCTGTATATCTATCTACCTATCTACCTATCTCTATATATCTATCTACCTACCTACCTATCTCTATCTATCTATCTATCTACATACCTACCTATCTGTATCTATCTATCTACCTACCTACCTATCTCTATCTATCTATCTACCTACCTACCTATCTCTATCTATCTACCTACCTACCTATCTGTATGTATCTACCTACCTACCTACCTATCTGTATCTATCTATCTACCTACCTACATATCTGTATCTATATATCTACCTACCTACCTATCTGTATCTATCTATCTACCTACCTAACTATCTGTATCTATCAATCTACCTACCTACCTATCTCTATCTATCTATCTACCTACCTACCTATCTCTTTCTATCTACCTACCTACCTATCTCTATCTATCTACCTACGAACCTATCTGTATCTATCAATCTACCTACCTACCTATCTCT
Organism: Crotalus helleri; assembly: GCA_024509115.1. Taxonomy (NCBI): domain Eukaryota; kingdom Metazoa; phylum Chordata; class Lepidosauria; order Squamata; family Viperidae; genus Crotalus; species Crotalus helleri. Next base: position 720,415 of record JAKSXO010000103.1, read on the forward strand.
ATCTATCTATCTACCTACCTACCTATCTCTATCTATCTATCTACCTACCTACCTATCTATCTCTATCTATCTATCTACCTACCTACCTATCTGTATCTATCTATCTACATACCTACCTATCTGTATCTATCTATCTACCTACCTACCTATCTCTATCTATCTATCTACCTACCTACCTATCTGTATCTATCTACCTACCTACCTATCTCTATCTATCTACCTACCTACCTACCTATCTCTATCAATCTACCTACCTACCTATCTCTATCTATCTACCTACCTACCTACCTATCTCTATCTATCAATCTACCTACCTACCTATCTGTATCTTTCTATCTACCTATCTACCTATCTCTATCTATCTATCTATCTACCTATCTGTATCTATCAATCTACCTACCTACCTATCTGTATCTATCAATCTACCTACCTACCTATCTCTATCTATCTATCTACCTACCTACCTATCTCTATCTATCAATCTACCTACCTACCTATCTCTATCTATCTACCTACCTACCTATCTGTATTTATCTACCTACCGACCTACCTATCTCTATCTATCTACCTACCTACCTATCTCTATCTATCTATCTACCTACCTATCTATCTCTATCTATCTATCTACCTACCTACCTATCTCTATCTATCAATCTACCTACCTACCTATCTGTATCTATCAATCTACCTACCTACCTATCTCTATCTATCTACCTACCTACCTACCTATCTCTATCAATCTACCTACCTACCTATCTCTATCTATCTATCTACCTACCTACCTATCTCTATCAATCTACCTACCTACCTATCTGTATCTATCAATCTACCTACCTACCTATCTCTATCTACCTACCTACCTACCTATCTCTATCAATCTACCTACCTATCTCTATCTATCTACCTACCTACCTATCTCTATCTATCAATCTACCTACCTACCTATCTGTATCTATTTATCTACCTACCTACCTATCTCTATCTATCTATCTACCTACCTACCTATCTCTATCTATCTATCTACCTACCTACCGATCTCTATCTATCTATCTATCTACCTACCTACCTATCTCTATCTATCTATCTACCTACCTACCTATCTCTATGTATCAATCTACCTACCTATCTGTATTTATCTACCTACCTACCTACCTATCTCTATCTATCTATCTACCTACCTACCTATCTCTATCTATCTATCTACCTACCTATCTCTATCTATCTATCTACCTACCTACCTATCTCTATCTATCAATCTACCTACCTACCTATCTGTATCTATCAATCTACCTACCTACCTATCTCTATCTATCTCTCTACCTACCTACCTATCTCTATCTATCAATCTACCTACCTACCTATCTGTATCTATCAATCTACCTACCTACCTATCTCTATCTATCTACCTACATATCTGTATCTATATATCTACCTACCTACCAATCTCTATCTATCTACCTACCTACCTACCTATCTCTATCTATCAATCTACCTACCTACCTATCTCTATCTATCTATCTACCTACCTACCTATCTCTATCTATCAATCTACCTACCTACCTATCTGTATCTATCAATCTACCTACCTACCTATCTGTATCTATCAATCTACCTACCTACCTACCTATCTCTATCTATCTACCTACCTACCTACCTATCTCTATCAATCTACCTACCTACCTATCTCTATCTATCTATCTATCTATCTACCTACCTACCTATCTCTATCTATCTATCTACCTACCTACCTATCTGTATCTATCTATCTACCTACCCACCTATCTCTATCTATCTATCTACCTACCTACCTCTGTATCTATCTATCTACCTATCTACCTATCTCTATATATCTATCTACCTACCTACCTATCTCTATCTATCTATCTACCTACCTACATATCTCTATCTATTAATCTACCTACCTACCTATCTGTATCTATCTATCTACCTACCTACCTATCTCTATCTATCAATCTACCTACCTACCTATCTCTATCTATCTATCTACCTACCTACCTATCTCTATCTATCAATCTACCTACCTACCTATCTGTATCTATCAATCTACCTACCTACCTATCTGTATCTATCAATCTACCTACCTACCTACCTATCTCTATCTATCTACCTACCTACCTACCTATCTCTATCAATCTACCTACCTACCTATCTCTATCTATCTATCTATCTATCTACCTACCTACCTATCTCTATCTATCTATCTACCTACCTACCTATCTGTATCTATCTATCTACCTACCCACCTATCTCTATCTATCTATCTACCTACCTACCTCTGTATCTATCTATCTACCTATCTACCTATCTCTATATATCTATCTACCTACCTACCTATCTCTATCTATCTATCTACCTACCTACATATCTCTATCTATTAATCTACCTACCTACCTATCTGTATCTATCTATCTACCTACCTACCTATCTCTATCTATCAATCTACCTACCTACCTATCTCTATCTATCTATCTACCTACCTACCTATCTCTATCTATCAATCTACCTACCTACCTATCTGTATCTATCAATCTACCTACCTACCTATATCTATCTATCGATCTACCTACCTACCTATCTCTATCTATCAATCTACCTACCTACCTATCTCTATCAATCTACCTACCTACCTATCTCTATCTATCTACCTACCTACCTACCTATCTCTATCTATCAATCTACCTACCTACCTATCTGTATCTATCTATCTACCTACCTACCTATCTGTATCTATCTCTCTACCTACCTACCTATCTCTATCTATCTATCTACCTACCTACCTATCTCTATCTATCTATCTATCTATCTACCTACCTACCTATCTGTATCTATCAATCTACCTACCTACCTATCTCTATCTATCTACCTACCTACCTATCTCTATCTATCAATCTACCTACCTACCTATCTCTATCTATCTATCTACCTATCTACATATCTGTATCTATCTACCTACCTACCTACCTACCTATCTGTATCTATCTATCTACCTACCTACCTATCTCTATCTATCTATCTATCTATCTATCTATCTATCTATCTATCTATCTATCTATCTATCTATCTATCTATCTATCTATCTATCTACCTACCTACCTATCTCTATCTATCTATGTACCTACCTACCTATCTGTATCTATCAATCTACCTACCTACCTATCTCTATCTATCTATCTACCTACCTACCTATCTCTATCTATCTATCTACCTACCTACCTATCTGTATCTATCTATCTACCTACCTACCTATCTCTATCTATCTATCTACCTACCTACCTATCTCTATCTATCAATCTACCTACCTACCTATCTGTATCTATCAATCTACCTACCTACCTATCTCTATCTATCTATCTACCTACCTACCTATCTCTATCTATCAATCTACCTACCTACCTATCTGTATCTATCAATCTACCTACCTACCTATCTCTATCTATCTACCTACCTACCTACCTATCTCTATCAATCTACCTACCTACCTATCTCTATCTATCTATCTACCTACCTACCTATCTCTATCTATCTATCTATCTACCTACCTACCTATCTGTATCTATCTATCTACCTACCCACCTATCTGTATCTATCTACCTACCTACCTATCTGTATCTATCTATCTACCTATCTACCTATCTCTATATATCTATCTACCTACCTACCTATCTCTATCTATCTATCTATCTATCTACCTACCTACCTATCTCTATCTATTAATCTACCTACCTACCTATCTGTATCTATCTATCTACCTACCTACCTATCTCTATCTCTCAATCTACCTACCTACCTATCTCTATCTATCTACCTACCTACCTATCTCTATCTATCAATCTACCTACGTACCTATCTGTATCTATCAATCTACCTACCTACCTATCTCTATCTATCTATCTACCTACCTACCTATCTCTATCTATTAATCTACCTACCTACCTATCTGTATCTATCTATCTACCTACCTACCTATCTCTATCTATCAATCTACCTACCTACCTATCTGTATCTATCTATCTACCTACCTACCTATCTCTATCTATCAATCTACCTACCTACCTATCTGTATCTATCTATCTACCTACCCCCTATCTCTATCTATCTATCTACCTACCTACCTATCTCTATCTATCTATCTACCTACCTATCTATCTCTATCTATCTATCTACCTACCTACCTACCTATCTCTATCTATCTATCTACCTACCTACCTATCTGAATCTATCTATCTACCTACCTACCTATCTCTATCTATCTATCTACCTACCTACCTATCTCTATCAATCTACCTACCTACCTATCTCTATCTATCTACCTACCTACCTATCTCTATCAATCTACCTACCTACCTATCTCTATCTATCTACCTACCTACCTATCTCTATCTATCTATCTACCTACCTACCTATCTCTATCTATCTATCTACCTACCTACCTATCTCTATCTATCTATCTACCTACCTACCTATCTGTAACTATCAATCTACCTACCTACCTATCTCTATCTATCTATCTACCTACCTACCTATCTGTATCTATCTATCTACATACCTACCTATCTGTATCTATCTATCTACCTACCTACCTATCTCTATCTATCTATCTACCTACCTACCTATCTGTATCTATCTACCTACCTACCTATCTCTATCTATCTACCTACCTACCTACCTATCTCTATCAATCTACCTACCTACCTATCTCTATCTATCTACCTACCTACCTACCTATCTCTATCTATCAATCTACCTACCTACCTATCTGTATCTTTCTATCTACCTATCTACCTATCTCTATCTATCTATCTACCTATCTGTATCTATCAATCTACCTACCTACCTATCTGTATCTATCAATCTACCTACCTACCTATCTCTATCTATCTATCTACCTACCTACCTATCTCTATCTATCAATCTACCTACCTACCTATCTCTATCTATCTACCTACCTACCTATCTGTATTTATCTACCTACCTACCTACCTATCTCTATCTATCTACCTACCTACCTATCTCTATCTATCTATCTACCTACCTATCTATCTCTATCTATCTATCTACCTACCTACCTATCTCTATCTATCAATCTACCTACCTACCTATCTGTATCTATCAATCTACCTACCTACCTATCTCTATCTATCTACCTACCTACCTACCTATCTCTATCAATCTACCTACCTACCTATCTCTATCTATCTATCTACCTACCTACCTATCTCTATCAATCTACCTACCTACCTATCTGTATCTATCAATCTACCTACCTACCTATCTCTATCTACCTACCTACCTACCTATCTCTATCAATCTACCTACCTATCTCTATCTATCTACCTACCTACCTATCTCTATCTATCAATCTACCTACCTACCTATCTGTATCTATTTATCTACCTACCTACCTATCTCTATCTATCTATCTACCTACCTACCTATCTCTATCTATCTATCTACCTACCTACCGATCTCTATCTATCTATCTATCTACCTACCTACCTATCTCTATCTATCTATCTACCTACCTACCTATCTCTATCTATCAATCTACCTACCTATCTGTATTTATCTACCTACCTACCTACCTATCTCTATCTATCTATCTACCTACCTACCTATCTCTATCTATCTATCTACCTACCTATCTCTATCTATCTATCTACCTACCTACCTATCTCTATCTATCAATCTACCTACCTACCTATCTGTATCTATCAATCTACCTACCTACCTATCTCTATCTATCTCTCTACCTACCTACCTATCTCTATCTATCAATCTACCTACCTACCTATCTGTATCTATCAATCTACCTACCTACCTATCTCTATCTATCTACCTACATATCTGTATCTATATATCTACCTACCTACCAATCTCTATCTATCTACCTACCTACCTACCTATCTCTATCTATCAATCTACCTACCTACCTATCTCTATCTATCTATCTACCTACCTACCTATCTCTATCTATCAATCTACCTACCTACCTATCTGTATCTATCAATCTACCTACCTACCTATCTGTATCTATCAATCTACCTACCTACCTACCTATCTCTATCTATCTACCTACCTACCTACCTATCTCTATCAATCTACCTACCTACCTATCTCTATCTATCTATCTATCTATCTACCTACCTACCTATCTCTATCTATCTATCTACCTACCTACCTATCTGTATCTATCTATCTACCTACCCACCTATCTCTATCTATCTATCTACCTACCTACCTCTGTATCTATCTATCTACCTATCTCTATATATCTATCTACCTACCTACCTATCTCTATCTATCTATCTACCTACCTACATATCTCTATCTATTAATCTACCTACCTACCTATCTGTATCTATCTATCTACCTACCTACCTATCTCTATCTATCAATCTACCTACCTACCTATCTCTATCTATCTATCTACCTACCTACCTATCTCTATCTATCAATCTACCTACCTACCTATCTGTATCTATCAATCTACCTACCTACCTATATCTATCTATCGATCTACCTACCTACCTATCTCTATCTATCAATCTACCTACCTACCTATCTCTATCAATCTACCTACCTACCTATCTCTATCTATCTACCTACCTACCTACCTATCTCTATCTATCTATCTACCTACCTACCTATCTGTATCTATCTCTCTACCTACCTACCTATCTCTATCTATCTATCTACCTACCTACCTATCTCTATCTATCTATCTACCTACCTACCTATCTGTATCTATCAATCTACCTACCTACCTATCTGTCAGAATCCAATCATATTTCATCTTTAATTATCAAATATAGAAACTCCCAATTCTGCCTTCTTTGGATTCTGCCATAAGAGGGAGAGAAGGGGGAGAACAAAGGGGCTTTATGGCCCTCACTTCCTTCAATAGACTTCAAAGAGCTGAATGCTGAATGTGTGTTTATTGTAACCTATTGTAACCTCAAAGCGTTAGCACCAGAGAACATTAGCATTAACAAAGAAGAGTATTTGCCTTTCATGTAGTTATCTGAAGTCTCCATCCAGACGGAAGAAAGAAGAAACGGGGTGGAATTGTGATACTTGAAACTATCACTGGAAGGGGGGTTGATTGGGTGGGACTACTGGGGAACCCCTTAAAACCTTGAATGGGAGAGCTTGGACCCCAAGTCCTGTCTAGCATGCCTGCAACCATTTTCTCTTAATAAAGGATTCCTGTTGGAAGAATTATTCCAAGAGTTCTGTCTTCTTAAGATGCAAAGTGGGGTGGGTCCTTACATTAGACAGGACTTGCAAAATTAATCCACCTGGAAGGAAGACCCTTGCCGGGGGATTTTGCAAAAATTTACCATGTCAGACAATGGAGCAAGAGAGGGGGAAAACTCCCTGGAAAGAGAGCCGCTGACCCAGTTGGAACCTTGCCAGATGTTGGGATCCGAGAGGCCAGATTCCTCAGGAGAAGAAGTGGTGGAGACACAGGACCACAAGCCTCGCTGGTCGATGGGCGTTGGAAAGAAAAGTGAGTGGGGAAAGGAATCAAGAAAGGTGACCCTGAGACGGGGGACCAAGCAACCAGAATGGAAGCAGGAGATGGAGAAATCCCTGCACGCAAGTGAAGAGGGAGGAAGCTGGGCACCGTACTCAGACTGGATCCTAGAGAAAGCTATTGACCTGATGAAGAGAACTCTCAGCTCCCTAGGAGAGGAGAATACTGAACCCTACGGCTGCCCCAGTTCCTGGAGCCGCAAAGGGAGAGACACCGAGGGGGACGTGGAACCTGCAACCCCAGGGACATCTACTGATCCAGGAGCTCCCACCCCCTACCGGACCACAGATGGCAATCTGGACGGAAGGCACTACCACCCACAACAGAGGCACCGATCCATTCCAAGACGTCCACCGTTGGAAGTGAAATTCAAAGGGGAGCCAACACGCTTGGGGTTTTTTCTAACCCAAGTCCTCAGCTACATGGAGGAATATGGGCAGGATATTCCCAGCGACAAAGCCCGCATCCGGATCGTGCAATCTGCCCTGGATGGACCAGCTGCGGATTGGGTAGTGAACTTGCGTGACTCCAATGCCCCAGAACTCAGTAACTTCAACCGTTTCATGTCCTCTTTGAGAAGACGATTTGAAGACCCCCTGGCTGATCGCAAAGCCCGTGAAAGAATAACAACGATGAGGCAGGGCAAACGCCCAGTGGCTGAGTATACACAAGAATTTCGGGCCATTGCCAGCAAACTGAATTGGCCAGAAGACATCCTCCTTGGCCATTTCAAAGACGGACTAAACTATGATCTATATGATGCTTGCCTGCCCCGAGGGGACCCACATCAACTTGAGGAATGGTACGTCTTGGCAGAGGAAGCAGAGATCGACATATTGAAGAGGCACCGCCGAGGAAAACAATGGAGCCGCCCCCCGCCTGAGCTGACACACCAACCGGTGAAATCATCGGATACAGCCAAGAAGCAAATGAGATGTTTCAAGTGCGGAAGAGAAGGGCATCGAGCTGTAGAATGCCGCTCAAAGGCCCCCCAGCACAACCCAGACAGATCCCCAATCAACAAACCCGGAAAGTATTCAGCTAAGCCAAAAGAAACGGCCATGAGAATGATGGAAATTGCAGAAACCCCCACCTCTGCTCACCAAGGGGAAAGGACTCCAGCCTACACCACAGGGCCGGTGGATGCCTCAGATGACAGCTCGGAGGGCGAACCCCTGGTAAGTGGATGCATCACACCCATCTTCAAAACAGTGACTATATTAATCCCCCCCATGCCCGAAGCTGTGAAGGTGAAAGCCTTAATAGACTCTGGCTGCACCCGCTGCCTCATTAGCCCAACACTAGTGGGGAATCTGGGCATCCCATCCAGGAGACTGGAACAACCAATCTCATTTGGCCAGCTAGATGGATCCATAGCAGGGGGGGTGCCAGCTACCCTAGCCACTTTGCCAATACATCTCTCCCTGGGCAACCATGAAGAGGACTTAACGTTTGTGGTGACCCCAGGTATGGAATGCCCAATGATTCTAGGGATGGAATGGTTGAAAAAATGGAACCCCTGGGTAAATTGGAGGACGACAGAAATCAAATTCCCGAAGGGGGACCCTATGGACTTAAAACCCCAAGGGAGGCTACCAGAATCAAGAATAGAAAAAGCATCCATAGGAGAGGAAAAAAGATTAACAGAAATACCAGAGGAATATAGGGACCTTGCTGAAGTCTTCAGTGAGGAGAGGGCGAATGAGCTTCCCCCCCACCGACCCACAGACTGTACCATTGAATTCAAGCCTGGGGCAAAACTCCCGAAGCCCAGATTATACTCCATGAGCCCAAAGGAGAAGGAGGAAATGGAAAGATTTATAAAAAAAAACCTGGAGAGAGGTTTCATTGAGCCAGCCAAGCCTAAAGTGGCTGCCCCGGTCCTTTTTAGAGAGAAGAAGGACGGCTCTTTACGTTTATGCGTGGATTATAGGGCCCTGAATACAATCAGTGAAAGCAACCTATACCCGCTGCCCCTCATGAAAGACATGCTGTCACACCTATCGAAAGGGAAGATTTTTTCTAAACTAGACTTAAGGGAAGCTTACTATCGAGTGAGAATCAAGGAAGGGGACGAATGGAAGACTGCATTTAACTGCCCCATGGGGTGCTATCAATTCAAAGTCTTGCCATTTGGATTACAAGGGGGCCCTGCAGTCTTCATGCAACTAATCAATGACGTTCTAAGGGAACACCTGTTTAAGGGGGTCCTTGTTTACTTGGACGACATTCTTATCTTTACCGAAACAAAAGAAGAACACGTCAAACTTGTCAGAGCGGTTTTAAAGAAGCTGCGAGCCGCTCACCTATATGCCAAACTCTCAAAATGCGAATTCCACCAGGAAAGGATAGACTACCTAGGCTATCGCATATCCCCACAGGGCATTGAAATGGACCCAGAGAAGGTCAGAGCAGTATTAGAATGGGCACCACCCCGCACAAGAAAGCAACTACAAAGTTTCCTGGGCTTTGCAAATTTTTACCGCCAATTCATCCCCTCATTTGCACAGATAGCCTTGCCCCTCACTAACTTACTAAAAACGAAGGGAACACCCTCAGTAAAACCTAGCCAGCCACTAACATGGACAATGGAGTGCCAAGCAGCGTTTGAGAGACTAAAGAGACTTTTTTCTGCCGAACCAGTACTAAGGCACCCAGACATGGACAAACCCTTCATAATACAGGCAGATGCAAGTGATGTGGCAGTGGGGGCTGTGCTATTACAAGAAAATGATGATGCAGTATTGCAACCCTGTGCATATACATCTAAGAAACTCACGGAAACAGAACAGCGCTGGCCCGTATGGGAGAAGGAGGCTTATGGGATACGTTGGGCATTACTCACGTGGCGACAGTTCCTGGAAGGCAACAAAATCCCCTTCCAGGTATGGACTGATCACAAAAATTTAGAAGCCCTGAAAACTTCCAGGAAACTCAATCCCAAACAAGCCCGCTGGTCCCAGCATTTTCACCAATTCCAATTTAAGCTCAAACATTTACCAGGAAGAAAGAACTATCTCGCATGCCCCAATATAACAGCGCACGAACCACAGACTCTAGACCAATAATGGCAGAGTCACAACTGGCAGCGCCAGTAACCACAAGAACCCAAGCCAAAATAAAACCACAACTGGACAGCCAAACTGGGATTGAATTCAGAAAAAGTTTGGAAACAGATGATTGGTTCCAGAAAAACAAACATGTGTGCACAATGAGAGACGGATTGCCTTGGGTAGGGGAAAAGTTATATATACCAACAACTCAAAGACTAACTTTCATGCAACTTTGCCATGACACAAAATCAGCAGGGCATTTTGGATTTGTAAAAACTTTACACTTAATTAAACGGCAATTTTGGTGGCCATCAATAAAAAAGGACATAGAAAGTTATGTTGCCAGCTGCCCAACCTGTGCATCAGCAAAGAGGTTGCAAGGGAAATCGCCAGGGCTGTTACAACCAGTGGCAAGTCCCTCAGCCCCCTGGAGGGAAATAGCCATGGATTTTATAGCGGAATTGCCTGAAAGCAATGGGAATACTGTTATCTGGACAGTCACGGACCTATTTTCCAAACAGGTGCACTTTATCCCTTGCCAAAAAATTCCCACTGCAAAGGCCTTAGCAAAACTTTTCATCCAGCACATTTACAGATTGCACGGGGCACCCCAACGCATCATCTCTGATAGGGGAGTGCAATTTACGTCTGCATTTTGGAAGGAATTTTTATCCCTCTTAGGGACCACTCAGGGATTGACATCTAGCCACCACCCTCAAGGAGATGGTCAAGCGGAACGGTGCCAGTCGGTACTTGAGCAATATTTGAGATGTTTTTTAAATTTCCAACAGAGTGATTGGACGGACTTACTTCCTTTTGCAGAAGTTGCCTACAATAATGCAGTCCACTCCAGCACAGGCTACACTCCTTTTCAAATAGCCAACGGCCAAAGTTTCAACCCTATGCCAGAGTTAACCCCAAAAGAACCAACGATCCCTTCACTGAAAGAATGGATGGAAAACCTACAAAACACCTGGCCAATAGTCAGAAAATCACTAGATGAAGCTAGGCGGGCATACAAAGCACAAGCCGATAAAAAAAGGGTTGAGCCTACACCATTCATTATAGGAGAAATGGTGTACTTATCTACAAAATACCTAAAGTCCCTACAGCCCTGTAAAAAACTTGGACCAAAATATATAGGACCTTTTCCAATTAAAAGGATCATAAATCCAGTAACAGTAGAATTAGAATTACCCAAAAACCTCAGGCAAATACACCCAATTTTTCATTGCAGCTTGCTGAAAAGAGAGCATCAGTCACCTCTACGGCCAAAAATCCCCCCCCCACCACCTCCAATCATGGTGGAGGGGGAACAACACTTCGAAATAAAAGAGATCCTTGACTCTAGGAGATATCATGGAACAACTCAGTACCTAGTTGCCTGGAAACACCTCCCTGCCTCACAAAATGAGTGGGTCCATAAACGTCACGTCAGAGCCCCGAAGCTATTGAAGAAGTTTCACACAGAGTATCCTAACAAGCCTAACTAAATTTTTTACTTGTGTTTTCTTTCAGGTGGATCTCTCTTATTGTTAAGAGGGGCCGGATGTCAGAATCCAATCATATTTCATCTTTAATTATCAAATATAGAAACTCCCAATTCTGCCTTCTTTGGATTCTGCCATAAGAGGGAGAGAAGGGGGAGAACAAAGGGGCTTTATGGCCCTCACTTCCTTCAATAGACTTCAAAGAGCTGAATGCTGAATGTGTGTTTATTGTAACCTATTGTAACCTCAAAGCGTTAGCACCAGAGAACATTAGCATTAACAAAGAAGAGTATTTGCCTTTCATGTAGTTATCTGAAGTCTCCATCCAGACGGAAGAAAGAAGAAACGGGGTGGAATTGTGATACTTGAAACTATCACTGGAAGGGGGGTTGATTGGGTGGGACTACTGGGGAACCCCTTAAAACCTTGAATGGGAGAGCTTGGACCCCAAGTCCTGTCTAGCATGCCTGCAACCATTTTCTCTTAATAAAGGATTCCTGTTGGAAGAATTATTCCAAGAGTTCTGTCTTCTTTTTTTTTTTTTTTTTATTGAAATTTTCCAAAAGTTTTACAAATAAACATCCACCCCCCCTCCCAAACCACCCTCCCCCCCCCCGACTTCCCAGAACTGAATATAGGATTTTTTAACAAATTTTTAACAAGAATAATGTTTACAGTTTTTAAAATATTTAACAATAATAATAAAAATCCCAATAATAATATGTGTAATAATAATATACATAAGATAAACTTAAAATGAATGATATATACTAAGAAAGAGAGAGAGAAAGAAAAAAGAAAGAAAAAAAAGAAAAGAAAAACAAGAAGGGCATAAAATACAAGTTATAAGAAAGCTAAATAATATTTTCCCATATCCAAATTATATTGTATGAAACTTATCCATTTTTCCCATACCACGAAAAATTTCTCTTGAGATTGGTCTTTTAAAAAAGCCGAAATCTTTGCCATTTCTGCCAAATATGAGACTTTATAAAACCATTCTTGTAGAGTAGGCAAAGATTCCTTCTTCCAGTATTGTCCTATTAACAGCCTGGCGGCTGTGATCAAGTTTAACATCAATATAACCTCTTTAGCATCACAATCACTAACAATACCTAATAAAAATAATTGCGGATTAAATTTTACCCTCCTTTTAAAAATTCTTTGAATATTCCACCATATCTTAATCCAAAAAGCTTTTATATGCTTGCACGTCCACCACATATGGTAATAAGTAGCATCCAAGTATCCACATCTCCAACATTTCGGTTGTAGATTAGGGTACATAATAGACATTTTCTTTGGATCAAGGTGCCATCTATAAAACATCTTATAGAAATTCTCTCTTAAATTTTGCGCCTGTGTGAATTTAACATTTCTTATCCAAATAAGTTCCCAAGTATCCATTGAAATCGTTTCACCAATATTCTGTGCCCATTTAATCATACAATCTTTAACTAGTTCAGGTTCTGAATCCAATTCTACTAATACCCCATAAACTCTCTTAATATGGGTTGGCCTTTGATCTCTGACTTGCTTTAAAAAAATTCCATCTTCTCTAAGCCAGCCCATTTTACAATCCATCTTCCATCGATCCGCTATTTGTCTATATTGGAACCATGAATAAGTTAAATTTTCATGTATTAATTCTTCCAAAGATTTTAGCTCCCAATCTTGACCATCCCATCTAAGTAATTGTGCATAAGAGACCATATCCATATTAACCCCTTTCCTTATACCCTCTATGGCATGCCGAGGTATAGCCCATAATGGTATTTTAAAGTCACTTTTATAATATTTTCTCCACACTCTAAGCAAAGAGATTCTTATAATATGAGACTTAAAGACCCGATCCACTTTTTTATCAAATATTAAATAGGCATGCCATCCAAAAAGTAGGTCCCAACCTTCCAAATGAAGTATTTCTATATTTGTTAAATTCACCCAGTCGCTAATCAATGTCAGTACTACAGCATCATAATACAATTTCACATTTGGTACCTTGAGTCCACCTCTCTCACGAAAATCTTGCATTATTTTCAGTTTCACCCTTGGTTTTTTCCCTGCCCAAACAAATTTATTAATGCCTTTTTGCCATTCCTCTAAATTACAATCATTCTTTAGAATAGGTAACATTTGAAACAAAAAAATAAACTTTGGCAGAACATTCATTTTAATAACTGCAATTCTACCCATAAGGGATAACTGTAAATTATTCCAATTTTTTAAATCCTTCTGTACCTCCATCCACAACTTTTCATAATTATTTTTATACAGTTTTGCATTAGAAGCAGATAATGTAACCCCCAAATATTTTACCTTATCAACAATTTCAAAATCTGTTAAATTAACTAAAACCTGTTTATCACCATTAGTCATATTTTTAGCTAGTATTTTAGTCTTATTATTGTTAATTTTAAAACCAGAAACACGTCCATATTGTTGAATCAATTGTAACAATTTTACCACCGAACAAGTAGGTTGAGATAAAGTAACAACCAAGTCGTCTGCAAAGGCTCTTAACTTATATTCCTTTTTATTAATTTCTATTCCTTTTATTTCTTGAGACTCCCGAATTTTAATCAACAAAATTTCCAATGTTAAAACGAACAATAACGGGGATAACGGACATCCCTGTCTTGTTCCTTTTTCTATTACAAAAGCCTCTGACAAACCCCCATTTACAATTAGTTGGGCAGTCTGTTTCTGATATATATTAGATAATACTTGTAATATATTTTGTCCAAAATTCATCTCTTTAATTAAGCATAACATAAACTGCCAGTTCACTTGGTCAAAGGCTTTTTCAGCATCCAAAAATATCAGGCCTGCAGAGACTTGGTTATTCTTTTCTAAATACTCTAATAAGTTAATAATTTGTCTCACATTATTTTTCATATACCTTCCAGTTATAAAACCCGATTGATCCTTATGTATAAGCTGCTGCAAAATCCCCATAAGCCTATTAGCTAAAATTTTTGCAAAAATCTTATAATCCACATTTAAAAGAGATATAGGCCTATAATTTTTAGGCAGAGTAAGATCTTGATTATCTTTTGGAATCAATGATATAAATGCATTACGCCAGGATGGGGGGATCTCTGAACCCTGTAATAAGTTATTAAACAATTCACACAACGGTTGAGTCATCTCTTCTACTAAAGTTTTATAATAAATAGATGTCAACCCATCCGTACCCGGCGCTTTGCCCAATTTCAATTGTTTAATAGCTGTAACAATTTCTTCCTTAATGATTAAACCATTAATCTCTTTTTCCTGATCTTCTGTTAATTTAGGAAAATTAACTTTACCTAAATAATTATTTATATCTGTAATTTGAATATTAGTACTCTTATATAATTTTTGGTAGTATTCTAAAAAAGATTTCTTAATCAATTCTTTCTGATAGACCAGTTTACCATTATAATTTATTTTATCTATATTCCTCTGTTTCTGTTTCTTTCTTAACTGATAAGCCAACCATCTCCCTGGTTTATTAGCATTACAAAATGTGTTTTGTTTCATATATAATAAATTAGTTGCAGCTTGATCAGCCACCAACATGTTAAATTGTGCTTTTAACAATTTTAAAGCTCCTTTCACCTTTTCATCTAAAGGATTTATATTTAGAAGTTTCTCTTTTAATTTAATCTCCTCTTCTAAATCTTTACGTTTCTGAGTCTGTTTTTGTCTATGCAAGTTATTCATTTTTATCAAAATACCACGCATAAAAGCTTTACTTGCATCCCACACCATTGACATTGATGTTCCCTTATTCATATTTAAAGCAAAATATTCCTTTAAACATTCCTTTAATTTGTGAACATTTTTTTCTTGTTTAAATAAATTCTCATTCACCCTCCAGGATCTCCTATCTTCTTTTTCTGCAAACAGTTCCATCCAAACTGGACTATGATCAGACAATGTCCTAGGAAAATTTTTTACGTTCTTCACCCTGTTGTATAAATCTGTTGTAATCAAAAAGAAATCAATTCTTGAGAGAGAATGGTGTCTATCTGAAAAAAAAGTAAAGTCCCTTTCTTCTTGATTACGTTCACGCCAATAGTCTCTCAATTCCCAATCTTCTTTCATATCAAAGAAGGCTTTAGGTAATTTAGCCTGTTTAGAAAAAGTAGAAGAACCTTTTTTGTCCTTTTGTATATCTAAGACGCCATTCCAATCTCCCATTAAAATCACAGATCTATAATCCAACAGAGTTATTTTCTGATGTAACAGCCTATAAAATTGCTCCTGTTGCTGGTTTGGTGCATATAGCCCCACAATAAGAATTTTCTTACCATATAAGCCAAGTTCAAGCATAACATATCTTCCATGAGGATCTGATTCTAAAAGGGTAGCAGATAAATTCTGTTTAACATATATTACCACACCCCCTTTTTTCCCAGGGGCGGGAGATACAAAATGAGATCCCAGGCGAGGATTATTTAAATATTTTTGATCTTTAGCTGTAATATGAGTTTCTTGCAAACAAATGATATCATTGTTATGTTGTTTCAAATAATGATAAATTTTTCTTCTCTTTTGAGGAATGTTTAATCCATTAACATTCCAGGACAGGAGCTTTGCCATCTCCCTTGGCCTTAAGCCTGGAGAAGATCCGCTCAAATTCTGCTGCTGCTGAATATGTTGCAGAGCTTTTGGGTCTTGCTCCTCCCACCGGCACTGAAGCAATTTGCTGACTAGATTCTTCAATTTCTTTTTCTTTTTTCTGTTGTTCTTTTTCTTTACGTTTATGTGCTGCACGGGTCATTCTCTGTTCTTTAACCTCTGGTTGAGACATCCATACCACCTGTCCAGCAGCCATCATCTCTGTACTTTCAGATTTCTGTTCCATCTCTTTATCACTCAAGACTTTGTGCATCATGGGCAAAGGAGAGCCTGCACCCAGGACCGTTTTATAAAATTCCTTGGCTTTAGCAACTGTATTAATTCTATAACGTGTCCCCGCATGGCTCAAAACAATGCCCGTCGGGATCTCCCATCTGAATGGCATTTGTCTTGCTTTAAGTTCATTTGCTAAAAAAGCAAAATCTTTTCTGCTTCTTAGAATTTTAGGTGGAATTTCCTTTAAGATAATAACATCTTGAGCAGCAATCTGAAATCTTTTATTGTAAAAAGTTTGGAGAATCTGATTTCGCAAGGACTTCTTAGCAAAATATATCACCACATCTCTAGGCAAATTCCTCTGTTTTGCAATCCAAGAATTGACTCTATAGATTCTTTCCACGTCCCCACGTAACTCTTCTTTATCTATATTCAAAATAACAGCCAAGTCATTAATCACCATTTCCATCACATCTTGAGTTTTATCTTCTTTCAGGCCCCTTATTCTCAAAGCATATTCCATCTGTCTGTACTGGAACATAAGAATATCATCTTGTGAAGTTTCCACTTTTTTCTCCATATCTTGAAATTTATAATCCAAAAGTTCAACAGTTTCTTCAATTTCCTCTACTCTGGAGTCCAGCTTCACAACCACTGAGGCCATTCCAGATAGAGCTAAAAGTATATCATCCCTCAAAATAGCATTATTCTGTTCTAAAAGCTCTTTCATCTCTTTCTTCATTTCCTCCTTAGTTTCAGATTTATTCTGGTCCAAAAGTTGTTTCATTTCCTCCCTAAACTGTGACACAGCACTTACCATTATTTCTTTAATGTCTTGTGCTGATGTGCCAGATGGGGGGGGTGAAGGTGAAGTAGATTTAGGTTGCTGCACTGAAGGTATCATTTTAAGTTGTTGTTGCACAGTAGAAGTGGCAGGAGAAGAAGTTACTTTAGAGGTTACAATAGCTGGTTGTCGTTTTGAAGCCATTTTAATTTATCTTCCTTTCTTCATAAAAATACTAATAAAAAATAAGTAGTCCGAAAAAAAATTAAAAACACGATGAAATAGAATAAAATAAAATCAATCTAGAAGCTCCCCAGCAATAATAAAAAAAAAGAGGCTTAAAAAGGAAGAGAGTATTAAACAACAATTCAGCCGGTCCGTCTTTCAAAGGAAAAAACTTTCAAAACGCCATTTTACTTTCACTCTCACTTTTCCGCCCAAAAAAAAAGGAAAGCTCAAAAAAAAATAAAAGAAAAATCAGCGCGTACTAAATAAACTAAATAAGCTAAAAATATAAAATAAAACTAAACTATAAATACAATCCTTTAAACAGTTCTGTCCGGTTTAAGATTACTCACGGTTACTTTAAATACGGAGATGGTAGCGGCGTTTCGCTTTGTTTCCGAAGAAACAAAGACAGCTGAGAGGCGGAGAAGGCAATGAACTCCGAGGGAGCACTCTTTCTACCCCCCTGAAATAAAAATCCAGGGAGAGTTAAGAGGTTCTACCTCTATTCATGCGATCTCTACCCCTTCCCTTCGCCCGGGAAGGGGATTGCGAGCCGCGGGCCAGCTGATGAAAGCTGTGCTCCGCGGATCTGACACCTTCTCAGGAGGACGGCTACAAAGTAGCCGCCATCTCCACCGCTTCAACCACCGGAAGTCCAAGAGTTCTGTCTTCTTAAGATGCAAAGTGGGGTACTTTGCATCTTAAGAAGACAGAACTCTTGGAATAATTCTTCCAACAGGAATCCTTTATTAAGAGAAAATGGTTGCAGGCATGCTAGACAGGACTTGGGGTCCAAGCTCTCCCATTCAAGGTTTTAAGGGGTTCCACAGTAGTCCCACCCAATCAACCCCCCTTCCAGTGATATCTACCTACCTACCTATCTCTATCTATCTATCTACCTACCTACCTATCTGTATCTATCTATCTACCTACCTACCTATCTCTATCTATCTATCTATCTACCTACCTACCTATCTCTATCAATCTACCTACCTACCTATCTCTATCTATCTACCTACCTACCTATCTCTATCTATCAATCTACCTACCTACCTATCTCTATCTATCTATCTACCTATCTACATATCTGTATCTATCTACCTACCTACCTACCTATCTGTATCTATCTATCTATCTACCTACCTACCTATCTCTATCTATCTATCTATCTATCTATCTACCTACCTACCTATCTCTATCTATCTATGTACCTACCTACCTATCTGTATCTATCAATCTACCTACCTACCTATCTCTATCTATCTATCTACCTACCTACCTATCTCTATCTATCTATCTACCTACCTACCTATCTGTATCTATCTATCTACCTACCTACCTATCTCTATCTATCTATCTACCTATCTACCTATCTCTATCTATCAATCTACCTACCTACCTATCTGTATCTATCAATCTACCTACCTACCTATCTCTATCTATCTATCTACCTACCTACCTATCTCTATCTATCAATCTACCTACCTACCTATCTGTATCTATCAATCTACCTACCTACCTATCTCTATCTATCTACCTACCTACCTACCTATCTCTATCAATCTACCTACCTACCTATCTCTATCTATCTATCTACCTACCTACCTATCTCTATCTATCTATCTATCTATCTACCTACCTACCTATCTGTATCTATCTATCTACCTACCCACCTATCTGTATCTATCTACCTACCTACCTATCTGTATCTATCTATCTACCTATCTACCTATCTCTATATATCTATCTACCTACCTACCTATCTCTATCTATCTATCTATCTACCTACCTACCTATCTCTATCTATTAATCTACCTACCTACCTATCTGTATCTATCTATCTACCTACCTACCTATCTCTATCTCTCAATCTACCTACCTACCTATCTCTATCTATCTACCTACCTACCTATCTCTATCTATCAATCTACCTACGTACCTATCTGTATCTATCAATCTACCTACCTACCTATCTCTATCTATCTATCTATCTACCTACCTACCTATCTCTATCTATTAATCTACCTACCTACCTATCTGTATCTATCTATCTACCTACCTACCTATCTCTATCTATCAATCTACCTACCTACCTATCTGTATCTATCTATCTACCTACCTACCTATCTCTATCTATCAATCTACCTACCTACCTATCTGTATCTATCTATCTACCTACCCCCTATCTCTATCTATCTATCTACCTACCTACCTATCTCTATCTATCTATCTACCTACCTATCTATCTCTATCTATCTATCTACCTACCTACCTACCTATCTCTATCTATCTATCTACCTACCTACCTATCTGAATCTATCTATCTACCTACCTACCTATCTCTATCTATCTATCTACCTACCTACCTATCTCTATCAATCTACCTACCTACCTATCTCTATCTATCTACCTACCTACCTATCTCTATCAATCTACCTACCTACCTATCTCTATCTATCTACCTACCTACCTATCTCTATCTATCTATCTACCTACCTACCTATCTCTATCTATCTATCTACCTACCTACCTATCTCTATCTATCTATCTACCTACCTACCTATCTGTAACTATCAATCTACCTACCTACCTATCTCTATCTATCTATCTACCTACCTACCTATCTGTATCTATCTATCTACATACCTACCTATCTGTATCTATCTATCTACCTACCTACCTATCTCTATCTATCTATCTACCTACCTACCTATCTGTATCTATCTACCTACCTACCTATCTCTATCTATCTACCTACCTACCTACCTATCTCTATCAATCTACCTACCTACCTATCTCTATCTATCTACCTACCTACCTACCTATCTCTATCTATCAATCTACCTACCTACCTATCTGTATCTTTCTATCTACCTATCTACCTATCTCTATCTATCTATCTACCTATCTGTATCTATCAATCTACCTACCTACCTATCTGTATCTATCAATCTACCTACCTACCTAACTCTATCTATCTATCTACCTACCTACCTATCTCTATCTATCAATCTACCTACCTACCTACCTATCTCTATCTATCTACCTACCTACCTATCTGTATTTATCTACCTACCTACCTACCTATCTCTATCTATCTACCTACCTACCTATCTCTATCTATCTATCTACCTACCTATCTATCTCTATCTATCTATCTACCTACCTACCTATCTCTATCTATCAATCTACCTACCTACCTATCTGTATCTATCAATCTACCTACCTACCTATCTCTATCTATCTACCTACCTACCTACCTATCTCTATCTATCAATCTACCTACCTACCTATCTGTATCTTTCTATCTACCTATCTACCTATCTCTATCTATCTATCTACCTATCTGTATCTATCAATCTACCTACCTACCTATCTGTATCTATCAATCTACCTACCTACCTATCTCTATCTATCAATCTACCTACCTACCTATCTCTATCTATCTACCTACCTACCTACCTATCTCTATCTATCAATCTACCTACCTACCTATCTCTATCTATCTACCTACCTACCTACCTATCTCTATCAATCTACCTACCTACCTATCTCTATCTATCTATCTACCTACCTACCTATCTCTATCAATCTACCTACCTACCTATCTGTATCTATCAATCTACCTACCTACCTATCTCTATCTACCTACCTACCTACCTATCTCTATCAATCTACCTACCTATCTCTATCTATCTACCTACCTACCTATCTCTATCTATCAATCTACCTACCTACCTATCTGTATCTATTTATCTACCTACCTACCTATCTCTATCTATCTATCTACCTACCTACCTATCTCTATCTATCTATCTACCTACCTACCGATCTCTATCTATCTATCTATCTACCTACCTACCTATCTCTATCTATCTATCTACCTACCTACCTATCTCTATCTATCAATCTACCTACCTATCTGTATTTATCTACCTACCTACCTACCTATCTCTATCTATCTATCTACCTACCTACCTATCTCTATCTATCTATCTATCTACCTATCTCTATCTATCTATCTACCTACCTACCTATCTCTATCTATCAATCTACCTACCTACCTATCTGTATCTATCAATCTACCTACCTACCTATCTCTATCTATCTCTCTACCTACCTACCTATCTCTATCTATCAATCTACCTACCTACCTATCTGTATCTATCAATCTACCTACCTACCTATCTCTATCTATCTACCTACATATCTGTATCTATATATCTACCTACCTACCAATCTCTATCTATCTACCTACCTACCTACCTATCTCTATCTACCAATCTACCTACCTACCTATCTCTATCTATCTATCTACCTACCTACCTATCTCTATCTATCAATCTACCTACCTACCTATCTGTATCTATCAATCTACCTACCTACCTATCTCTATCTATCTACCTACCTACCTATCTCTATCTATCTATCTACCTACCTACCTATCTGTATCTATCTATCTACCTACCTACCTATCTCTATCTATCTATCTATCTATCTACCTACCTACCTATCTCTATCAATCTACCTACCTACCTATCTCTATCTATCTACCTACCTACCTACCTATCTCTATCTATCAATCTACCTACCTACCTATCTCTATCTATCTATCTACCTATCTACATATCTGTATCTATCTACCTACCTACCTACCTACCTATCTGTATCTATCTATCTACCTACCTACCTATCTCTATCTATCTATCTATCTATCTATCTATCTATCTATCTATCTATCTATCTATCTATCTATCTATCTATCTACCTACCTACCTACCTATCTCTATCTATCTATGTACCTACCTACCTATCTGTATCTATCAATCTACCTACCTACCTATCTCTATCTATCTATCTACCTACCTACCTATCTCTATCTATCTATCTACCTACCTACCTATCTGTATCTATCTATCTACCTACCTACCTATCTCTATCTATCTATCTACCTACCTACCTATCTCTATCTATCAATCTACCTACCTACCTATCTGTATCTTTCTATCTACCTATCTACCTATCTCTATCTATCTATCTACCTATCTGTATCTATCAATCTACCTACCTACCTATCTGTATCTATCAATCTACCTACCTACCTATCTCTATCTATCAATCTACCTACCTACCTATCTCTATCTATCTACCTACCTACCTACCTATCTCTATCTATCAATCTACCTACCTACCTATCTCTATCTATCTACCTACCTACCTACCTATCTCTATCAATCTACCTACCTACCTATCTCTATCTATCTATCTACCTACCTACCTATCTCTATCAATCTACCTACCTACCTATCTGTATCTATCAATCTACCTACCTACCTATCTCTATCTACCTACCTACCTACCTATCTCTATCAATCTACCTACCTATCTCTATCTATCTACCTACCTACCTATCTCTATCTATCAATCTACCTACCTACCTATCTGTATCTATTTATCTACCTACCTACCTATCTCTATCTATCTATCTACCTACCTACCTATCTCTATCTATCTATCTACCTACCTACCGATCTCTATCTATCTATCTATCTACCTACCTACCTATCTCTATCTATCTATCTACCTACCTACCTATCTCTATCTATCAATCTACCTACCTATCTGTATTTATCTACCTACCTACCTACCTATCTCTATCTATCTATCTACCTACCTACCTATCTCTATCTATCTATCTATCTACCTATCTCTATCTATCTATCTACCTACCTACCTATCTCTATCTATCAATCTACCTACCTACCTATCTGTATCTATCAATCTACCTACCTACCTATCTCTATCTATCTCTCTACCTACCTACCTATCTCTATCTATCAATCTACCTACCTACCTATCTGTATCTATCAATCTACCTACCTACCTATCTCTATCTATCTACCTACATATCTGTATCTATATATCTACCTACCTACCAATCTCTATCTATCTACCTACCTACCTACCTATCTCTATCTACCAATCTACCTACCTACCTATCTCTATCTATCTATCTACCTACCTACCTATCTCTATCTATCAATCTACCTACCTACCTATCTGTATCTATCAATCTACCTACCTACCTATCTCTATCTATCTACCTACCTACCTATCTCTATCTATCTATCTACCTACCTACCTATCTGTATCTATCTATCTACCTACCTACCTATCTCTATCTATCTATCTATCTATCTACCTACCTACCTATCTCTATCAATCTACCTACCTACCTATCTCTATCTATCTACCTACCTACCTACCTATCTCTATCTATCAATCTACCTACCTACCTATCTCTATCTATCTATCTACCTATCTACATATCTGTATCTATCTACCTACCTACCTACCTACCTATCTGTATCTATCTATCTACCTACCTACCTATCTCTATCTATCTATCTATCTATCTATCTATCTATCTATCTATCTATCTATCTATCTATCTATCTATCTATCTACCTACCTACCTACCTATCTCTATCTATCTATGTACCTACCTACCTATCTGTATCTATCAATCTACCTACCTACCTATCTCTATCTATCTATCTACCTACCTACCTATCTCTATCTATCTATCTACCTACCTACCTATCTGTATCTATCTATCTACCTACCTACCTATCTCTATCTATCTATCTACCTACCTACCTATCTCTATCTATCAATCTACCTACCTACCTATCTGTATCTATCAATCTACCTACCTACCTATCTCTATCTATCTATCTACCTACCTACCTATCTCTATCTATCAATCTACCTACCTACCTATCTGTATCTATCAATCTACCTACCTACCTATCTCTATCTATCTACCTACCTACCTACCTATCTCTATCAATCTACCTACCTACCTATCTCTATCTATCTATCTACCTACCTACCTATCTCTATCTATCTATCTATCTACCTACCTACCTATCTGTATCTATCTATCTACCTACCCACCTATCTGTATCTATCTACCTACCTACCTATCTGTATCTATCTATCTACCTATCTACCTATCTCTATATATCTATCTACCTACCTACCTATCTCTATCTATCTATCTATCTACCTACCTACCTATCTCTATCTATTAATCTACCTACCTACCTATCTGTATCTATCTATCTACCTACCTACCTATCTCTATCTATCAATCTACCTACCTACCTATCTCTATCTATCTATCTACCTACCTATCTCTATCTATCAATCTACCTACGTACCTATCTGTATCTATCAATCTACCTACCTACCTATCTCTATCTATCTATCTACCTACCTAGCTATCTCTATCTATTAATCTACCTACCTACCTATCTGTATCTATCTATCTACCTACCTACCTATCTCTATCTATCAATCTACCTACCTACCTATCTGTATCTATCTATCTACCTACCTACCTATCTCTATCTATCAATCTACCTACCTACCTATCTGTATCTATCTATCTACCTACCCCCTATCTCTATCTATCTATCTACCTACCTACCTATCTCTATCTATCTATCTACCTACCTATCTATCTATCTCTATCTATCTATCTACCTACCTACCTACCTATCTCTATCTATCTATCTACCTACCTACCTATCTGAATCTATCTATCTACCTACCTACCTATCTCTATCTATCTATCTACCTACCTACCTATCTCTATCAATCTACCTACCTACCTATCTCTATCTATCTACCTACCTACCTATCTCTATCTATCTATCTACCTACCTACCTATCTCTATCTATCTATCTACCTACCTACCTATCTCTATCTATCTATCTACCTACCTACCTATCTGTAACTATCAATCTACCTACCTACCTATCTCTATCTATTAATCTACCTACCTACCTATCTGTATCTATCTATCTACCTACCTACCTATCTCTATCTATCAATCTACCTACCTACCTATCTGTATCTATCAATCTACCTACCTACCTATCTCTATCAATCTACCTACCTGTCTCTATCTATCTACCTACCTACCTACCTATCTCTATCTATCAATCTACCTACCTACCTATCTGTATCTATCTATCTATCTACCTACCTACCTATCTCTATCTATCTCTCTACCTACCTACCTATCTCTATCTATCTATCTACCTACCTACCTATCTCTATCTATCTATCTACCTACCTACCTATCTGTATCTATCAATCTACCTACCTACCTATCTCTATCTATCTACCTACCTACCTATCTCTATCTATCTATCTACCTACCTACCTATCTGTATCTATCTATCTACCTACCTATCTATCTCTATCTATCTATCTACCTACCTACCTATCTCTATCTATCTATCTATCTACCTACCTACCTATCTCTATCAATCTACCTACCTACCTATCTCTATCTATCTACCTACCTACCTACCTATCTCTATCTATCAATCTACCTACCTACATATCTCTATCTATCTATCTACCTATCTACATATCTGTATCTATCTACCTACCTACCTACCTATCTGTATCTATCTATCTACCTACCTACCTATCTCTATCTATCTATCTATCTACCTACCTACCTATCTCTATCTATCTATGTACCTACCTACCTACCTATCTGTATCTATCAATCTACCTACCTACCTATCTCTATCTATATATCTACCTACCTACCTATCTCTATCTATCTATCTACCTACCTATCTGTATCTATCTATCTACCTACCTACCTATCTCTATCTATCTATCTACCTACCTACCTATCTCTATCTATCAATCTACCTACCTACCTATCTGTATCTATCCATCTACCTACCTACCTATCTCTATCTATCTATCTACCTACCTACCTATCTCTATCAATCTACCTACCTACCTATCTGTATCTATCAATCTACCTACCTACCTATCTCTATCTATCTACCTACCTACCTACCTATCTCTATCAATCTACCTACCTACCTATCTCTATCTATCTATCTATCTACCTACCTACCTATCTCTATCTATCTATCTACCTACCTACCTATCTGTATCTATCTATCTACCTACCCACCTATCTCTATCTATCTACCTACCTTCCTATCTGTATCTATCTATCTACCTATCTACCTATCTCTATATATCTATCTACCTACCTACCTATCTCTATCTATCTATCTATCTATCTACCTACCTACCTATCTCTATCTATTAATCTACCTACCTACCTATCTGTATCTATCTATCTACCTACCTACCTATCTCTATCTATCAATCTACCTACCTACCTATCTCTATCTATCTATCTACCTACCTACCTATCTCTATCTATCAATCTACCTACCTACCTATCTGTATCTATCAATCTACCTACCTACCTATCTCTATCTATCTATCTACCTACCTACCTATCTCTATCTATCAATCTACCTACCTACCTATCTGTATCTATCTATCTACCTACCTACCTATCTCTATCTATCAATCTACTTACCTACCTATCTCTATCTATCTACCTACCTACCTACCTATCTCTATCTATCAATCTACCTACCTACCTATCTGTATCTATCTACCTACCTACCTATCTCTATCTATCTATCTACCTACCTACCTATCTCTATCTATCTATCTACCTACCTATCTATCTCTATCTATCTACCTACCAACCTACCTATCTCTATCTATCTATCTACCTACCTACCTATCTGAATCTATCTATCTACCTACCTACCTAACTCTATCTATCTATCTACCCACCTACCTATCTCTATCAATCTACCTACCTACCTATCTCTATCTATCTACCTACCTACCTATCTCTATCTATCTATCTACCTACCTACCTATCTCTATCTATCTATCTACCTACCTACCTATCTCTATCTATCTATCTACCTACCTACCTATCTGTAACTATCAATCTACCTACCTACCTATTTCTAACTATCTATCTACCTACCTACCTATCTCTATCTATCTATCTACCTACCTACCTACCTATCTCTATCTATCTATCTACCTACCTACCTATCTCTATCTATCTATCTACCTACCTACCTATCTCTATCAATCTACCTACCTACCTATCTCTATCTATATACCTACCTACCTACCTACCTACCTACCTATCTCTATCTATCAATCTACCTACCTACCTATCTCTATCTATCTATCTACCTACCTACATATCTGTATCTATCTACCTACCTACCTATCTCTATCTATCTATCTACCTACCTACCTATCTGTATCTATCTATCTACCTACCTACCTATCTCTATCTATCTATCTATCTACCTACCTACCTATCTCTATCTATCTACCTACCTACCTACCTATCTGTATCTATCTATCTACCTACCTACATATCTGTATCTATATATCTACCTACCTACCTATCTGTATCTATCTATCTACCTACCTAACTATCTGTATCTATCAATCTACCTACCTACCTCTCTCTATCTATCTACCTACCTACCTACCTATCTCTTTCTATCTATCTACCTACCTACCTATCTCTATCTATCTATCTACCTACCTACCTATCTCTATCTATCTATCTACCTACCTACCTATCTCTATCTATCAATCTACCTACCTATCTGTATTTATCTACCTACCTACCTACCTACCTATCTCTATCTATCTATCTACCTACCTACCTATCTCTATCTATCAATCTACCTACCTACCTATCTGTATCTATCAATCTACCTACCTACCTATCTCTATCTATCTATCTACCTACCTACCTATCTCTATCTATCAATCTACCTACCTACCTATCTGTATCTATCAATCTACCTACCTACCTATCTCTATCTATCTACCTACCTACCTATCTCTATCAATCTACCTACCTACCTATCTGTATCTATCTATCTACCTACCTACCTATCTCTATCTATCTATCTACCTACCTTCCTATCTCTATCTATCTACCTACCTACCTATCTGTATCTATCTACCTACCTACCTACCTATCTGTATGTATCTATCTACCTACCTACATATCTGTATATATATATCTACCTACCTACCTATCTGTATCTATCTATCTACCTACCTAACTATCTGTATCTATCAATCTATCTACCTACCTACCTATCTCTATCTATCTATCTACCTACCTAACTATCTCTATCAATCTACCTACCTACCTATCTCTATCTATCTACCTACCTACCTACCTATCTCTATCTATCAATCTACCTACCTACCTATCTCTATCTATCTATCTACCTACCTACATATCTGTATCTATCTACCTACCTATCTATCTCTATCTATCTACCTACCTACCTATCTCTTTCTATCTATCTACCTACCTACATATCTCTATCTATCTATCTACCTACCTACCTATCTCTATCTATCTATCTACCTACCTACCTATCTCTATCTATCTATCTACCTACCTACCTATCTGTATCTATCTATCTACCTATCTACCTATCTCTATCAATCTACCTACCTACCTATCTGTATCTATCTATCTACCTACCTACCTATCTCTATCTATCAATCTACCTACCTATCTGTATTTATCTACCTACCTACCTACCTATCTCTATCTATCTATCTACCTACCTACCTACCTATCTCTATCTATCAATCTACCTACCTACCTACCTATCTGTATCTTTCAATCTACCTACCTACCTATCTCTATCTATCTATCTACCTACCTACCTATCTCTATCTATCAATCTACCTACCTATCTGTATTTATCTACCTACCTACCTACCTATCTCTATCTATCTATCTACCTACCTACCTATCTCTATCTATCAATCTACCTACCTACCTATCTGTATCTATCAATCTACCTACCTACCTATCTCTATCTATCTAGCTACCTACTTACCTATCTGTATCTATCTATCTACCTATCTACCTATCTCTATCTATCAATCTACCTACCTACCTATCTCTATCTATCTATCTACCTACCTACCTATCTCTATCTATCAATCTACCTACCTATTTGTATTTATCTACCTACCTACCTACCTATCTCTATCTATCTATCTACCTACCTACCTATCTCTATCTATCAATCTCCCTCCCTACCTATCTGTATCTATCAATCTACCTACCTACCTATCTCTATCTATCTATCTACCTACCTACCTATCTCTATCTATCAATCTACCTACCTATCTGTATTTATCTACCTACCTACCTACCTATCTCTATCTATCTATCTACCTACCTACCTATCTCTATCTATCAATCTACCTACCTACCTATCTGTATCTTTCAATCTACCTACCTACCTATCTCTATCTATCTATCTATCTATCTATCTATCTACCTACCTACCTATCTCTATCTATCAATCTACCTACCTACCTATCTGTATCTATCAATCTACCTACCTACCTATCTCTATCTATCTACCTACCTACCTACCTATCTCTATCTATCTATCTACCTACCTACATATCTGTATCTATGTACCTACCTACCTATCTGTATCTATCTATCTACCTACCTACCTATCTGTATCTATCTATCTACCTACCTACCTATCTCTATCTATCTATCTACCTACCTACCTATCTCTATCTATCTACCTACCTACCTATCTGTATTTACCTACCTACCTACCTACCTATCTGTATCTATCTACCTACCTACATATCTGTATCTATATATCTACCTACATACCTATCTGTATCTATCTATCTACCTACCTAACTATCTGTATCTATCAATCTACCTACCTACCTATCTCTATCTATCTACCTACCTACCTACCTATCTCTTTCTATCTATCTACCTACCTACCTATCTCTATCTGTCTATCTACCTACCTACCTATCTCTATCTATCTATCTACCTACCTACCTATCTCTATCTATCTATCTACCTACCTACCTATCTCTATCTATCAATCTACCTACCTATCTGTATTTATCTACCTACCTACCTACCTATCTCTATCTATCTATCTACATACCTACCTATCTCTATCTATCAATCTACATACCTACCTATCTCTATCTATCTATCTACCTACCTACCTATCTCTATCTATCAATCTACCTACCTACCTATCTCTATCTATCTATCTACCTACCTACATATCTGTATCTATCTACCTACCTACCTATCTCTATCTATCTATCTACCTACCTACCTATCTGTATCTATCTATCTACCTACCTACCTATCTCTATCTATCTATCTACCTACCTACCTATCTCTATCTATCTACCTACCTACCTACCTATCTGTATCTATCTATCTACCTACCTAAATATCTGTATCTATATATCTACCTACCTACCTATCTGTATCTATCTATCTACCTACCTAACTATCTGTATCTATCAATCTACCTACCTACCTATCTCTATCTATCTACCTACCTACCTACCTATCTCTTTCTATCTATCTACCTACCTACCTATCTCTATCTATCTATCTACCTACCTACCTATCTCTATCTATCTATCTACCTATCTACCTATCTCTATCTATCAATCTACCTACCTACCTATCTCTATCTATCTATCTACCTACCTACCTATCTCTATCTATCAATCTACCTACCTATCTGTATTTATCTACCTACCTACCTATCTCTATCTATCTATCTACCTACCTACCTATCTCTGTCTATCAATCTACCTACCTACCTATCTGTATCTATCAATCTACCTACCTACCTATCTCTATCTATCTATCTACCTACCTACCTATCTCTATCTATCAATCTACCTACCTACCTATCTGTATCTATCAATCTACCTACCTACCTATCTCTATCTATCTACCTACCTACCTACCTATCTCTATCAATCTACCTACCTACCTATCTCTATCTATCTATCTACCTACCTACCTATCTCTATCTATCAATCTACCTACCTACCTATCTGTATCTATCTATCTACCTACCTACCTATCTCTATCTATCTATCTACCTACCTTCCTATCTCTATCTATCTACCTACCTACCTATCTGTATCTATCTACCTACCTACCTACCTATCTGTATGTATCTATCTACCTACCTACATATCTGTATCTATATATCTACCTACCTACCTATCTGTATCTATCTATCTACCTACCTAACTATCTGTATCTATCAATCTATCTACCTACCTACCTATCTCTATCTATCTATCTACCTACCTACCTATCTCTATCAATCTACCTACCTACCTATCTCTATCTATCTACCTACCTACCTACCTATCTCTATCTATCAATCTACCTACCTACCTATCTCTATCTATCTATCTACCTACCTACATATCTGTATCTATCTACCTACCTATCTATCTCTATCTATCTATCTACCTACCTACCTATCTCTATCTATCTACCTACCTACCTATCTCTTTCTATCTATCTACCTACCTACATATCTCTATCTATCTATCTACCTAACTACCTATCTCTATCTATCTATCTACCTACCTACCTATCTCTATCTATCTATCTACCTACCTACCTACCTATCTGTATCTATCTATCTACCTATCTACCTATCTCTATCTATCAATCTACCTACCTACCTATCTGTATCTATCTATCTACCTACCTACCTATCTCTATCTATCAATCTACCTACCTATCTGTATTTATCTACCTACCTACCTACCTATCTCTATCTATCTATCTACCTACCTACCTATCTCTATCTATCAATCTACCTACCTACCTACCTATCTGTATCTATCAATCTACCTACCTACCTATCTCTATCTATCTATCTACCTACCTACCTATCTGTATCTATCAATCTACCTACCTATCTGTATTTATCTACCTACCTACCTATCTCTATCTATCTATCTACCTACCTACCTATCTCTATCTATCAATCTACCTACCTACCTATCTGTATCTATCAATCTACCTACCTACCTATCTCTATCTATCTATCTACCTACCTACCTATCTCTATCTATCTATCTACCTACTTACCTATCTGTATCTATCTATCTACCTATCTACCTATCTCTATCTATCAATCTACCTACCTACCTATCTCTATCTATCTATCTACCTACCTACCTACCTATCTCTATCTATCAATCTACCTACCTATTTGTATTTATCTACCTACCTACCTATCTCTATCTATCTATCTACCTACCTACCTATCTCTATCTATCAATCTCCCTCCCTACCTATCTGTATCTATCAATCTACCTACCTACCTATCTCTATCTATCTACCTACCTACCTATCTCTATCTATCAATCTACCTACCTATCTGTATTTATCTACCTACCTACCTACCTATCTCTATCTATCTATCTACCTACCTACCTATCTCTATCTATCAATCTACCTACCTACCTATCTCTATCTATCTACCTACCTACCTATCTCTATCTATCTATCTACCTACCTACCTATCTCTATCTATCAATCTACCTACCTACCTATCTGTATCTATCAATCTACCTACCTACCTATCTCTATCTATCTATCTACCTACCTACCTATCTCTATCTATCAATCTACCTACCTACCTATCTGTATCTATCAATCTACCTACCTACCTATCTCTATCTATCTATCTACCTACCTACCTATCTCTATCTATCAATCTACCTACCTACCTATCTGTATCTATCTATCTACCTACCTACCTATCTCTATCTATCTATCTACCTACCTTCCTATCTCTATCTATCTACCTACCTACCTATCTGTATCTATCTACCTACCTACCTACCTATCTGTATGTATCTATCTACCTACCTACATATCTGTATCTATATATCTACCTACCTACCTATCTGTATCTATCTATCTACCTACCTAACTATCTGTATCTATCAATCTATCTACCTACCTATCTCTATCTATCTATCTACCTACCTAACTATCTCTATCAATCTACCTACCTACCTATCTCTATCTATCTACCTACCTACCTACCTATCTCTATCTATCAATCTACCTACCTACCTATCTCTATCTATCTATCTACCTACCTACATATCTGTATCTATCTACCTACCTATCTATCTCTATCTATCTATCTACCTACCTACCTATCTCTATCTATCTACCTACCTACCTATCTCTTTCTATCTATCTACCTACCTACATATCTCTATCTATCTACCTACCTACCTATCTCTATCTATCTATCTACCTACCTACCTATCTCTATCTATCTATCTACCTACCTACCTATCTGTATCTATCTATCTACCTATCTACCTATCTCTATCTATCAATCTACCTACCTACCTATCTGTATCTATCTATCTACCTACCTACCTATCTCTATCTATCAATCTACCTACCTATCTGTATTTATCTACCTACCTACCTATCTCTATCTATCTATCTACCTACCTACCTACCTATCTCTATCTATCAATCTACCTACCTACCTACCTATCTGTATCTTTCAATCTACCTACCTACCTATCTCTATCTATCTATCTACCTACCTACCTATCTCTATCTATAAATCTACCTACCTATCTGTATTTATCTACCTACCTACCTACCTATCTCTATCTATCTATCTACCTACCTACCTATCTCTATCTATCAATCTACCTACCTACCTATCTGTATCTATCAATCTACCTACCTACCTATCTCTATCTATCTATCTACCTACCTACCTATCTCTATCTATCTAGCTACCTACTTACCTATCTGTATCTATCTATCTACCTATCTACCTATCTCTATCTATCAATCTACCTACCTACCTATCTCTATCTATCTATCTACCTACCTACCTATCTCTATCTATCAATCTACCTACCTATTTGTATTTATCTACCTACCTACCTACCTATCTCTATCTATCTATCTACCTACCTACCTATCTCTATCTATCAATCTCCCTCCCTACCTATCTGTATCTATCAATCTACCTACCTACCTATCTCTATCTATCTATCTACCTACCTACCTATCTCTATCTATCAATCTACCTACCTATCTGTATTTATCTACCTACCTACCTACCTATCTCTATCTATCTATCTACCTACCTACCTATCTCTATCTATCAATCTACCTACCTACCTATCTGTATCTTTCAATCTACCTACCTACCTATCTCTATCTATCTATCTATCTATCTACCTACCTACCTATCTCTATCTATCAATCTACCTACCTACCTATCTGTATCTATCAATCTACCTACCTACCTATCTCTATCTATCTACCTACCTACCTACCTATCTCTATCTATCTATCTACCTACCTACATATCTGTATCTATGTACCTACCTACCTATCTGTATCTATCTATCTACCTACCTACCTATCTGTATCTATCTATCTACCTACCTACCTATCTCTATCTATCTATCTACCTACCTACCTATCTCTATCTATCTACCTACCTACCTATCTGTATTTACCTACCTACCTACCTACCTATCTGTATCTATCTACCTACCTACATATCTGTATCTATATATCTACCTACATACCTATCTGTATCTATCTATCTACCTACCTAACTATCTGTATCTATCAATCTACCTACCTACCTATCTCTATCTATCTACCTACCTACCTACCTATCTCTTTCTATCTATCTACCTACCTACCTATCTCTATCTGTCTATCTACCTACCTACCTATCTCTATCTATCTATCTACCTACCTACCTATCTCTATCTATCTATCTACCTACCTACCTATCTCTATCTATCAATCTACCTACCTATCTGTATTTATCTACCTACCTACCTACCTATCTCTATCTATCTATCTACATACCTACCTATCTCTATCTATCAATCTACATACCTACCTATCTCTATCTATCTATCTACCTACCTACCTATCTCTATCTATCAATCTACCTACCTACCTATCCCTATCTATCTATCTACCTACCTACATATCTGTATCTATCTACCTACCTACCTATCTCTATCTATCTATCTACCTACCTACCTATCTGTATCTATCTATCTACCTACCTACCTATCTCTATCTATCTATCTACCTACCTACCTATCTCTATCTATCTACCTACCTACCTACCTATCTGTATCTATCTATCTACCTACCTAAATATCTGTATCTATATATCTACCTACCTACCTATCTGTATCTATCTATCTACCTACCTAACTATCTGTATCTATCAATCTACCTACCTACCTATCTCTATCTATCTACCTACCTACATATCTGTATCTATCTACCTACCTATCTATCTCTATCTATCTATCTACCTACCTACCTATCTCTATCTATCTACCTACCTACCTATCTCTTTCTATCTATCTACCTACCTACATATCTCTATCTATCTATCTACCTACCTACCTATCTCTATCTATCTATCTACCTACCTACCTATCTCTATCTATCTATCTACCTACCTACCTATCTGTATCTATCTATCTACCTATCTCTATCTATCAATCTACCTACCTACCTATCTGTATCTATCTATCTACCTACCTACCTATCTCTATCTATCAATCTACCTACCTACCTATCTGTATTTATCTACCTACCTACCTACCTATCTCTATCTATCTATCTACCTACCTACCTACCTATCTCTATCTATCAATCTACCTACCTACCTACCTATCTGTATCTTTCAATCTACCTACCTACCTATCTCTATCTATCTATCTACCTACCTACCTATCTCTATCTATCAATCTACCTACCTATCTGTATTTATCTACCTACCTACCTACCTATCTCTATCTATCTATCTACCTACCTACCTATCTCTATCTATCAATCTACCTACCTACCTATCTGTATCTATCAATCTACCTACCTACCTATCTCTATCTATCTATCTACCTACCTACCTATCTCTATCTATCTAGCTACCTACTTACCTATCTGTATCTATCTATCTACCTATCTACCTATCTCTATCTATCAATCTACCTACCTACCTATCTCTATCTATCTATCTACCTACCTACCTATCTCTATCTATCAATCTACCTACCTATTTGTATTTATCTACCTACCTACCTACCTATCTCTATCTATCTATCTACCTACCTACCTATCTCTATCTATCAATCTCCCTCCCTACCTATCTGTATCTATCAATCTACCTACCTACCTATCTCTATCTATCTATCTACCTACCTACCTATCTCTATCTATCAATCTACCTACCTATCTGTATTTATCTACCTACCTACCTACCTATCTCTATCTATCTATCTACCTACCTACCTATCTCTATCTATCAATCTACCTACCTACCTATCTGTATCTTTCAATCTACCTACCTACCTATCTCTATCTATCTATCTATCTATCTACCTACCTACCTATCTCTATCTATCAATCTACCTACCTACCTATCTGTATCTATCAATCTACCTACCTACCTATCTCTATCTATCTACCTACCTACCTACCTATCTCTATCTATCTATCTACCTACCTACATATCTGTATCTATGTACCTACCTACCTATCTGTATCTATCTATCTACCTACCTACCTATCTGTATCTATCTATCTACCTACCTACCTATCTCTATCTATCTATCTACCTACCTACCTATCTCTATCTATCTACCTACCTACCTATCTGTATTTACCTACCTACCTACCTACCTATCTGTATCTATCTACCTACCTACATATCTGTATCTATATATCTACCTACATACCTATCTGTATCTATCTATCTACCTACCTAACTATCTGTATCTATCAATCTACCTACCTACCTATCTCTATCTATCTACCTACCTACCTACCTATCTCTTTCTATCTATCTACCTACCTACCTATCTCTATCTGTCTATCTACCTACCTATCTCTATCTATCTATCTACCTACCTACCTATCTCTATCTATCTATCTACCTACCTACCTATCTCTATCTATCAATCTACCTACCTATCTGTATTTATCTACCTACCTACCTACCTATCTCTATCTATCTATCTACATACCTACCTATCTCTATCTATCAATCTACATACCTACCTATCTCTATCTATCTATCTACCTACCTACCTATCTCTATCTATCAATCTACCTACCTACCTATCCCTATCTATCTATCTACCTACCTACATATCTGTATCTATCTACCTACCTACCTATCTCTATCTATCTATCTACCTACCTACCTATCTGTATCTATCTATCTACCTACCTACCTATCTCTATCTATCTATCTACCTACCTACCTATCTCTATCTATCTACCTACCTACCTACCTATCTGTATCTATCTATCTACCTACCTAAATATCTGTATCTATATATCTACCTACCTACCTATCTGTATCTATCTATCTACCTACCTAACTATCTGTATCTATCAATCTACCTACCTACCTATCTCTATCTATCTACCTACCTACCTACCTATCTCTATCTACCTATCTACCTATCTCTATCTATCAATCTACCTACCTACCTATCTCTATCTATCTATCTACCTACCTACCTATCTCTATCTATCAATCTACCTACCTATCTGTATTTATCTACCTACCTACCTACCTATCTCTATCTATCTATCTACCTACCTACCTATCTCTATCTATCAATCTACCTACCTACCTATCTGTATCTATCAATCTACCTACCTACCTATCTCTATCTATCTATCTACCTACCTACCTATCTCTATCTATCAATCTACCTACATATCTGTATTTATCTACCTACCTACCTACCTATCTCTATCTATCTATCTACCTACCTACCTATCTCTATCTATCAATCTACCTACCTACCTATCTGTATCTATCAATCTACCTACCTACCTATCTCTATCTATCTATCTACCTACCTACCTATCTCTATCTATCAATCTACCTACCTACCTATCTGTATCTATCAATCTACCTACCTACCTATCTCTATCTATCTACCTACCTACCTACCTATCTCTATCAATCTACCTACCTACCTATCTCTATCTATCTATCTACCTACCTACCTATCTCTATCTATCAATCTACCTACCTACCTATCTGTATCTATCTATCTACCTACCTACCTATCTCTATCTATCTATCTACCTACCTTCCTATCTCTATCTATCTACCTACCTACCTATCTGTATCTATCTACCTACCTACCTACCTATCTGTATGTATCTATCTACCTACCTACATATCTGTATCTATATATCTACCTACCTACCTATCTGTATCTATCTATCTACCTACCTAACTATCTGTATCTATCAATCTATCTACCTACCTACCTATCTCTATCTATCTATCTACCTAACTACCTATCTCTATCAATCTACCTACCTACCTATCTCTATCTATCTACCTACCTACCTACCTATCTCTATCTATCAATCTACCTACCTACCTATCTCTATCTATCTATCTACCTACCTACATATCTGTATCTATCTACCTACCTATCTATCTCTATCTATCTATCTACCTACCTACCTATCTCTATCTATCTACCTACCTACCTATCTCTTTCTATCTATCTACCTACCTACATATCTCTATCTATCTATCTACCTAACTACCTATCTCTATCTATCTATCTACCTACCTACCTATCTCTATCTATCTATCTACCTACCTACCTATCTGTATCTATCTATCTACCTATCTACCTATCTCTATCTATCAATCTACCTACCTACCTATCTGTATCTATCTATCTACCTACCTACCTATCTCTATCTATCAATCTACCTACCTATCTGTATTTATCTACCTACCTACCTACCTATCTCTATCTATCTATCTACCTACCTACCTATCTCTATCTATCAATCTACCTACCTACCTACCTATCTGTATCTATCAATCTACCTACCTACCTATCTCTATCTATCTATCTACCTACCTACCTATCTCTATCTATCAATCTACCTACCTATCTGTATCTATCTACCTACCTACCTACCTATCTCTATCTATCTATCTACCTACCTACCTATCTCTATCTATCAATCTACCTACCTACCTATCTGTATCTATCAATCTACCTACCTACCTATCTCTATCTATCTATCTACCTACCTACCTATCTCTATCTATCTATCTACCTACTTACCTATCTGTATCTATCTATCTACCTATCTACCTATCTCTATCTATCAATCTACCTACCTACCTATCTCTATCTATCTATCTACCTACCTACCTACCTATCTCTATCTATCAATCTACCTACCTATTTGTATTTATCTACCTACCTACCTACCTATCTCTATCTATCTATCTACCTACCTACCTATCTCTATCTATCAATCTCCCTCCCTACCTATCTGTATCTATCAATCTACCTACCTACCTATCTCTATCTATCTACCTACCTACCTATCTCTATCTATCAATCTGCCTACCTATCTGTATTTATCTACCTACCTACCTACCTATCTCTATCTATCTATCTACCTACCTACCTATCTCTATCTATCAATCTACCTACCTACCTATCTCTATCTATCTACCTACCTACCTATCTCTATCTATCTATCTACCTACCTACCTATCTCTATCTATCTATCTACCTACCTACCTATCTCTATCTATCTATCTACCTACCTACCTATCTGTAACTATCAATCTACCTACCTACCTATTTCTAACTATCTATCTACCTACCTACCTATCTCTATCTATCTATCTATCTACCTACCTACCTATCTCTATCTATCTATCTACCTACCTAGCTATCTCTATCTATCTATCTACCTACCTACCTACCTATCTCTATCAATCTACCTACCTACCTATCTCTATCTATATACCTACCTACCTACCTACCTACCTACCTATCTCTATCTATCAATCTACCTACCTACCTATCTCTATCTATCTATCTATCTACCTACCTACATATCTGTATCTATCTACCTACCTACCTATCTCTATCTATCTATCTACCTACCTACCTATCTCTATCTATCTATCTACCTACTTACCTATCTGTATCTATCTATCTACCTATCTACCTATCTCTATCTATCAATCTACCTACCTACCTATCTCTATCTATCTATCTACCTACCTACCTATCTCTATCTATCAATCTACCTACCTATTTGTATTTATCTACCTACCTACCTACCTATCTCTATCTATCTATCTACCTACCTACCTATCTCTATCTATCAATCTCCCTCCCTACCTATCTGTATCTATCTATCTACCTACCTACCTATCTCTATCTATCTATCTACCTACTTACCTATCTGTATCTATCTATCTACCTATCTACCTATCTCTATCTATCAATCTACCTACCTACCTATCTCTATCTATCTATCTACCTACCTACCTATCTCTATCTATCAATCTACCTACCTATTTGTATTT
Source organism: Crotalus helleri (assembly GCA_024509115.1). Lineage (NCBI taxonomy): Eukaryota > Metazoa > Chordata > Lepidosauria > Squamata > Viperidae > Crotalus > Crotalus helleri. Next base: position 761,602 of record JAKSXO010000103.1, read on the forward strand.
ATCTACCTACCTACCTACCTATCTCTATCTATCTATCTACCTACCTACCTATCTCTATCTATCAATCTCCCTCCCTACCTATCTGTATCTATCAATCTACCTACCTACCTATCTCTATCTATCTACCTACCTACCTATCTCTATCTATCAATCTACCTACCTATCTGTATTTATCTACCTACCTACCTACCTATCTCTATCTATCTATCTACCTACCTACCGATCTCTATCTATCAATCTACCTACCTACCTATCTCTATCTATCTACCTACCTACCTATCTCTATCTATCTATCTACCTACCTACCTATCTCTATCTATCTATCTACCTACCTACCTATCTCTATCTATCTATCTACCTACCTACCTATCTGTAACTATCAATCTACCTACCTACCTATTTCTAACTATCTATCTACCTACCTACCTATCTCTATCTATCTATCTACCTACCTACCTTCCTATCTCTATCTATCTATCTACCTACCTAGCTATCTCTATCTATCTATCTACCTACCTACCTATCTCTATCAATCTACCTACCTACCTATCTCTATCTATATACCTACCTACCTACCTACCTATCTCTATCTATCAATCTACCTACCTACCTATCTCTATCTATCTATCTACCTACCTACATATCTGTATCTATCTACCTACCTACCTATCTCTATCTATCTATCTACCTACCTACCTATCTGTATCTATCAATCTACCTACCTACCTATCTCTATCTATCTACCTACCTACCTACCTATCTCTATCAATCTACCTACCTATCTCTATCTATCTACCTACCTACCTACCTATCTCTATCTATCAATCTACCTACCTACCTATCTGTATCTATTTATCTACCGACCTACCTATCTCTATCTATCTATCTACCTACCTACCTATCTTTATCTATCTATCTACCTACCTACCTCTCTCTATCTATCTATCTACCTACCTACCTATCTCTATCTATCTATCTACCAACCTACCTATCTCTATCTATCAATCTACCTACCTATATGTATTTATCTACCTACCTACCTACCTATCTCTATCTATCTACCTACCTACCTATCTCTATCTATCTATCTACCTACCTACCTATCTGTATCTATCAATCTACCTACCTACCTATCTCTATCTATCTATCTACCTACCTACCTATCTCTATCTATCTATCTACCTACCTACCTATCTGTATCTATCTAACTACCTACCTATCTGTATCTATCTATCTACCTACCTACCTATCTCTATCTATCTATCTACCTACCTACCTATCTCTATCTATCTATCTACCTACCTACCTATCTGTAACTATCAATCTACCTACCTACCTATTTCTAACTATCTATCTACCTACCTACCTATCTCTATCTATCTATCTACCTACCTACCTATCTCTATCTATCTATCTACCTACTTACCTATCTGTATCTATCTATCTACCTATCTACCTATCTCTATCTATCAATCTACCTACCTACCTATCTCTATCTATCTATCTACCTACCTACCTATCTCTATCTATCAATCTACCTACCTATTTGTATTTATCTACCTACCTACCTACCTATCTCTATCTATCTATCTACCTACCTACCTATCTCTATCTATCAATCTCCCTCCCTACCTATCTGTATCTATCTATCTACCTACCTATCTCTATCTATCTATCTACCTACTTACCTATCTGTATCTATCTATCTACCTATCTACCTATCTCTATCTATCAATCTACCTACCTACCTATCTCTATCTATCTATCTACCTACCTACCTATCTCTATCTATCTATCTACCTACCTACCTATCTGTATCTATCAATCTACCTACCTACCTATCTCTATCTATCTACCTACCTACCTACCTATCTCTATCAATCTACCTACCTATCTCTATCTATCTACCTACCTACCTACCTATCTCTATCTATCAATCTACCTACCTACCTATCTGTATCTATTTATCTACCGACCTACCTATCTCTATCTATCTATCTACCTACCTACCTATCTTTATCTATCTATCTACCTACCTACCTCTCTCTATCTATCTATCTACCTACCTACCTATCTCTATCTATCTATCTACCAACCTACCTATCTCTATCTATCAATCTACCTACCTATATGTATTTATCTACCTACCTACCTACCTATCTCTATCTATCTACCTACCTACCTATCTCTATCTATCTATCTACCTACCTACCTATCTGTATCTATCAATCTACCTACCTACCTATCTCTATCTATCTATCTACCTACCTACCTATCTCTATCTATCTATCTACCTACCTACCTATCTGTATCTATCTAACTAACTACCTATCTGTATCTATCTATCTACCTACCTACCTATCTCTATCTATCTATCTACCTACCTACCTATCTCTATCTATCTATCTACCTACCTACCTATCTGTAACTATCAATCTACCTACCTACCTATTTCTAACTATCTATCTACCTACCTACCTATCTCTATCTATCTATCTACCTACCTACCTACCTATCTCTATCTATCTATCTACCTACCTAGCTATCTCTATCTATCTATCTACCTACCTACCTATCTCTATCAATCTACCTACCTACCTATCTCTATCTATATACCTACCTACCTACCTACCTACCTACCTATCTCTATCTATCAATCTACCTACCTACCTATCTCTATCTATCTATCTACCTACCTACATATCTGTATCTATCTACCTACCTACCTATCTCTATCTATCTATCTACCTACCGACCTATCTCTATCTATCTATCTACCTACTTACCTATCTGTATCTATCTATCTACCTATCTACCTATCTCTATCTATCAATCTACCTACCTACCTATCTCTATCTATCTATCTACCTACCTACCTATCTCTATCTATCAATCTACCTACCTATTTGTATTTATCTACCTACCTACCTACCTATCTCTATCTATCTATCTACCTACCTACCTATCTCTATCTATCAATCTCCCTCCCTACCTATCTGTATCTATCTATCTACCTACCTACCTATCTCTATCTATCTATCTACCTACTTACCTATCTGTATCTATCTATCTACCTATCTACCTATCTCTATCTATCAATCTACCTACCTACCTATCTCTATCTATCTATCTACCTACCTACCTATCTCTATCTATCAATCTACCTACCTATTTGTATTTATCTACCTACCTACCTACCTATCTCTATCTATCTATCTACCTACCTACCTATCTCTATCTATCAATCTCCCTCCCTACCTATCTGTATCTATCAATCTACCTACCTACCTATCTCTATCTATCTACCTACCTACCTATCTCTATCTATCAATCTACCTACCTATCTGTATTTATCTACCTACCTACCTACCTATCTCTATCTATCTATCTACCTACCTACCTATCTCTATCTATCAATCTACCTACCTACCTATCTCTATCTATCTACCTACCTACCTATCTCTATCTATCTATCTACCTACCTACCTATCTCTATCTATCTATCTACCTACCTACCTATCTCTATCTATCTATCTACCTACCTACCTATCTGTAACTATCAATCTACCTACCTACCTATTTCTAACTATCTATCTACCTACCTACCTATCTCTATCTATCTATCTACCTACCTACCTTCCTATCTCTATCTATCTATCTACCTACCTAGCTATCTCTATCTATCTATCTACCTACCTACCTATCTCTATCAATCTACCTACCTACCTATCTCTATCTATATACCTACCTACCTACCTACCTACCTATCTCTATCTATCAATCTACCTACCTACCTATCTCTATCTATCTATCTACCTACCTACATATCTGTATCTATCTACCTACCTACCTATCTCTATCTATCTATCTACCTACCTACCTATCTGTATCTATCTATCTACCTACCTACCTATCTCTATCTATCTATCTATCTACCTACCTACCTATCTCTATCTATCTACCTACCTACCTACCTATCTGTATCTATCTATCTACCTACCTACATATCTGTATCTATATATCTACCTACCTACCTATCTGTATCTATCTATCTACCTACCTAACTATCTGTATCTATCAATCTACCTACCTACCTCTCTCTATCTATCTACCTACCTACCTACCTATCTCTTTCTATCTATCTACCTACCTACCTATCTCTATCTATCTATCTACCTACCTACCTATCTCTATCTATCTATCTACCTATCTACCTATCTCTATCTATCAATCTACCTACCTACCTATCTCTATCTATCTACCTACCTACCTATCTCTATCTATCAATCTACCTACCTATCTGTATTTATCTACCTACCTACCTACCTATCTCTATCTATCTATCTACCTACCTACCTATCTCTATCTATCAATCTACCTACCTACCTATCTGTATATATCAATCTACCTACCTACCTATCTCTATCTATCTATCTACCTACCTACCTATCTCTATCTATCAATCTACCTACCTACCTATCTGTATCTATCAATCTACCTACCTACCTATCTCTATCTATCTATCTACCTACCTACCTATCTCTATCTATCAATCTACCTACCTACCTATCTGTATCTATCTATCTACCTACCTACCTATCTCTATCTATCTATCTACCTACCTTCCTATCTCTATCTATCTACCTACCTACCTATCTGTATCTATCTACCTACCTACCTACCTATCTGTATGTATCTATCTACCTACCTACATATCTGTATCTATATATCTACCTACCTACCTATCTGTATCTATCTATCTACCTACCTAACTATCTGTATCTATCAATCTATCTACCTACCTACCTATCTCTATCTATCTATCTACCTACCTAACTATCTCTATCAATCTACCTACCTACCTATCTCTATCTATCTACCTACCTACCTACCTATCTCTATCTATCAATCTACCTACCTACCTATCTCTATCTATCTATCTACATACCTACATATCTGTATCTATCTACCTACCTATCTATCTCTATCTATCTATCTACCTACCTACCTATCTCTATCTATCTATCTACCTACTTACCTATCTGTATCTATCTATCTACCTATCTACCTATCTCTATCTATCAATCTACCTACCTACCTATCTCTATCTATCTATCTACCTACCTACCTATCTCTATCTATCAATCTACCTACCTATTTGTATTTATCTACCTACCTACCTACCTATCTCTATCTATCTATCTACCTACCTACCTATCTCTATCTATCAATCTCCCTCCCTACCTATCTGTACCTATCAATCTACCTACCTACCTATCTCTATCTATCTATCTACCTACCTACCTATCTCTATCTATCAATCTACCTACCTATCTGTATTTATCTACCTACCTACCTACCTATCTCTATCTATCTATCTACCTACCTACCTATCTCTATCTATCAATCTACCTACCTACCTATCTGTATCTTTCAATCTACCTACCTACCTATCTCTATCTATCTATCTATCTAACTACCTACCGATCTCTATCTATCAATCTACCTACCTACCTATCTGTATCTATCAATCTACCTACCTACCTATCTCTATCTATCTACCTACCTACCTACCTATCTCTATCTATCTATCTACCTACCTACATATCTGTATCTATCTACCTACCTACCTATCTGTATCTATCTATCTACCTACCTACCTATCTGTATCTATCTATCTACCTACCTACCTATCTCTATCTATCTATCTACCTACCTACCTATCTCTATCTATCTACCTACCTACCTATCTGTATTTACCTACCTACCTACCTACCTATCTGTATCTATCTACCTACCTACATATCTGTATCTATATATCTACCTACATACCTATCTGTATCTATCTATCTACCTACCTAACTATCTGTATCTATCAATCTACCTACCTACCTATCTCTATCTATCTACCTACCTACCTACCTATCTCTTTCTATCTATCTACCTACCTACCTATCTCTATCTATCTATCTACCTACCTACCTATCTCTATCTATCTATCTACCTACCTACCTATCTCTATCTATCAATCTACCTACCTATCTGTATTTATCTACCTACCTACCTACCTATCTCTATCTATCTATCTACATACCTACCTATCTCTATCTATCAATCTACATACCTACCTATCTCTATCTATCTATCTACCTACCTACCTATCTCTATCTATCAATCTACCTACCTACCTATCTCTATCTATCTATCTACCTACCTACATATCTGTATCTATCTACCTACCTACCTATCTCTATCTATCTATCTACCTACCTACCTATCTGTATCTATCTATCTACCTACCTACCTATCTCTATCTATCTATCTACCTACCTACCTATCTCTATCTATCTACCTACCTACCTACCTATCTGTATCTATCTATCTACCTACCTACATATCTGTATCTATATATCTACCTACCTACCTATCTGTATCTATCTATCTACCTACCTAACTATCTGTATCTATCAATCTACCTACCTACCTCTCTCTATCTATCTACCTACCTACCTACCTATCTCTTTCTATCTATCTACCTACCTACCTATCTCTATCTATCTATCTACCTACCTACCTATCTCTATCTATCTATCTACCTATCTACCTATCTCTATCTATCAATCTACCTACCTACCTATCTCTATCTATCTACCTACCTACCTATCTCTATCTATCAATCTACCTACCTATCTGTATTTATCTACCTACCTACCTACCTATCTCTATCTATCTATCTACCTACCTACCTATCTCTATCTATCAATCTACCTACCTACCTATCTGTATATATCAATCTACCTACCTACCTATCTCTATCTATCTATCTACCTACCTACCTATCTCTATCTATCAATCTACCTACCTACCTATCTGTATCTATCAATCTACCTACCTACCTATCTCTATCTATCTATCTACCTACCTACCTATCTCTATCTATCAATCTACCTACCTACCTATCTGTATCTATCTATCTACCTACCTACCTATCTCTATCTATCTATCTACCTACCTTCCTATCTCTATCTATCTACCTACCTACCTATCTGTATCTATCTACCTACCTACCTACCTATCTGTATGTATCTATCTACCTACCTACATATCTGTATCTATATATCTACCTACCTACCTATCTGTATCTATCTATCTACCTACCTAACTATCTGTATCTATCAATCTATCTACCTACCTACCTATCTCTATCTATCTATCTACCTACCTAACTATCTCTATCAATCTACCTACCTACCTATCTCTATCTATCTACCTACCTACCTACCTATCTCTATCTATCAATCTACCTACCTACCTATCTCTATCTATCTATCTACCTACCTACATATCTGTATCTATCTACCTACCTATCTATCTCTATCTATCTATCTACCTACCTACCTATCTCTATCTATCTATCTACCTACTTACCTATCTGTATCTATCTATCTACCTATCTACCTATCTCTATCTATCAATCTACCTACCTACCTATCTCTATCTATCTATCTACCTACCTACCTATCTCTATCTATCAATCTACCTACCTATTTGTATTTATCTACCTACCTACCTACCTATCTCTATCTATCTATCTACCTAACTACCTATCTCTATCTATCAATCTCCCTCCCTACCTATCTGTATCTATCAATCTACCTACCTACCTATCTCTATCTATCTATCTACCTACCTACCTATCTCTATCTATCAATCTACCTACCTATCTGTATTTATCTACCTACCTACCTACCTATCTCTATCTATCTATCTACCTACCTACCTATCTCTATCTATCAATCTACCTACCTACCTATCTGTATCTTTCAATCTACCTACCTACCTATCTCTATCTATCTATCTATCTAACTACCTACCGATCTCTATCTATCAATCTACCTACCTACCTATCTGTATCTATCAATCTACCTACCTACCTATCTCTATCTATCTACCTACCTACCTACCTATCTCTATCTATCTATCTACCTACCTACATATCTGTATCTATCTACCTACCTACCTATCTGTATCTATCTATCTACCTACCTACCTATCTGTATCTATCTATCTACCTACCTACCTATCTCTATCTATCTATCTACCTACCTACCTATCTCTATCTATCTACCTACCTACCTATCTGTATTTACCTACCTACCTACCTACCTATCTGTATCTATCTACCTACCTACATATCTGTATCTATATATCTACCTACATACCTATCTGTATCTATCTATCTACCTACCTAACTATCTGTATCTATCAATCTACCTACCTACCTATCTCTATCTATCTACCTACCTACCTACCTATCTCTTTCTATCTATCTACCTACCTACCTATCTCTATCTATCTATCTACCTACCTACCTATCTCTATCTATCTATCTACCTACCTACCTATCTCTATCTATCAATCTACCTACCTATCTGTATTTATCTACCTACCTACCTACCTATCTCTATCTATCTATCTACATACCTACCTATCTCTATCTATCAATCTACATACCTACCTATCTCTATCTATCTATCTACCTACCTACCTATCTCTATCTATCAATCTACCTACCTACCTATCTCTATCTATCTATCTACCTACCTACATATCTGTATCTATCTACCTACCTACCTATCTGTATCTATCTATCTACCTACCTACCTATCTGTATCTATCTATCTACCTACCTACCTATCTCTATCTATCTATCTACCTACCTACCTATCTCTATCTATCTACCTACCTACCTACCTATCTGTATCTATCTATCTACCTACCTACATATCTGTATCTATATATCTACCTACCTACCTATCTGTATCTATCTATCTACCTACCTAACTATCTGTATCTATCAATCTACCTACCTACCTATCTCTATCTATCTACCTACCTACCTACCTATCTCTTTCTATCTATCTACCTACCTACCTATCTCTATCTATCTATCTACCTACCTACCTATCTCTATCTATCTATCTACCTATCTACCTATCTCTATCTATCAATCTACCTACCTACCTATCTCTATCTATCTATCTACCTACCTACCTATCTCTATCTATCAATCTACCTACCTATCTGTATTTATCTACCTACCTACCTACCTATCTCTATCTATCTATCTACCTACCTACCTATCTCTATCTATCAATCTACCTACCTACCTATCTGTATCTATCAATCTACCTACCTACCTATCTCTATCTATCTATCTACCTACCTACCTATCTCTATCTATCAATCTACCTACCTACCTATCTGTATCTATCAATCTACCTACCTACCTATCTCTATCTATCTACCTACCTACCTACCTATCTCTATCTATCTACCTACCTACCTATCTCTATCTATCAATCTACCTACCTACCTATCTGTATCTATCTATCTACCTACCTACCTATCTCTATCTATCTATCTACCTACCTTCCTATCTCTATCTATCTACCTACCTACCTATCTGTATCTATCTACCTACCTACCTACCTATCTGTATGTATCTATCTACCTACCTACATATCTGTATCTATATATCTACCTACCTACCTATCTGTATCTATCTATCTACCTACCTAACTATCTGTATCTATCAATCTATCTACCTACCTACCTATCTCTATCTATCTATCTACCTACCTACCTATCTCTATCAATCTACCTATCTACCTATCTCTATCTATCTACCTACCTACCTACCTATCTCTATCTATCAATCTACCTACCTACCTATCTCTATCTATCTATCTACCTACCTACATATCTGTATCTATCTACCTACCTATCTATCTCTATCTATCTATCTACCTACCTACCTATCTCTATCTATCTACCTACCTACCTATCTCTTTCTATCTATCTACCTACCTACATATCTCTATCTATCTATCTACCTAACTACCTATCTCTATCTATCTATCTACCTACCTACCTATCTCTATCTATCTATCTACCTACCTACCTATCTGTATCTATCTATCTACCTATCTACCTATCTCTATCTATCAATCTACCTACCTACCTATCTGTATCTATCTATCTACCTACCTACCTATCTCTATCTATCAATCTACCTACCTATCTGTATTTATCTACCTACCTACCTACCTATCTCTATCTATCTATCTACCTACCTACCTATCTCTATCTATCAATCTACCTACCTACCTACCTATCTGTATCTATCAATCTACCTACCTACCTATCTCTATCTATCTATCTACCTACCTACCTATCTCTATCTATCAATCTACCTACCTATCTGTATTTATCTACCTACCTACCTACCTATCTCTATCTATCTATCTACCTACCTACCTATCTCTATCTATCAATCTACCTACCTACCTATCTGTATCTATCTATCTACCTACCTACCTATCTCTATCTATCTATCTACCTACTTACCTATCTGTATCTATCTATCTACCTATCTACCAATCTCTATCTATCAATCTACCTACCTACCTATCTCTATCTATCTATCTACCTACCTACCTATCTCTATCTATCAATCTACCTACCTATTTGTATTTATCTATCTACCTACCTACCTATCTCTATCTATCTATCTACCTACCTACCTATCTCTATCTATCAATCTCCCTCCCTACCTATCTGTATCTATCAATCTACCTACCTACCTATCTCTATCTATCTACCTACCTACCTATCTCTATCTATCAATCTACCTACCTATCTGTATTTATCTACCTACCTACCTACCTATCTCTATCTATCTATCTACCTACCTACCTATCTCTATCTATCAATCTACCTACCTACCTATCTGTATCTATCAATCTACCTACCTACCTATCTCTATCTATCTATCTATCAACCTACCTACCTATCTCTATCTATCAATCTACCTACCTACCTATCTGTATCTATCAATCTACCTACCTACCTATATCTATCTATCTACCTACCTACCTACCTATCTCTATCTATCTATCTACCTACCTACATATCTGTATCTATCTACCTACCTACCTATCTGTATCTATCTATCTACCTACCTACCTATCTGTATCTATCTATCTACCTACCTACCTATCTCTATCTATCTATCTACCTACCTACCTATCTCTATCTATCTACCTACCTACCTATCTGTATTTACCTACCTACCTACCTACCTATCTGTATCTATCTACCTACCTACATATCTGTATCTATATATCTACCTACATACCTATCTGTATCTATCTATCTACCTACCTATCTGTATCTATCAATCTACCTACCTACCTATCTCTATCTATCTACCTACCTACCTACCTATCTCTTTCTATCTATCTACCTACCTACCTATCTCTATCTATCTATCTACCTACCTACCTATCTCTATCTATCTATCTACCTACCTACCTATCTCTATCTATCTATCTACCTACCTACCTGTCTCTATCTATCAATCTACCTACCTATCTGTATTTATCTACCTACCTATCTCTATCTATCTATCTACATACCTACCTATCTCTATCTATCAATCTACCTACCTACCTATCTCTATCTATCTATCTACCTACCTACCTATCTCTATCTATCAATCTACCTACCTACCTATCTGTATCTATCAATCTACCTACCTACCTATCTCTATCTATCTACCTACCTACCTATCTCTATCAATCTACCTACCTATCTCTATTTATCTACCTACCTACCTACCTATCTCTATCTATCAATCTACCTACCTACCTATCTGTATCTATTTATCTACCTACCTACCTATCTCTATCTCTCTATCTACCTACCTATCTCTATCTATCTATCTACCTACCTACCTATCTCTATCTATCTATCTATCTACCTACCTACCTACCTATCTCTATCTATCTACCTACCTACCTATCTGTATCTATCAATCTACCTACCTACCTATCTGTATCTATCTATCTACCTAGCTACCTATCTCTATCTATCTACCTACCTACCTATCTGTATCTATCTATCTAACTACCTACCTATCTGTATCTATCTATCTACCTACCTACCTATCTCTATCTATCTATCTACCTACCTACCTATCTCTATCTATCTACCTACCTACCTATCTGTATTTACCTACCTACCTACCTACCTATCTGTATCTATCTACCTACCTACATATCTGTATCTATATATCTACCTACATACCTATCTGTATCTATCTATCTACCTACCTAACTATCTGTATCTATCAATCTTCCTACCTACCTATCTCTATCTATCTACCTACCTACCTACCTATCTCTTTCTATCTATCTACCTACCTACCTATCTCTATCTATCTATCTACCTACCTACCTATCTCTATCTATCTATCTACCTACCTACCTATCTCTATCTATCAATCTACCTACCTATCTGTATTTATCTACCTACCTACCTACCTATCTCTATCTATCTATCTACATACCTACCTATCTCTATCTATCAATCTACCTACCTACCTATCTCTATCTATCTATCTACCTACCTACCTATCTCTATCTATCAATCTACCTACCTACCTATCTGTATCTATCAATCTACCTACCTACCTATCTCTATCTATCTACCTACCTACCTATCTCTATCAATCTACCTACCTATCTCTATTTATCTACGTACCTACCTACCTATCTCTATCTATCAATCTACCTACCTACCTATCTGTATCTATTTATCTACCTACCTACCTATCTCTATCTCTCTATCTACCTACCTATCTCTATCTATCTATCTACCTACCTACCTATCTCTATCTATCTATCCATCTACCTACCTACCTACCTACCTATCTCTATCTATCTACCTACCTACCTATCTGTATCTATCAATCTACCTACCTACCTATCTGTATCTATCTATCTACCTACCTACCTATCTGTATCTATCTATCTAACTACCTACCTATCTGTATCTATCTATCTACCTACCTACCTATCTCTATCTATCTATCTACCTACCTACCTATCTCTATCAATCTACCTACCTACCTATCTCTATCTACCTACCTACCTATCTCTATCTATCTTTCTACCTACCTACATATCTGTATCTATCTACCTACCTACCTCCCTATCTGTATCTATCTATCTACCGACCTACCTATCTCTATCTATCTATCTACCTACCTATCTGTATCTATCAATCTACCTACCTACCTATCTCTATCTATCTATCTACCTACCTACCTACCTATCTCTATCTATCTATCTATCTACCTACCTACCTATCTCTATCTATCTATCTACCTACCTACCTGTATCTATCTATCTACCTACCTACCTATCTCTATCTATCTATCTACCTACCTACCTATCTCTATCAATCTACCTACCTACCTATCCCTATCTATCTACCTACCTACCTACCTATCTCTATCTATCAATCTACCTACCTACCTATCTCTATCTATCTACCTGCCTACCTACATATCTGTATCTATCTACCTACCTACCTATCTCTATCTATCTATCTACCTACATACCTATCTGTATCTATCTATCTACCTACCTACCTACCTATCTCTATCTATCTATCAACCTACCTACCTATCTCTATCTATCTACCTACCTACCTATCTGTATGTATCTACCTACCTACCTACCTACCTATCTGTATCTATCTATCTACCTACCTACATATCTGTATCTATATATCTACCTACCTACCTATCTGTATCTATCTATCTACCTACCTAACTATCTGTATCTTTCAATCTACCTACCTACCTATCTCTTTCTATCTATCTACCTACCTACCTATCTCTATCTATCTATCTACCTACCTACCTATCTGTATCTATCAATCTACCTACCTACCTATCTCTATCTATCTATCTACCTACCTACCTATCTGTATCTATCAATCTACCTACCTACCTATCTGTATCTATCTATCTACCTATCTACCTATCTCTATCTATCAATCTACCTACCTACCTATCTCTATCTATCAATCTACCTACCTATCTGTATTTATCTACCTACCTACCTACCTATCTCTATCATCTACCTACCTACCTATCTCTATCTATCAATCTACCTACCTACCTATCTGTATCTATCAATCTACCTACCTACCTATATCTATCTATCTATCTATCTATCTATCTATCTATCTATCTATCTATCTATCTATCTATCTATCTATCTATCTATCTATCTATCTATCTATCTATCTATCTATCTATCTATCTATCTACCTACCTATCTCTATCTATCAATCTACCTACCTACCTATCTGTATCTATCAATCTACCTACCTACCTATCTCTATCTATCTACCTACATACCTACCTATCTCTATCAATCTACCTACCTACCTATCTCTATCTATCTACCTACCTACCTACCTATCTCTATCTATCAATCTACCTACCTACCTATCTGTATCTATCTACCTACCTACCTACCTATCTCTATCTATCTATCTACCTACCTACCTATCTCTATCTATGTATCTATCTACCTACCTACCTATCTCTATCTATCTACCTACCTACCTATCTCTATCTATCTATCTACCTACCTACCTATCTCTATCTATCAATCTACCTACCTATCTCTATTTATCTACCTACCTACCTACCTATCTCTATCTATCTACCTACCTACCTATCTGTATCTATCAATCTACCTACCTACCTATCTGTATCTATCAATCTACCTACCTACCTACCTATATCTATCTATCTACCTACCTACCTATCTCTATCTATCAATCTACCTACCTACCTATCTCTATCTATCTACCTACCTACCTACCTATCTCTATCTATCAATCTACCTACCTACCTATCTGTATCTATCTATCTACCTACCTACCTATCTCTATCTATCTATCTACCTACCTACCTATCTCTATCTATCTACCTACCTACCTATCTGTGTCTATCTACCTACCTACCTACCTATCTGTATCTATCTATCTACCTACCTACATATCTGTATCTATATATCTACCTACCTACCTATCTGTATCTATCTATCTACCTACCTAACTATCTGTATCTATCAATCTGTCTACCTACCTACCTATCTCTATCTATCTACCTACCTACCTATCTCTATCAATCTACCTACCTACCTATCTCTATCTATCTACCTACCTACCTACCTATCTCTATCTATCAATCTACCTACCTACCTATCTCTATCTATCTATCTACCTATCTACATATCTGTATCTATCTACCTACCTACCTATCTCTATCTATCTATCTACCTACCTACCTATCTGTATCTATCTATCTACCTACCTACCTATCTCTATCTATCTATCTACCTACCTACCTATCTCTATCTATCTACCTACCTACCTATCTGTATCTACCTACCTACCTACCTACCTATCTGTATCTATCTATCTACCTATCTACATATCTGTATCTATATATCTACCTACCTACCTATCTGTATCTATCTATCTACCTACCTAACTATCTGTATCTATCAATCTACCTACCTACCTATCTCTATCTATCTAGCTACCTACCTATCTGTATCTACCTACCTACCTACCTACCTACCTATCTCTATCTATCTATCTACCTACCTACCTATCTCTATCTATCTATCTACCTACCTACCTATCTGTATCTATCAATCTACCTACCTACCTATCTCTATCTATCTATCTACCTACCTACATATCTGTATCTATCAATCTACCTACCTACCTATCTCTATCTATCTATCTACCTACCTACATATCTCTATCTATCTATCTACCTACCTACCTATCTCTATCTATCTATCTATCTACCTACCTACCTATCTCTATCTATCAATCTACCTACTACCTATCTCTATCTATCTATCTACCTATCTACATATCTGTATCTATCTACCTACCTACCTATCTCTATCTATCTATCTACCTACCTACCTATCTGTATCTATCTATCTACCTACCTACCTATCTCTATCTATCTATCTACCTACCTACCTATCTCTATCTATCTACCTACCTACCTATCTGTATCTACCTACCTACCTACATATCTCTATCTATCTATCTACCTATCTACATATCTGTATCTATATATCTATCTACCTACCTATCTGTATCTATCTATCTACCTACCTAACTATCTGTATCTATCAATCTACCTACCTACCTATCTGTATCTATCAATCTACCTACCTACCTATCTCTTTCTATCTATCTACATACCTACATATCTCTATCTATCTATCTATCTATCTAACTACCTACCTATCTGTATCTATCTATCTACCTACCTACCTATCTCTATCTATCTATTTATCTACCTACCTATCTCTATCTATCTATCTACCTGCCTACCTATCTGTATCTATCAATCTACCTACCTACCTATCTCTATCTATCTATCTACCTACCTACCTGTATCTATCTATCTACCTACCTACCTATCTCTATCTATCTATCTATCTATCTACCTACCTACCTATCTCTATCTATCTACCTACCTACCTATCTGTATGTATCTACCTACCTACCTACCTATCTGTATCTATCTATCTACCTACCTACATATCTGTATCTATATATCTACCTACCTACCTATCTGTATCTATCTATCTACCTACCTAACTATCTGTATCTTTCAATCTACCTACCTACCTATCTCTATCTATCTATCTACCTACCTACCTATCTCTTTCTATCTATCTACCTACCTACCTATCTCTATCTATCTATCTACCTACCTACCTATCTGTATTTATCAATCTACCTACCTACCTATCTCTATCTATCTATCTACCTACCTACCTATCTCTATCTATCTACCTACCTACCTACCTATCTGTATCTATCTATCTACCTATCTACCTATCTCTATCTATCAATCTACCTACCTACCTATCTCTATCTATCAATCTACCTACCTATCTGTATTTATCTACCTACCTACCTACCTATCTCTATCTATCTACCTACCTACCTATCTCTATCTATCAATCTACCTACCTACCTATCTATATCTATCAATCTACCTACCTACCTATCTCTATCTATCTATCTATCTATCTATCTATCTATCTATCTATCTATCTATCTATCTATCTATCTATCTATCTATCTATCTATCTATCTATCTACCTACCTACCTACATATCTCTATCTATCAATCTACCTACCTACCTATCTGTATCTATCAATCTACCTACCTACCTATCTCTTTCTATCTATCTACCTACCTACCTATCTCTATCTATCAATCTACCTACCTACCTATCTGTATCTATCAATCTACCTACCTACCTATCTCTATCTATCTACCTACCTACCTACCTATATCAATCTACCTACCTATCTCTATCTATCTACCTACCTACCTACCTATCTCTATCTATCAATCTACCTACCTACCTATCTGTATCTATTTATCTACCGACCTACCTCTCTCTATCTATCTATCTACCAACCTACCTATCTCTATCTATCAATCTACCTACCTATCTGTATTTATCTACCTACCTACCTACCTATCTCTATCTATCTATCTATCTACCTACCTACCTATCTCTATCTATCTATCTACCTACCTACCTATCTGTATCTATCAATCTACCTACCTACCTATCTCTATCTATCTATCTACCTACCTACCTATCTCTATCTATCTATCTATCTACCTACCTACCTACCTATCTGTATCTATCTATCTAACTACCTACCTATCTGTATCTATCTATCTACCTACCTACCTATCTCTATCTATCTATCTACCTACCTACCTATCTCTATCAATCTACCTACCTACCTATCTCTATCTATCTACCTACCTACCTATCTCTATCTATCTTTCTACCTACCTACATATCTTTATCTATCTACCTACCTACCTACCTACCTATCTCTATCTATCTACCTACATACCTACCTATCTCTATCAATCTACCTACCTACCTATCTCTATCTACCTACCTACCTACCTACCTATCTCTATCTATCAATCTACCTACCTACCTATCTGTATCTATCTACCTACCTACTTACCTATCTCTATCTATCTATCTACCTACCTACCTATCTCTATCTATCTATCTACCTACCTACCTGGATCTATCTATCTACCTACCTACCTATCTCTATCTATCTATCTACCTACCTACCTATCTCTATCAATCTACCTACCTACCTATCCCTATCTATCTACCTACCTACCTATCTCTATCTATCTTTCTACCTACCTACATATCTGTATCTATCTACCTACCTTCCTACCTATCTGTATCTATCTACCTACCTACCTACCTACCTATCTGTATCTATCTATCTACCTACCTACCTATCTCTATCTATCTATTTACCTACCTATCTCTATCTATCTATATACCTACCTACCAATCTGTATCTATCTATCTACCTACCTACCTATCTCTATCTATCTATCTACCTACCTACCTATCTCTATCTATCTATCTATCTATCTACCTACCTACCTGTATCTATCTATCTACCTACCTACCTATCTCTATCTATCTATCTACCTACCTACCTATCTCTATCAATCTACCTACCTACCTATCCCTATCTATCTACCTACCTACCTACCTATCTCTATCTATCAATCTACCTACCTACCTATCTCTATCTATCTACCTACCTACATATCTGTATCTATATATCTACCTACCTACCTATCTGTATGTATCTATCTACCTACCTAACTATCTGTATCTATCTATCTACCTACCTACCTATCTCTTTCTATCTATCTACCTACCTACCTATCTCTATCTATCTATCTACCTACCTACCTATCTGTATCTATCAATCTACCTACCTACCTATCTCTATCTATCTATCTACCTACCTACATATCTCTATCTATCTATCTACCTACCTACCTATCTCTTTCTATCTATCTACATACCTACATATCTCTATCTATCTATCTAACTACCTACCTATCTGCATCTATCAATCTACCTACCTACCTATCTGTATCTATCAATCTACCTACCTACCTATCTCTTTCTATCTATCTACATACCTACATATCTCTATCTATCTATCTACATACCTACATATCTCTATCTATCTATCTATCTACCTACCTAACTATCTGTATCTATCAATCTACCTACCTACCTATCTGTATCTATCAATCTACCTACCTACCTATCTCTTTCTATCTATCTACCTACCTACCTATCTCTATCTATCTACCTACCTACCTACCTATCTCTATCTATCAATCTACCTACCTACCTATCTGTATCTATCTATCTACCTACATACCTATCTCTATCTATCTATCTATCTATCTATCTATCTATCTATCTATCTATCTACCTACCTACCTATCTCTATCTATCTATCTACCTACCTACCTATCTGTATCTATCAATCTACCTACCTACCTATCTCTATCTATCTATCTACCTACCTACCTATCTGTATCTATCAATCTACCTACCTACCTATCTCTATCTATCTATCTACCTACCTATCTGTATTTATCTACCTACCTACCTACCTATCTCTATCTATCTATCTACCTACCTACCTATCTCTATCTATCAATCTACCTACCTACCTATCTGTATCTATCAATCTACCTACCTACCTATCTCTTTCTATCTATCTACCTACCTACCTATCTCTATCTATCAATCTACCTACCTACCTATCTGTATCTATCAATCTACCTACCTACCTATCTCTATCTATCTACCTACCTACCTACCTATCTCTATCTATCTACCTACCTATCTCTATCTATCTACCTACCTACCTACCTATCTCTATCTATCAATCTACCTACCTACCTATCTGTATCTATTTATCTACCGACCTACCTATCTCTATCTATCTATCTACCTACCTATCTTTATCTATCTACCTACCTACCTCTCTCTATCTATCTATCTATCTATCTACCTACCTACCTATCTCTATCTATCTATCTACCAACCTACCTATCTCTATCTATCAATCTACCTACCTATATGTATTTATCTACCTACCTACCTACCTATCTCTATCTATCTATCTACCTACCTACCTATCTCTATCTATCTATCTACCTACCTACCTATCTGTATCTATCAATCTACCTACCTACCTATCTCTATCTATCTATCTACCTACCTACCTATCTCTATCTATCTATCTACCTACCTACCTATCTGTATCTATCTAACTACCTACCTATCTGTATCTATCTATCTACCTACCTACCTATCTCTATCTATCTATCTACCTACCTACCTATCTCTATCAATCTACCTACCTACCTATCTCTATCTATCTACCTACCTACCTATCTCTATCTATCTTTCTACCTACCTACATATCTTTATCTATCTACCTACCTACCTACCTACCTACCTATCTCTATCTATCTACCTACATACCTACCTATCTCTATCAATCTACCTACCTACCTATCTCTATCTATCTACCTACCTACCTATCTCTATCTATCAATCTACCTACCTACCTATCTGTATCTATCTACATACCTACCTACCTATCTCTATCTATCTATCTACCTACCTACCTATCTCTATCTATCTATCTACCTACCTACCTGTATCTATCTATCTACCTACCTACCTATCTCTATCTATCTATCTACCTACCTACCTATCTCTATCAATCTACCTACCTACCTATCCCTATCTATCTACCTACCTACCTATCTCTATCTATCTTTCTACCTACCTACATATCTGTATCTATCTACCTACCTACCTACCTACCTATCTGTATCTATCTATCTACCTACCTACCTATCTCTATCTATCTATTTACCTACCTACCTATCTCTATCTATCTATCTACCTACCTACCTATCTCTATCTATCTATCTACCTACCTACCTATCTCTATCTATCTATCTACATACCTACCTATCTGTATCTATCTATCTAAATACCTACCTATCTGTATCTATCTATCTACCTACCTACCTATCTCTATCTATCTATCTACCTACCTATCTCTATCTATCTACCTACCTACCTATCTCTATCTATCTTTCTACCTACCTACATATCTGTATCTATCTACCTACCTACCTACCAATCTGTATCTATCTATCTACCTACCTACCTATCTCTATCTATCTATTTACCTACCTACCTATCTCTATCTATCTATATACCTACCTACCTATCTGTATCTATCAATCTACCTACCTACCTATCTCTATCTATCTACCTACCTACCTATCTCTATCTATCTATCTACCTACCTACCTATCTCTATCTATCTATCTACCTACCTACCTGTATCTATCTATCTACCTACCTACCTATCTCTATCTATCTATCTACCTACCTACCTATCTGTATCTATCTATCTACCTACCTACATATCTGTATCTATATATCTACCTACCTACCTATCTGTATCTATCTATCTACCTACCTAACTATCTGTATCTATCAATCTACCTACCTACCTACCTATCTCTATCTATCTATCTACCTACCTACCTATCTCTATCAATCTACCTACCTACCTATCTCTATCTATCTACCTACCTACCTACCTATCTCTATCTATCAATCTACCTACCTACCTATCTCTATCTATCTATCTACCTACCTACATATCTGTATCTATCTACCTACCTACCTATCTCTATCTATCTATCTACCTACCTACCTATCTGTATCGATCTATCTACCTACCTACCTATCTCTATCTATCTATCTACCTACCTACCTATCTCTATCTATCTACCTACCTACCTATCTGTATCTACCTACCTACCTACCTACCTATCTGTATCTATCTATCTACCTATCTACATATCTGTATCTATATATCTACCTACCTACCTATCTGTATCTATCTATCTACCTACCTAACTATCTGTATCTATCAATCTACCTACCTACCTATCTCTATCTATCTATCTACCTACCTACCTATCTCTTTCTATCTATCTACCTACCTACCTATCTCTATCTATCTATCTACCTACCTACCTATCTCTCTCTATCTATCTACCTACCTACCTATCTCTATCTATCAATCTACCTACCTACCTACCTATCTGTATCTATCTATCTACCTACCTATCTGTATCTATCTATCTACCTACCTACCTATGTCTATCTATCTATCTACCTACCTACCTATCTCTATCAATCTACCTACCTACCTATCTCTATCTATCTACCTACCTACCTATCTCTATCTATCTTTCTACCTACCTACATATCTTTATCTATCTACCTACCTACCTACCTACCTATCTCTATCTATCTACCTACATACCTACCTATCTCTATCAATCTACCTACCTACCTATCTCTATATATCTATCTACCTACCTACCTATCTCTATCTATCTATCTACCTACCTACCTATCTCTATCTATCAATCTACCTACCTATCTGTATTTATCTACCTACCTACCGACCTATCTCTTTCTATCTATCTACCTACCTACCTATCTCTATCTATCTATCTATCTAACTACCTACCTATCTGTATCTATCTATCTACCTACCTACCTATCTCTATCTATCTATTTATCTACCTACCTATCTCTATCTATCTATCTACCTGCCTACCTATCTGTATGTATCTACCTACCTACCTACCTATCTGTATCTATCTATCTACCTACCTACATATCTGTATCTATATATCTACCTACCTACCTATCTGTATGTATCTATCTACCTACCTAACTATCTGTATCTATCAATCTACCTACCTACCTATCTCTATCTATCTATCTACCTACCTACCTATCTCTTTCTATCTATCTACCTACCTACCTATCTCTATCTATCTATCTATCTACCTACCTACCTATCTGTATCTATCAATCTACCTACCTACCTATCTCTATCTATCTATCTACCTACCTACCTATCTCTATCTATCTATCTACCTACCTACCTATCTCTATCTATCTATCTACCTACCTACCTATCTGTATCTATCAATCTACCTACCTACATATCTGCATCTATCAATCTACCTACCTACCTATCTCTATCTATCTATCTACCTACCTACCTATCTCTATCTATCAATCTACCTACCTACCTATCTCTATCTATCTACCTACCTACCTACCTATCTCTATCTATCAATCTACCTACCTACCTATCTGTATCTATCTATCAACCTACCTACCTATCTCTATCTATCTATCTATCTATCTACCTACCTACCTATCTCTATCTATATACCTACCTACCTATCTGTATCTATCTACCTACCTACCTACCTATCTGTATCTATCTATCTACCTACCTACATATCTGTATCTATATATCTACCTACCTACCTATCTGTATCTATCTATCTACCTACCTAACTATCTGTATCTATCAATCTACCTACCTACCTACCTATCTCTATCTATCTATCTACCTACCTACCTATCTCTATCAATCTACCTACCTACCTATCTCTATCTATCTACCTACCTACCTACCTATCTCTATCTATCAATCTACCTACCTACCTATCTCTATCTATCTATCTACCTACCTACATATCTGTATCTATCTACCTACCTACCTATCTCTATCTATCTATCTACCTACCTACCTATCTGTATCTATCTATCTACCTACCTACCTATCTCTATCTATCTATCTACCTACCTACCTATCTCTATCTATCTACCTACCTACCTATCTGTATCTACCTACCTACCTACCTACCTATCTGTATCTATCTATCTACCTATCTACATATCTGTATCTATATATCTACCTACCTACCTATCTGTATCTATCTATCTACCTACCTAACTATCTGTATCTATCAATCTACCTACCTACCTATCTCTATCTATCTATCTACCTACCTACCTATCTCTATCTATCTATCTACCTACCTATCTATCTCTATCTATCTATCTACCTACCTACCTACCTATCTGTATCTATCTATCTAACTACCTACCTATCTGTATCTATCTATCTACCTACCTACCTATCTCTATCTATCTATCTACCTACATACCTATCTCTATCAATCTGCCTACCTACCTATCTCTATCTATCTACCTACCTACCTATCTCTATCTATCTTTCTACCTACCTACATATCTTTATCTATCTACCTACCTACCTACCTACCTATCTCTATCTATCTACCTACATACCTACCTATCTCTATCAATCTACCTACCTACCTATCTCTACCTATCTATCTACCTACCTACCTATCTCTATCTATCTATCTACCTACCTACCTATCTCTATCTATCAATCTTACCTATCTGTATTTATCTACCTACCTACCTACCTATCTCTATCTATCTATCTATCTATCTATCTACCTACCTACCTATCTCTATCTATCAATCTACCTACCTACATATCTCTATCTATCTATCTACCTACCTACCTATCTCTATCTATCTATCTACCTACCTACCTATCTATCTCTATCAATATACCTACCTATCTCTATCTATCTACCTACCTACCTATCTCTATCTATCAATCTACCTACCTACCTATCTGTATCTATCTATCTACCTACCTACCTATCTGTATGTATCTATCTACCTACCTAACTATCTGTATCTATCAATCTACCTACCTACCTATCTCTATCTATCTATCTACCTACCTACCTATCTCTTTCTATCTATCTACCTACCTACCTATCTCTATCTATCTATCTATCTACCTACCTACCTATCTGTATCTATCAATCTACCTACCTACCTATCTCTATCTATCTATCTACCTACCTACCTATCTCTATCTATCTATCTACCTACCTACCTATCTCTATCTATCTATCTACCTACCTACCTATCTGTATCTATCAATCTACCTACCTACATATCTGCATCTATCAATCTACCTACCTACCTATCTCTATCTATCTATCTACCTACCTACCTATCTCTATCTATCAATCTACCTACCTACCTATCTCTATCTATCTACCTACCTACCTACCTATCTCTATCTATCAATCTACCTACCTACCTATCTGTATCTATCTATCAACCTACCTACCTATCTCTATCTATCTATCTATCTATCTACCTACCTACCTATCTCTATCTATATACCTACCTACCTATCTGTATCTATCTACCTACCTACCTACCTATCTGTATCTATCTATCTACCTACCTACATATCTGTATCTATATATCTACCTACCTACCTATCTGTATCTATCTATCTACCTACCTAACTATGTGTATCTATCAATCTACCTACCTACCTACCTATCTCTATCTATCTATCTACCTACCTACCTATCTCTATCAATCTACCTACCTACCTATCTCTATCTATCTACCTACCTACCTACCTATCTCTATCTATCAATCTACCTACCTACCTATCTCTATCTATCTATCTATCTACCTACCTACATATCTGTATCTATCTACCTACCTACCTATCTCTATCTATCTATCTACCTACCTACCTATCTGTATCTATCTATCTACCTACCTACCTATCTCTATCTATCTATCTACCTACCTACCTATCTCTATCTATCTACCTACCTACCTATCTGTATCTACCTACCTACCTACCTACCTATCTGTATCTATCTATCTACCTATCTACATATCTGTATCTATATATCTACCTACCTACCTATCTGTATCTATCTATCTACCTACCTAACTATCTGTATCTATCAATCTACCTACCTACCTATCTCTATCTATCTATCTACCTACCTACCTATCTCTATCTATCTATCTACCTACCTATCTATCTCTATCTATCTATCTACCTACCTACCTACCTATCTGTATCTATCTATCTAACTACCTACCTATCTGTATCTATCTATCTACCTACCTACCTATCTCTATCTATCTATCTACCTACATACCTATCTCTATCAATCTGCCTACCTACCTATCTCTATCTATCTACCTACCTACCTATCTCTATCTATCTTTCTACCTACCTACATATCTTTATCTATCTACCTACCTACCTACCTACCTATCTCTATCTATCTACCTACATACCTACCTATCTCTATCAATCTACCTACCTACCTATCTCTACCTATCTATCTACCTACCTACCTATCTCTATCTATCTATCTACCTACCTACCTATCTCTATCTATCAATCTACCTACCTATCTGTATTTATCTACCTACCTACCTACCTATCTCTATCTATCTATCTATCTATCTATCTACCTACCTACCTATCTCTATCTATCAATCTACCTACCTACATATCTCTATCTATCTATCTACCTACCTACCTATCTCTATCTATCTATCTACCTACCTACCTATCTATCTCTATCAATATACCTACCTATCTCTATCTATCTACCTACCTACCTATCTCTATCTATCAATCTACCTACCTACCTATCTGTATCTATCTATCTACCTACCTACCTATCTGTATGTATCTATCTACCTACCTAACTATCTGTATCTATCAATCTACCTACCTACCTATCTCTATCTATCTATCTACCTACCTACCTATCTCTTTCTATCTATCTACCTACCTACCTATCTCTATCTATCTATCTATCTACCTACCTACCTATCTGTATCTATCAATCTACCTACCTACCTATCTCTATCTATCTATCTACCTACCTACCTATCTCTATCTATCTATCTACCTACCTACCTATCTCTATCTATCTATCTACCTACCTACCTATCTGTATCTATCAATCTACCTACCTACATATCTGCATCTATCAATCTACCTACCTACCTATCTCTATCTATCTATCTACCTACCTACCTATCTCTATCTATCAATCTACCTACCTACCTATCTCTATCTATCTACCTACCTACCTACCTATCTCTATCTATCAATCTACCTACCTACCTATCTGTATCTATCTATCAACCTACCTACCTATCTCTATCTATCTATCTATCTATCTACCTACCTACCTATCTCTATCTATATACCTACCTACCTATCTGTATCTATCTACCTACCTACCTACCTATCTGTATCTATCTATCTACCTACCTACATATCTGTATCTATATATCTACCTACCTACCTATCTGTATCTATCTATCTACCTACCTAACTATCTGTATCTATCAATCTACCTACCTACCTACCTATCTCTATCTATCTACCTACCTACCTACCTATCTCTATCAATCTACCTACCTACCTATCTCTATCTATCTACCTACCTACCTACCTATCTCTATCTATCAATCTACCTACCTACCTATCTCTATCTATCTATCTACCTACCTACATATCTGTATCTATCTACCTACCTACCTATCTCTATCTATCTATCTATCTACCTACCTATCTGTATCTATCTATCTACCTACCTACCTATCTCTATCTATCTATCTACCTACCTACCTATCTCTATCTATCTATCTACCTACCTACCTATCTCTATCTATCTATCTACCTACCTACCTATCTCTATCTATCTATCTACCTACCTACCTATCTCTATCTATCTATCTACCTACCTACCTACCTATCTGTATCTATCTATCTAACTACCTACCTATCTGTATCTATCTATCTACCTACCTACCTATCTCTATCTATCTATCTACCTACATACCTATCTCTATCAATCTGCCTACCTACCTATCTCTATCTATCTACCTACCTACCTATCTCTATCTATCTTTCTACCTACCTACATATCTTTATCTATCTACCTACCTACCTACCTACCTATCTCTATCTATCTACCTACATACCTACCTATCTCTATCAATCTACCTACCTACCTATCTCTATCTATCTATCTACCTACCTACCTATCTCTATCTATCTATCTACCTACCTACCTATCTCTATCTATCAATCTACCTACCTATCTGTATTTATCTACCTACCTACCTACCTATCTCTATCTATCTATCTATCTATCTATCTACCTACCTACCTATCTCTATCTATCAATCTACCTACCTACATATCTCTATCTATCTATCTACCTACCTACCTATCTCTATCTATCTATCTACCTACCTACCTATCTATCTCTATCAATATACCTACCTATCTCTATCTATCTACCTACCTACCTATCTCTATCTATCAATCTACCTACCTACCTATCTGTATCTATCTATCTACCTACCTACCTATCTGTATGTATCTATCTACCTACCTAACTATCTGTATCTATCAATCTACCTACCTACCTATCTCTATCTATCTATCTACCTACCTACCTATCTCTTTCTATCTATCTACCTACCTACCTATCTCTATCTATCTATCTATCTACCTACCTACCTATCTGTATCTATCAATCTACCTACCTACCTATCTCTATCTATCTATCTACCTACCTACCTATCTCTATCTATCTATCTACCTACCTACCTATCTCTATCTATCTATCTACCTACCTACCTATCTGTATCTATCAATCTACCTACCTACATATCTGCATCTATCAATCTACCTACCTACCTATCTCTATCTATCTATCTACCTACCTACCTATCTCTATCTATCAATCTACCTACCTACCTATCTCTATCTATCTACCTACCTACCTACCTATCTCTATCTATCAATCTACCTACCTACCTATCTGTATCTATCTATCAACCTACCTACCTATCTCTATCTATCTATCTATCTATCTACCTACCTACCTATCTCTATCTATATACCTACCTACCTATCTGTATCTATCTACCTACCTACCTACCTATCTGTATCTATCTATCTACCTACCTACATATCTGTATCTATATATCTACCTACCTACCTATCTGTATCTATCTATCTACCTACCTAACTATGTGTATCTATCAATCTACCTACCTACCTACCTATCTCTATCTATCTATCTACCTACCTACCTATCTCTATCAATCTACCTACCTACCTATCTCTATCTATCTACCTACCTACCTACCTATCTCTATCTATCAATCTACCTACCTACCTATCTCTATCTATCTATCTACCTACCTACATATCTGTATCTATCTACCTACCTACCTATCTCTATCTATCTATCTACCTACCTACCTATCTGTATCTATCTATCTACCTACCTACCTATCTCTATCTATCTATCTACCTACCTACCTATCTCTATCTATCTACCTACCTACCTATCTGTATCTACCTACCTACCTACCTACCTATCTGTATCTATCTATCTACCTATCTACATATCTGTATCTATATATCTACCTACCTACCTATCTGTATCTATCTATCTACCTACCTAACTATCTGTATCTATCAATCTACCTACCTACCTATCTCTATCTATCTATCTACCTACCTACCTATCTCTATCTATCTATCTACCTACCTACCTATCTCTATCTATCTATCTACCTACCTACCTACCTATCTGTATCTATCTATCTAACTACCTACCTATCTGTATCTATCTATCTACCTACCTACCTATCTCTATCTATCTATCTACCTACATACCTATCTCTATCAATCTGCCTACCTACCTATCTCTATCTATCTACCTACCTACCTATCTCTATCTATCTTTCTACCTACCTACATATCTTTATCTATCTACCTACCTACCTACCTACCTATCTCTATCTATCTACCTACATACCTACCTATCTCTATCAATCTACCTACCTACCTATCTCTATCTATCTATCTACCTACCTACCTATCTCTATCTATCTATCTACCTACCTACCTATCTCTATCTATCAATCTACCTACCTATCTGTATTTATCTACCTACCTACCTACCTATCTCTATCTATCTATCTATCTATCTACCTACCTACCTATCTGTATCTACCTACCTACCTACCTACCTATCTGTATCTATCTATCTACCTATCTACATATCTGTATCTATATATCTACCTACCTACCTATCTGTATCTATCTATCTACCTACCTAACTATCTGTATCTATCAATCTACCTACCTACCTATCTCTATCTATCTATCTACCTACCTACCTATCTCTATCTATCTATCTACCTACCTACCTATCTCTATCTATCTATCTACCTACCTACCTACCTATCTGTATCTATCTATCTAACTACCTACCTATCTGTATCTATCTATCTACCTACCTACATATCTCTATCTATCTATCTACCTACCTACCTATCTCTATCTATCTATCTACCTACCTACCTATCTATCTCTATCAATATACCTACCTATCTCTATCTATCTACCTACCTACCTATCTCTATCTATCAATCTACCTACCTACCTATCTGTATCTATCTATCTACCTACCTACCTATCTGTATCTATCTACCTACCTACCTACCTATCTCTATCTATCTATCTTCCTACCTACCTATCTCTATCTATCAATCTACCTACCTACCTATCTCTATCTATCTATCTACCTACCTACCTATCTCTATCTATCTATCTACCTACCTACCTATCTGTATCTATCAATCTACCTACCTACCTATCTCTATCTATCTCCCTACCTACCTACCAATCTCTATCTATCTATCAATCTACCTACCTACCTATCTGTATCTATCTACCTACCTACCTATCTCTATCTATCTATCTACCTACCTACCTATCTCTATCTATCTACCTACCTACCTACTTATCTCTACCTATCAATCTACCTACCTACCTATCTCTATCTATCTACCTACCTACCGACTTATCTCTATCAATCTACCTACCTACCTATCTCTATCTATCTATCTACCTACCTACCTACCTATCTCTATCTATCTATCTACCTACCTACCTATCTCTATCTATCTATCTACCTACCTACCAACCTATCTCTATCAATCTACCTACCTACCTATCTCTATCTATCTACCTACCTACCTATCTCTATCTATTTATCTACCTACCTACATATCTGTATCTATATATCTACCTACCTACCTATCTGTATCTATCTATCTACCTACCTACCTATCTCTTTCTATCTATCTACCTACCTACCTATCTCTATCTATCTATCTACCTACCTACCTATCTGTATCTATCAATCTACCTACCTACCTATCTCTATCTATCTATCTACCTACCTACCTATCTCTATCTATCTATCTACCTACCTACCTATCTCTATCTATCTATCTACCTACCTACCTATCTGTATCTATCAATCTACCTACCTACATATCTGCATCTATCAATCTACCTACCTACCTATCTCTATCTATCTATCTACCTACCTACCTAACTATCTGTATCTTTCAATCTACCTACCTACCTATCTCTATCTATCTATCTATCTACCTACCTACCTATCTCTTTCTATCTATCTACCTACCTACCTATCTCTATCTATCTATCTACCTACCTACCTATCTGTATCTATCAATCTACCTACCTACCTATCTCTATCTATCTATCTACCTACCTACCTATCTCTATCTATCTATCTACCTACCTACCTATCTCTATCTATCTATCTACCTACCTACCTATCTGTATCTATCAATCTACCTACCTACATATCTGCATCTATATATCTACCTACCTACCTATCTGTATCTATCTATCTACCTACCTACCTAACTATCTGTATCTTTCAATCTACCTACCTACCTATCTCTATCTATCTATCTATCTACCTACCTACCTATCTCTTTCTATCTATCTACCTACCTACCTATCTCTATCTATCTATCTACCTACCTACCTATCTGTATCTATCAATCTACCTACCTACCTATCTCTATCTATCTATCTACCTACCTACCTATCTCTATCTATCTATCTACCTACCTACCTATCTCTATCTATCTATCTACCTACCTACCTATCTGTATCTATCAATCTACCTACCTACATATCTGCATCTATCAATCTACCTACCTACCTATCTCTATCTATCTATCTACCTACCTACCTATCTCTATCTATCAATCTACCTACCTACCTATCTCTATCTATCTACCTACCTACCTACCTATCTCTATCTATCAATCTACCTACCTACCTATCTGTATCTATCTATCAACCTACCTACCTATCTCTATCTATCTATCTATCTATCTACCTACCTACTTATCTCTATCTATATACCTACCTACCTATCTGTATCTATCTACCTACCTACCTATCTCTATCTATCAATCTACCTACCTACCTATCTGTATCTATCAATCTACCTACCTACATATCTGTATCTATCAATCTACCTACCTACCTATCTCTTTCTATCTATCTACCTACCTACCTATCTCTATCTATATACCTACCTACCTATCTGTATCTATCTACCTACCTACCTATCTATCTATCTATCTATCTACCTACCTACCTATCTCTATCTATCAATCTACCTACCTACATATCTGTATCTATCAATCTACCTACCTACCTATCTCTTTCTATCTATCTACCTACCTACCTATCTCTATCTATCTATCTATCTAACTACCTACCTATCTGTATCTATCTATCTACCTACCTACCTATCTCTATCTATCTATTTATCTACCTACCTATCTCTATCTATCTATCTACCTGCCTACCTATCTGTATCTATCAATCTACCTACCTACCTATCTCTATCTATCTATCTACCTACCTACCTGTATCTATCTATCTACCTACCTACCTATCTCTATCTATCTATCTATCTACCTACCTACCTATCTCTATCTATCTACCTACCTACCTATCTGTATGTATCTACCTACCTACCTACCTATCTGTATCTATCTATCTACCTACCTACATATCTGTATCTATATATCTACCTACCTACCTATCTGTATCTATCTATCTACCTACCTACCTAACTATCTGTATCTTTCAATCTACCTACCTACCTATCTCTATCTATCTATCTATCTATCTACCTACCTACCTATCTCTTTCTATCTATCTACCTACCTACCTATCTCTATCTATCTATCTACCTACCTACCTATCTGTATCTATCAATCTACCTACCTACCTATCTCTATCTATCTATCTACCTACCTACCTATCTCTATCTACCTACCTACCTACCTATCTGTATCTATCTATCTACCTATCTACCTATCTCTATCTATCAATCTACCTACCTACGTATCTCTATCTATCAATCTACTTACCTATCTGTATTTATCTACCTACCTACCTACCTATCTCTATCTACCTACCTACCTACCTATCTCAATCTATCAATCTACCTACCTACCTATCTGTATCTATCTATCTACCTACCTACCTACCTATCTCTATCTATCTATCTACCTACCTACCTATCTCTATCAATCTACCTACCTACCTATCTCTATCTATCTACCTACCTACCTACCTATCTCTATCTATCAATCTACCTACCTACCTATCTCTATCTATCTATCTACCTACCTACATATCTGTATCTATCTACCTACCTACCTATCTCTATCTATCTATCTACCTACCTACCTATCTGTATCTATCTATCTACCTACCTACCTATCTCTATCTATCTACCTACCTACCTATCTGTATCTACCTACCTACCTACCTACCTATCTGTATCTATCTATCTACCTATCTACATATCTGTATCTATATATCTACCTACCTACCTATCTGTATCTATCTATCTACCTACCTAACTATCTGTATCTATCAATCTACCTACCTACCGATCTCTATCTATCTATCTACCTACCTACCTATCTCTTTCTATCTATCTACCTACCTACCTATCTCTATCTATCTATCTACCTACCTACCTATCTCTATCTATCTATCTAGCTACCTACCTATCTCTATCTATCTATCTACCTACCTACCTATCTCTATCTATCAATCTACCTACCTACCTAACTATCTGTATCTATCTATCTAACTACCTACCTATCTGTATCTATCTACCTACCTACCTATCTCTATCTATCTATCTATCTACCTACCTACCTATCTCTGTCAATCTACCTACCTACCTATCTCTATCTATCTACCTACCTACCTATCTCTATCTATCTACCTACCTACCTATCTCTATCTATCTATCTACCTACCTACCTATCTCTATCTATCTATCTACCTACCTACCTATCTCTATCTATCAATCTACCTACCTATCTGTATTTATCTACCTACCTACCTACCTATCTCTATCTATCTATCTATCTATCTACCTACCTACCTATCTGTATCTACCTACCTACCTACCTACCTATCTGTATCTATCTATCTACCTATCTACATATCTGTATCTATATATCTACCTACCTACCTATCTGTATCTATCTATCTACCTACCTAACTATCTGTATCTATCAATCTACCTACCTACCTATCTCTATCTATCTATCTACCTACCTACCTATCTCTATCTATCTATCTACCTACCTACCTATCTCTATCTATCTATCTACCTACCTACCTACCTATCTGTATCTATCTATCTAACTACCTACCTATCTGTATCTATCTATCTACCTACCTACATATCTCTATCTATCTATCTACCTACCTACCTATCTCTATCTATCTATCTACCTACCTACCTATCTATCTCTATCAATATACCTACCTATCTCTATCTATCTACCTACCTACCTATCTCTATCTATCAATCTACCTACCTACCTATCTGTATCTATCTATCTACCTACCTACCTATCTGTATCTATCTACCTACCTACCTACCTATCTCTATCTATCTATCTTCCTACCTACCTATCTCTATCTATCAATCTACCTACCTACCTATCTCTATCTATCTATCTACCTACCTACCTATCTCTATCTATCTATCTACCTACCTACCTATCTGTATCTATCAATCTACCTACCTACCTATCTCTATCTATCTCCCTACCTACCTACCAATCTCTATCTATCTATCAATCTACCTACCTACCTATCTGTATCTATCTACCTACCTACCTATCTCTATCTATCTATCTACCTACCTACCTATCTCTATCTATCTACCTACCTACCTACTTATCTCTACCTATCAATCTACCTACCTACCTATCTCTATCTATCTACCTACCTACCGACTTATCTCTATCTATCAATCTACCTACCTACCTATCTCTATCTATCTATCTACCTACCTACCTACCTATCTCTATCTATCTATCTACCTACCTACCTATCTCTATCTATCTATCTACCTACCTACCAACCTATCTCTATCAATCTACCTACCTACCTATCTCTATCTATCTACCTACCTACCTATCTCTATCTATTTATCTACCTACCTACATATCTGTATCTATATATCTACCTACCTACCTATCTGTATCTATCTATCTACCTACCTACCTATCTCTTTCTATCTATCTACCTACCTACCTATCTCTATCTATCTATCTACCTACCTACCTATCTGTATCTATCAATCTACCTACCTACCTATCTCTATCTATCTATCTACCTACCTACCTATCTCTATCTATCTATCTACCTACCTACCTATCTCTATCTATCTATCTACCTACCTACCTATCTGTATCTATCAATCTACCTACCTACATATCTGCATCTATCAATCTACCTACCTACCTATCTCTATCTATCTATCTACCTACCTACCTAACTATCTGTATCTTTCAATCTACCTACCTACCTATCTCTATCTATCTATCTATCTATCTACCTACCTACCTATCTCTTTCTATCTATCTACCTACCTACCTATCTCTATCTATCTATCTACCTACCTACCTATCTGTATCTATCAATCTACCTACCTACCTATCTCTATCTATCTATCTACCTACCTACCTATCTCTATCTATCTATCTACCTACCTACCTATCTCTATCTATCTATCTACCTACCTACCTATCTGTATCTATCAATCTACCTACCTACATATCTGCATCTATATATCTACCTACCTACCTATCTGTATCTATCTATCTACCTACCTACCTAACTATCTGTATCTTTCAATCTACCTACCTACCTATCTCTATCTATCTATCTATCTACCTACCTACCTATCTCTTTCTATCTATCTACCTACCTACCTATCTCTATCTATCTATCTACCTACCTACCTATCTGTATCTATCAATCTACCTACCTACCTATCTCTATCTATCTATCTACCTACCTACCTATCTCTATCTATCTATCTACCTACCTACCTATCTCTATCTATCTATCTACCTACCTACCTATCTCTATCTATCAATCTACCTACCTACCTATCTGTATCTATCTATCAACCTACCTACCTATCTCTATCTATCTATCTATCTATCTATCTACCTACCTACCTATCTCTATCTATATACCTACCTACCTATCTGTATCTATCTACCTACCTACCTATCTCTATCTATCAATCTACCTACCTACCTATCTGTATCTATCAATCTACCTACCTACATATCTGTATCTATCAATCTACCTACCTACCTATCTCTTTCTATCTATCTACCTACCTACCTATCTCTATCTATATACCTACCTACCTATCTGTATCTATCTACCTACCTACCTATCTATCTATCTATCTATCTACCTACCTACCTATCTCTATCTATCAATCTACCTACCTACATATCTGTATCTATCAATCTACCTACCTACCTATCTCTTTCTATCTATCTACCTACCTACCTATCTCTATCTATCTATCTATCTAACTACCTACCTATCTGTATCTATCTATCTACCTACCTACCTATCTCTATCTATCTATTTATCTACCTACCTATCTCTATCTATCTATCTACCTGCCTACCTATCTGTATCTATCAATCTACCTACCTACCTATCTCTATCTATCTATCTACCTACCTACCTGTATCTATCTATCTACCTACCTACCTATCTCTATCTATCTATCTATCTACCTACCTACCTATCTCTATCTATCTACCTACCTACCTATCTGTATGTATCTACCTACCTACCTACCTATCTGTATCTATCTATCTACCTACCTACATATCTGTATCTATATATCTACCTACCTACCTATCTGTATCTATCTATCTACCTACCTACCTAACTATCTGTATCTTTCAATCTACCTACCTACCTATCTCTATCTATCTATCTATCTACCTACCTACCTATCTCTTTCTATCTATCTACCTACCTACCTATCTCTATCTATCTATCTACCTACCTACCTATCTGTATCTATCAATCTACCTACCTACCTATCTCTATCTATCTATCTACCTACCTACCTATCTCTATCTACCTACCTACCTACCTATCTGTATCTATCTATCTACCTATCTACCTATCTCTATCTATCAATCTACCTACCTACGTATCTCTATCTATCAATCTACTTACCTATCTGTATTTATCTACCTACCTACCTACCTATCTCTATCTACCTACCTACCTACCTATCTCAATCTATCAATCTACCTACCTACCTATCTGTATCTATCTATCTACCTACCTACCTACCTATCTCTATCTATCTATCTACCTACCTACCTATCTCTATCAATCTACCTACCTACCTATCTCTATCTATCTACCTACCTACCTACCTATCTCTATCTATCAATCTACCTACCTACCTATCTCTATCTATCTATCTACCTACCTACATATCTGTATCTATCTACCTACCTACCTATCTCTATCTATCTATCTACCTACCTACCTATCTGTATCTATCTATCTACCTACCTACCTATCTCTATCTATCTACCTACCTACCTATCTGTATCTACCTACCTACCTACCTACCTACCTATCTGTATCTATCTATCTACCTATCTACATATCTGTATCTATATATCTACCTACCTACCTATCTGTATCTATCTATCTACCTACCTAACTATCTGTATCTATCAATCTACCTACCTACCGATCTCTATCTATCTATCTACCTACCTACCTATCTCTTTCTATCTATCTACCTACCTACCTATCTCTATCTATCTATCTACCTACCTACCTATCTCTATCTATCTATCTAGCTACCTACCTATCTCTATCTATCTATCTACCTACCTACCTATCTCTATCTATCAATCTACCTACCTACCTAACTATCTGTATCTATCTATCTAACTACCTACCTATCTGTATCTATCTACCTACCTACCTATCTCTATCTATCTATCTATCTACCTACCTACCTATCTCTGTCAATCTACCTACCTACCTATCTCTATCTATCTACCTACCTACCTATCTCTATCTATCTTTCTACCTACCTACATATCTTTATCTATCTACCTACCTACCTACCTACCTATCTCTATCTATCTACCTACATACCTACCTATCTCTATCAATCTAACTACCTACCTATCTCTATCTATCTATCTACCTACCTACCTATCTCTATCTATCTATCTACCTACCTACCTATCTCTATCTATCAATCTACCTACCTATCTGTATTTATCTACCTACCTACCTACCTATCTCTATCTATCTATCTACCTACCTACCTATCTCTATCTATCAATCTACCTACCTACCTATCTGTATCTATCAATCTACCTACCTACCTATCTCTTTCTATCTATCTACCTACCTACCTATCTCTATCTATCTATTTAACTACCTACCTATCTGTATCTATCTATCTACCTACCTACCTATCTCTATCTATCTATTTATCTACCTACCTATCTCTATCTATCTATCTATCTATCTACCTGCCTACCTATCTGTATCTATCAATCTACCTACCTACCTATCTCTATCTATCTATCTACCTACCTACCTGTATCTATCTATCTACCTACCTACCTATCTCTATATATCTATCTACCTACCTACCTATCTCTATCTATCTACCTACCTATCTGTATGTATCTACCTACCTACCTACCTATCTGTATCTATCTATCTACCTACCTACATATCTGTATCTATATATCTACCTACCTACCTATCTGTATCTATCTATCTACCTACCTAACTATCTCTATCTATCTATCTACCTACCTACATATCTGTATCTATCAATCAACCTAACTACCTATCTCTATCTATCTATCTACCTACCTACCTATCTCTATCTATCTACCTACCTACCTACCTACCTATCTGTATCTATCTATCTACCTATCTACCTATCTCTATCTATCAATCTACCTACCTACGTATCTCTATCTATCAATCTACCTACCTATCTGTATTTATCTACCTACCTACCTACCTATCTCTATCTATCTACCTACCTACCTATCTCAATCTATCAATCTACCTACCTACCTATCTGTATCTATCAATCTGCCTACCTACCTATCTCTTTCTACCTACCTACCTATCTCTATCTATCAATCTACCTACCTACCTATCTGTATCTATCAATCTACCTACCTACCTATCTCTATCTATCTACCTACCTACCTACCTACCTATATCAATCTACCTACCTATCTCTATTTATCTACCTACCTAACTACCTATCTCTATCTATCAATCTACCTACCTACCTATCTGTATCTATTTATCTACCGACCTACCTCTCTCTATCTATCTATCTATCTACCTACCTACCTATCTCTATCTATCTATCTACCAACCTACCTATCTCTATCTATCAATCTACCTACCTATCTGTATTTATCTACCTACCTACCTACCTAT
The DNA here is from genome assembly GCA_024509115.1 of Crotalus helleri. Lineage (NCBI taxonomy): Eukaryota > Metazoa > Chordata > Lepidosauria > Squamata > Viperidae > Crotalus > Crotalus helleri. The sequence goes on from JAKSXO010000103.1 coordinate 800,995, forward strand.
CTCTATCTATCTATCTACCTACCTACCTATCTCTATCTATCTATCTACCTACCTACCTATCTGTATCTATCAATCTACCTACCTACCTATCTCTATCTATCTATCTACCTACCTACCTATCTCTATCTATCTATCTACCTACCTACCTACCTATCTGTATCTATCTATCTAACTACCTACCTATCTGTATCTATCTATCTACCTACCTACCTATCTCTATCTATCTATCTACCTACCTGCCTATCTCTATCAATCTACCTACCTACCTATCTCTATCTATCTACCTACCTACCTACATATCTTTATCTATCTACCTACCTACCTACCTACCTATCTCTATCTATCTACCTACATACCTACCTATCTCTATCAATCTACCTACCTACCTATCTCTATCTATCTACCTACCTACCTACCTATCTCTATCTATCAATCTACCTACCTAAATATCTGTATCTATCTACCTACCTACTTACCTATCTCTATCTATCTACCTACCTACCTATCTCTATCTATCTATCTACCTACCTACCTGAATCTATCTATCTACCTACCTACCTATCTCTATCTATCTATCTACCTACCTACCTATCTCTATCAATCTACCTACCTACCTATCCCTATCTATCAACCTACCTACCTATCTCTATCTATCTTTCTACCTACCTACATATCTGTATCTATCTACCTACCTACCTACCTACCTATCTGTATCTATCTACCTACCTACCTACCTATCTGTATCTATCTATCTACCTACCTACCTATCTCTATCTATCTATTTACCTACCTACCTATCTCTATCTATCTATATACCTACCTACCAATCTGTATCTATCAATCTACCTACCTACCTATCTCTATCTATCTATCTACCTACCTACCTATCTCTATCTATCTATCTACCTACCTACCTATCTGTATCTATCAATCTACCTACCTACCTATCTCTATCTATCTATCTACCTACCTACCTATCTCTATCTATCTATCTACCTACCTACCTACCTATCTGTATCTATCTATCTAACTACCTACCTATCTGTATCTATCTATCTACCTACCTACCTATCTCTATCTATCTATCTACCTACCTGCCTATCTCTATCAATCTACCTACCTACCTATCTCTATCTATCTACCTACCTACCTACATATCTTTATCTATCTACCTACCTACCTACCTACCTATCTCTATCTATCTACCTACATACCTTCCTATCTCTATCAATCTACCTACCTACCTATCTCTATCTATCTACCTACCTACCTACCTATCTCTATCTATCAATCTACCTACCTAAATATCTGTATCTATCTACCTACCTACTTACCTATCTCTATCTATCTACCTACCTACCTATCTCTATCTATCTATCTACCTACCTACCTGTATCTATCTATCTACCTACCTACCTATCTCTATCTATCTATCTACCTACCTACCTATCTCTATCAATCTACCTACCTACCTATCCCTATCTATCAACCTACCTACCTATCTCTATCTATCTTTCTACCTACCTACATATCTGTATCTATCTACCTACCTACCTACCTACCTATCTGTATCTATCTACCTACCTACCTACCTATCTGTATCTATCTATCTACCTACCTACCTATCTCTATCTATCTATTTACCTACCTACCTATCTCTATCTATCTATATACCTACCTACCAATCTGTATCTATCAATCTACCTACCTACCTATCTCTATCTATCTATCTACCTACCTACCTATCTCTATCTATCTATCTACCTACCTACCTATCTGTATCTATCAATCTACCTACCTACCTATCTCTATCTATCTATCTACCTACCTACCTATCTCTATCTATCTATCTACCTACCTACCTATCTCTATCTATCTATCTACCTACCTACCTATCTGTATCTATCAATCTACCTACCTACCTATCTGCATCTATCAATCTACCTACCTACCTATCTCTATCTATCTATCTACCTACCTACCTATCTCTATCTATCAATCTACCTACCTACCTATCTCTATCTATCTACCTACCTACCTACCTATCTCTATCTATCAATCTACCTACCTACCTATCTGTATCTATCTATCTACCTACCTACCTATCTCTATCTATCTATCTATCTATCTACCTACCTACCTATCTCTATCTATCTACCTACCTACCTATCTGTATCTATCTACCTACCTACCTACCTATCTGTATCTATCTATCTACCTACCTACATATCTGTATCTATATATCTACCTACCTACCTATCTGTATCTATCTATCTACCTACCTAACTATCTGTATCTATCAATCTACCTACCTACCTACCTATCTCTATCTATCTATCTACCTACCTACCTATCTCTATCAATCTACCTACCTACCTATCTCTATCTATCTACCTACCTACCTATCTCTATCTATCAATCTACCTACCTACCTATCTCTATCTATCTATCTACCTACCTACATATCTGTATCTATCTACCTACCTACCTATCTCTATCTATCTATCTACCTACCTACCTATCTGTATCTATCTATCTACCTACCTACCTATCTCTATCTATCTATCTACCTACCTATCTCTATCTATCTACCTACCTACCTATCTGTATCTACCTACCTACCTACCTACCTATCTGTATCTATCTATCTACCTATCTACATATCTGTATCTATATATCTACCTACCTACCTATCTGTATCTATCTATCTACCTACCTAACTATCTGTATCTATCAATCTACCTACCTACCTATCTCTATCTATCTATCTACCTACCTACCTATCTCTTTCTATCTATCTTCCTACCTACCTATCTCTATCTATCTATCTACCTACCTACCTATCTCTATCTATCTATCTACCTACCTACCTATCTCTATCTATCTATCTACCTACCTACCTATCTCTATCTATCAATCTACCTACCTATCTGTATTTATCTACCTACCTACCTACCTATCTCTATCTATCTATCTACCTACATACCTATCTCTATCTATCAATCTACCTACCTACCTATCTGTATCTATCAATCTACCTACCTACCTATCTCTTTCTATCTATCTACCTACCTGTAAGGACCCACCCCACTTTGCATCTTAAGAAGACAGAACTCTTGGAATAGTTCTTCCAACAGGAATCCTTTATTAAGAGAAAATGGTTGCAGGCATGCTAGACAGGACTTGGGGTCCAAGCTCTCCCATTCAAGGTTTTAAGGGGTTCCCCAGTAGTCCCACCCAATCAACCCCCCTTCCCAGTGATAGTTTCAAGTATCACAATTCCACCCCGTTTCTTCTTTCTTCCGTCTGGATGGAGACTTCAGATAACTACATGAAAGGCAAATACTCTTCTTTGTTAATGCTAATGTTCTCTGGTGTTAACGCTTTGAGGTTACAATAGGTTACAATAAACACACATTCAGCATTCAGCTCTTTGAAGTCTACTGAAGGAAGTGAGGGCCATAAAGCCCTTTTGTTCTCCCCCTTCTCTCCCTCTTATGGCAGAATCCAAAGAAGGCAGAATTGGGAGTTTCTATATTTGATAATCTATCTATCTACCTACATACCTATCTCTATCTATCAATCTACCTACCTACCTATCTGTATCTATCAATCTACCTACCTACCTATCTCTTTCTATCTATCTACCTACCTATCTCTATCTATCAATCTACCTACCTACCTATCTGTATCTATCAATCTACCTACCTACCTATCTCTATCTATCTACCTACCTACCTACCTATCTCTATCAATCTACCTACCTATCTCTATCTATCTACCTACCTACCTACCTATCTCTATCTATCAATCTACCTACCTACCTATCTGTATCTATTTATCTACCGACCTACCTATCTCTATCTATCTATCTACCTACCTACCTATCTTTATCTATCTATCTACCTACCTACCTCTCTCTATCTATCTATCTACCTACCTACCTATCTCTATCTATCTATCTACCAACCTACCTATCTCTATCTATCAATCTACCTACCTATATGTATTTATCTACCTACCTACCTACCTATCTCTATCTATCTACCTACCTACCTATCTCTATCTATCTATCTACCTACCTACCTATCTGTATCTATCAATCTACCTACCTACCTATCTCTATCTATCTATCTACCTACCTACCTATCTCTATCTATCTATCTACCTACCTACCTATCTGTATCTATCTAACTACCTACCTATCTGTATCTATCTATCTACCTACCTACCTATCTCTATCTATCTATCTACCTACCTACCTATCTCTATCAATCTACCTACCTACCTATCTCTATCTATCTACCTACCTACCTATCTCTATCTATCTTTCTACCTACCTACATATCTTTATCTATCTACCTACCTACCTACCTACCTACCTATCTCTATCTATCTACCTACATACCTACCTCTCTATCAATCTACCTACCTACCTATCTCTATCTATCTACCTACCTACCTACCTATCTCTATCTATCAATCTACCTACCTACCTATCTGTATCTATCTACCTACATACCTACCTATCTCTATCTATCTATCTACCTACCTACCTATCTCTATCTATCTATCTACCTACCTACCTGTATCTATCTATCTACCTACCTACCTATCTCTATCTATCTATCTACCTACCTACCTATCTCTATCAATCTACCTACCTACCTATCCCTATCTATCTACCTACCTACCTATCTCTATCTATCTTTCTACCTACCTACATATCTGTATCTATCTACCTACCTACCTACCTATCTGTATCTATCTATCTACCTACCTAACTATCTCTATCTATCTATTTACCTACCTACCTATCTCTATCTATCTATCTATCTACCTACCTACCTATCTCTATCTATCTATCTACCTACCTACCTATCTCTATCTATCTATCTACCTACCTACCTATCTCTATCTATCTACCTACCTACCTACCTACCTACCTATCTCTATCTATCTACCTACCTACCTACCTATATCTATCAACCTACCTACCTACCTATCTGTATCTATCAATCTACCTACCTACCTATCTCTATCTATCTATCTACCTACCTACCTATCTCTATCAATCTACCTACCTACCTATCTCTATCTATCTACATACCTACCTATCTCTATCTATCTTTCTACCTACCTACATATCTGTATCTATCTACCTACCTACCTACCTATCTGTATCTATCTATCTACCTACCTACCTATCTCTATCTATCTATTTACCTACCTACCTATCTCTATCTATCTATATACCTACCTACCTATCTGTATCTATCAATCTACCTACCTACCTATCTCTATCTATCTACCTACCTACCTATCTCTATCTATCTATCTACCTACCTACCTGTCTCTATCTATCTATCTACCTACCTACCTGTATCTATCTATCTACCTACCTACCTATCTCTATCTATCTATCTACCTACCTACCTATCTCTATCAATCTACCTACCTACCTATCCCTATCTATCTACCTACCTACCTACCTATCTCTATCTATCAATCTACCTGCCTACCTATCTCTATCTACCTACCTACCTACCTATCTCTATCTATCAATCTACCTACCTACCTATCTCTATCTTTCTGCCTACATACCTACATATCTGTATCTATCTACCTACCTACCTATCTCTATCTATCTATCTACCTACCTACCTATCTGTATCTATCTATCTAACTACCTACCTATCTCTATCTATCTATCTACCTACCTACCTATCTCTATCTATCTACCTACCTACCTATCTCTATGTATCTACCTACCTACCTATCTATCTGTATCTATCTATCTACCTACCTACATATCTGTATCTATATATCTACCTACCTACCTATCTGTATCTATCTATCTACCTACCTAACTATCTGTATCTATCAATCTACCTACCTACCTATCTCTATCTATCTATCTACCTACCTACCTATCTCTTTCTATCTATCTACCTACCTACCTATCTCTATCTATCTATCTACCTACCTACCTATCTGTATCTATCAATCTACCTACCTACCTATCTCTATCTATCTATCTACCTACCTACCTATCTCTATCTATCTATCTACCTACCTACCTATCTGTATCTATCTATCTACCTATCTACCTATCTCTATCTATCAATCTACCTACCTACCTATCTCTATCTATCTATCTACCTACCTACCTATCTTTATCTATCAATCTACCTACCTATCTGTATTTATCTACCTACCTACCTACCTATCTCTATCTATCTACCTACCTACCTATCTCTATCTATCAATCTACCTACCTACCTATCTGTATCTATCAATCTACCTACCTACCTATCTCTATCTATCTACCTACATACCTACCTATCTCTATCAATCTACCTACCTACCTACCTATCTGTATCTATCTACCTACCTACCTACCTACCTATCTCTATCAATCTACCTACCTACCTATCTCTATCTATCAATCTACCTACCTACCTATCTCTATCTATCTATTTACCTACCTACCTATCTGTATCTATCTACCTACCTACCTATCTGTATCTATCTATCTACCTACCTACCTATCTCTATCTATCTATCTACCTACCTACCTATCTCTATCAATCTACCTACATACCTATCTCTATCTATCAATCTACCTACCTACCTATCTCTATCTATCTATCTACCTACCTACATATCTGCATCTATATATCTACCTACCTACCTATCTCTATCTATCAATCTACCTACCTACCTATTTCTAACTATCAATCTACCTACCTACCTACCTCTATCTATCAATCTACCTACATACCTATCTCTATCTATCTATCTATCTACCTACCTACATATCTGTATCTATATATCTACCTACCTACCTATCTCTATATATCAATCTACCTACCTATCTCTTTCTATCAATCTACCTACCTACCTATCTGTATCTATCTATCTACCTACCTACCTATCTGTATCTATCAATCTACCTCCCTACCTATCTCTGTCTATCAATCTACCTACCTACCTATCTGTATCTCTCTATCTATCTACCTACCTATCTGTATCTATAAATCTACCTACCTACTTATCTCTATCTATCTATCTACCTACCTACATATCTGTATCTATATATCTACCTACCTACCTATCTCTATCTATCAATCTACCTACCTACCTATCTGTATCTATCTATCTACCTACCTACATATCTGTATCTATATATCTACCTACCTACCTATCTGTATCTATCTATCTACCTACCTAACTATCTGTATCTATCAATCTACCTACCTACCTATCTCTATCTATCTATCTACCTACCTACCTATCTCTTTCTATCTATCTACCTACCTACCTATATCTATCTATCTATCTATCTACCTACCTACCTATCTGTATCTATCAATCTACCTACCTACCTATCTCTATCTATCTATCTACCTACCTACCTATCTCTATCTATCTATCTACCTACCTACCTATCTGTATCTATCTATCTACCTATCTACCTATCTCTATCTATCAATCTACCTACCTACCTATCTCTATCTATCTATCTACCTATCTACCTATCTCTATCTATCAATCTACCTACCTATCTGTATTTATCTACCTACCTACCTACCTATCTCTATCTATCTACCTACCTACCTATCTCTATCTATCAATCTACCTACCTACCTATCTGTATCTATCAATCTACCTACCTACCTATCTCTATCTATCTACCTACATACCTACCTATCTCTATCAATCTACCTACCTACCTACCTATCTGTATCTATCTACCTACCTACCTACCTATCTGTATCTATCAATCTACCTACCTACCTATATGTATCTATCTATCTACCTACCTACCTATCTCTATCTATCTATCTACCTACCTCCCTATCTGTATCTATCTATCTACCTACCTACCTATCTGTATCTATCTATCTACCTACCTACCTATCTCTATCTATCTATCTACCTACCTACCTATCTCTATCAATCTACCTACCTACCTATCTCTATCTATCTATCTACCTACCTACCTATCTCTATCTATCTATCTACCTACCTACATATCTGCATCTATATATCTACCTACCTACCTATCTCTATCTATCAATCTACCTACCTACCTATCTCTAACTATCAATCTACCTACCTACCTATCTCTATCTATCAATCTACCTACATACCTATCTCTATCTATCTATCTACCTACCTACATATCTGTATCTATATATCTACCTACCTACCTATCTCTATATATCAATCTACCTACCTATCTCTTTCTATCAATCTACCTACCTACCTATCTGTATCTATCTATCTACCTACCTACCTATCTGTATCTATCAATCTACCTACCTACCTATCTCTGTCTATCAATCTACCTACCTACCTATCTGTATCTCTCTATCTATCTACCTACCTATCTGTATCTATAAATCTACCTACCTACTTATCTCTATCTATCTATCTACCTACCTATATATCTGTATCTATATATCTACCTACCTACCTATCTCTATCTATCAATCTACCTACCTACCTATCTGTATCTATCTATCTACCTACCCACCTATCTGTATCTATCTACCTACCTATCTGTATCTATCTACCTACCTACCTATGTATCTCTATCTATCTATCTACCTACCTACCTATCTGTATCTATCAATCTACCTACCTACCTATCTCTATCTATCTATCTACCTACCTACCTATCTCTATCTATCTATCTACCTACCTACCTATCTGTATCTATCTATCTACCTATCTACCTATCTCTATCTATCAATCTACCTACCTACCTATCTCTATCTATCTACCTACCTACCTACCTATCTCTATCTATCAATCTACCTACCTATCTGTATTTATCTACCTACTTACCTACCTATCTCTATCTATCTACCTACCTACCTACCTATCTCTATCTATCAATCTACCTACCTACCTATCTGTATCTATCAATCTACCTACCTACCTATCTCTATCTATCTATCTATCATCTATCTATCTATCTATCTATCTATCTATCTATCTATCTATCTATCTATCTATCTACCTACCTATCTCTATCTATCAATCTACCTACCTACCTATCTATATCTATCAATCTACCTACCTACCTATCTCTATCTATCTACCTACATACCTACCTATCTGTATCAATCTACCTACCTACCTACCTATCTGTATCTATCTACCTACCTACCTACCTATCTGTATCTATCAATCTACCTACCTACCTATCTGTATCTATCTATCTACCTACCTACCTATCTCTATCTATCTATCTACCTACCTACCTACCTATCTGTATCTATCTATCTACCTACCTACCTATCTGTATCTATCTACCTACCTACCTATCTCTATCTATCTATCTACCTACCTACCTATCTCTATCAATCTACCTACCTATCTATCTCTATCTATCAATCTACCTACCTACCTATCTCTATCTATCTATCTACCTACCTACATATCTGCATCTATATATCTACCTACCTACCTATCTCTATCTATCAATCTACCTACCTACCTATCTCTAACTATCAATCTACCTACCTACCTATCTCTATCTATCAATCTACCTACATACCTATCTCTATCTATCTATCTATCTACCTACCTACATATCTGTATCTATATATCTACCTACCTACCTATCTCTATATATCAATCTACCTACCTATCTCTATCTATCAATCTACCTACCTACCTATCTGTATCTATCTATCTACCTACCTACCTATCTGTATCTATCAATCCAGCTACCTACCTACCTATCTCTGTCTATCAATCTACCTACCTACCTATCTGTATCTCTCTATCTATCTACCTACCTATCTGTATCTATAAATCTACCTACCTACTTATCTCTATCTATCTATCTACCTACCTACATATCTGTATCTATATATCTACCTACCTACCTATCTCTATCAATCAATCTACCTACCTACCTATCTGTATCTATCTATCTACCTACCCACCTATCTGTATCTATCTACCTACCTATCTGTATCTATCTACCTACCTACCTATGTATCTCTATCTATCTATCTCCCTACCTACCTATCTGTATCTATCAATCTACCTACCTACATATCTGTATCTATCTATCTATCTACCTACCTACCTATCTCTATCTATCTACCTACCTACCTACCTATCTGTATCTCTCTATCTATCTACCTACCTATCTGTATCTATAAATCTACCTACCTACTTATCTCTATCTATCTATCTACCTACCTACATATCTGTATCTATATATCTACCTACCTACCTATCTCTATCTATCTATCTACCTACCTACCTATCTCTATCTATCTACCTACCTACATACCTATCTCTATCTATCAATCTACCTACCTACCTATCTCTATCTATCTATCTACCTACCTACCTATCTGTATCTATCAATCTACCTACCTACCTATCTCTATCTATCTATCTACCTACCTACCTATCTCTATCTATCTACCTACCTACCTACCTATCTGTATCTATCTATCTACCTACCTACCTATCTCTATCTATCAATCTACCTACCTACCTATCTGTATATATCTACCTACCTACCTACCTATCTCTATCTATCTATCTACCTACCTACCTATCTCTATCTATCAATCTACCTACCTACCTATCTGTATCTATCAATCTACCTACCTACCTATCTCTATCTATCTATCTACCTACCTACCTATCTCTATCTATCAATCTACCTACCTACCTATCTGTATCTATCAATCTACCTACCTACCTCTCTATCTATCTACCTACCTACCTACCTATCTCTATCAATCTAACTACCTACCTATCTCTATCTATCTACCTACCTACCTACCTACCTACCTCTATCCATCTACCTACCTACCTATCTGTATCTATCTATCTACCTACCTACCTATCTCTATCTATCTATCTACCTACCTACCTATATCTATCTATCTACCTACCTACCTATCTCTATCTATCTATCTATCTACCTACCTACCTATCTCTATCTATCTATCTATCTACCTACCTACCTATCTCTATCTATCTATCTATCTACCTACCTACCTATCTGTATCTATCAATCTACCTATCTACCTATCTTTATCTATCAATCTACCTACCTACCTATCTCTATCTATCTATCTACCTACCCACCTGTCTGTATTTATCTATCTACCTACCTATCTGTATCTATCTACTTACCTGCCTACCTATCTGTATCTATCTATCTACCTACCTACCTATCTGTATCTATCAATCTACCTACCTACCTATCTCTATCTATCTATCTACCTACCCACCTATCTGTATTTATCTATCTACCTACCTATCGGTATCTATCTACCTACCTACCTACCTATCTGTATCTATCAATCTACCTACCTACCTATCTGTATCTATCTATCTACCTACCTACATATCTGTATCTATATATCTACCTACCTACCTATCTCTATCTATCAGTCTCCCTACCTACCTATCTGTATCTATCTATCTACCTACCTACCTATCTGTATCTATCAATCTACCTACCTACATATCTGTATCTATCTATCTACCTATCTACCTATCTCTAGCTATCAATCTACCTACCTACCTACCTATCTCTATCTATCTACCTACCTACCTACCTATCTCTATCTATCAATCTACCTACCTACCTATCTCTATCTATCTATCTACCTACCTACCTATCTGTATCTATCAATCTACCTACCTACCTATCTCTATCTATCTATCTACTTACCTACCTATCTCTATCTATCTATCTACCTACCTACCTATCTGTATCTATCTATCTACCTACCTACCTATCTCTATCTATCAATCTACCTACCTATCTGTATCTATCTACCTACCTACCTACCTATCTCTATCTATCTATCTACCTACCTACCTATCTCTATCTATCAATCTACCTACCTACCTATCTGTATCTATCAATCTACCTACCTACCTATCTCTATCTATCTATCTACCTACCTACCTATCTCTATCTATCAATCTACCTACCTACCTATCTGTATCTATCAATCTACCTACCTACCTCTCTATCTATCTACCTACCTACCTACGTATCTCTATCAATCTACCTACCTACCTATCTCTATCTATCTAACTACCTACCTACCTATCTCTATCTATCTATCTACCTACCTACATATCTGTATCTATCTGCCTACCTACCTATCTCTATCTATCTATCTACCTACCTACCTATCTGTATCTATCTACCTACTTACCTATCTCTATCTATCTATCTACCTACCTACCTATCTCTATCTATCTACCTACCTACCTATCTGTATCTATCTATCTACCTACCTAACTATCTGTATCTATCTATCTACCTACATACCTACATATCTGTATCTATATATCTACCTACCTACCTATCTGTATCTATCAATCTACCTACCTACCTCTCTATCTATCTACCTACCTACCTACCTATCTCTATCAATCTACCTACCTACCTATCTCTATCTACCTACCTACCTACCTACCTAACTCTATCTATCAATCTACCTACCTACCTATCTGTATCTATCCATCTACCTACCTACCTATCTGTATCTATCTATCTACCTACCTACCTATCTCTATCTATCTATCTACCTACCTACCTATCTCTATCAATCTACCTACTTACCTATCTGTATCTATCTATCTACCTACCTACCTATCTGTATCTATCAATCTACCTACCTACCTATCTCTATCTATCTATCTACCTACCCACCTGTCTGTATTTATCTATCTACCTACCTATCTGTATCTATCTACCTACCTGCCTACCTATCTGTATCTATCAATCTACCTACCTACCTATCTCTATCTATCAATCTACCTACCTACCTATCTCTATCTATCTACCTACCCACCTATCTGTATTTATCTATCTACCTACCTATCGGTATCTATCTACCTACCTACCTACCTACCTATCTGTATCTATCAATCTACCTACCTACCTATCTGTATCTATCTATCTACCTACCTACATATCTGTATCTATATATCTACCTACCTACCTATCTCTATCTATCAGTCTACCTACCTACCTATCTGTATCTATCTATCTACCTACCTACCTATCTGTATCTATCAATCTACCTACCTACACATCTGTATCTATCTATCTACCTATCTACCTATCTCTAGCTATCAATCTACCTACCTACATATCTCTATCTATCTATCTACCTACCTACCTATCTCTATCTATCTACCTACCTACCTACCTATCTCTATCTATCTATCTACCTACCTACCTATCTGTATCTATCAATCTACCTACCTACCTATCTCTATCTATCTATCTACCTACCTACCTATCTCTATCTATCAATCTACCTACCTACCTATCTGTATCTATCAATCTACCTACCTACCTAACTGTATCTATCTATCTACCTACCTAACTATCTGTATCTATCAATCTACCTACCTACCTATCTCTATCTATCTACCTACCTACCTACATATCTGTATCTATATATCTACCTACCTACCTATCTGTATCTATCAATCTACCTACCTACCTCTCTATCTATCTACCTACCTACCTACCTATCTCTATCAATCTACCTACCTACCTATCTCTATCTACCTACCTACCTACCTACCTAACTCTATCTATCAATCTACCTACCTACCTATCTGTATATATCCATCTACCTACCTAACTATCTGTATCTATCTATCTACCTACCTACCTATCTCTATCTATCTATCTACCTACCTACCTATATCTATCTATCTACCTACCTACCTATCTCTATCTATCTATCTATCTACCTACCTACCTATCTCTATCTATCTATCTATCTACCTACCAACCTATCTATATCAATCTACCTACTTACCTATCTGTATCTATCTATCTACCTACCTACCTATCTGTATCTATCAATCTACCTACCTACCTATCTCTATCTATCTATCTACCTACCCACCTGTCTGTATTTATCTATCTACCTACCTATCTGTATCTATCTACCTACCTGCCTACCTATCTGTATCTATCAATCTACCTACCTACCTATCTCTATCTATCAATCTACCTACCTACCTATCTCTATCTATCTATCTACCTACCCACCTATCTGTATTTATCTATCTACCTACCTATCGGTATCTATCTACCTACCTACCTACCTATCTGTATCTATCTATCTACCTACCTACCTATCTGTATCTATCTATCTACCTACCTACATATCTGTATCTATATATCTACCTACCTACCTATCTCTATCTATCAGTCTACCTACCTACCTATCTGTATCTATCTATCTACCTACCTACCTATCTGTATCTATCAATCTACCTACCTACATATCTGTATCTATCTATCTACCTATCTACCTATCTCTAGCTATCAATCTACCTACCTACATATCTCTATCTATCTATCTACCTACCTACCTATCTCTATCTATCTACCTACCTACCTACCTACCTATCTCTATCTATCTATCTACCTACCTACCTATCTGTATCTATCAATCTACCTACCTACCTATCTCTATCTATCTATCTACCTACCTACCCATCTCTATCTATCTATCTACCTACCTACCTATCTCTATCTATCAATCTACCTACCTACCTATCTGTATCTATCAATCTACCTACCTACCTATCTCTATCTATCTATCTACCTACCTACCTATCTCTATCTATCAATCTACCTACCTACCTATCTGTATCTATCAATCTACCTACCTACCTCTCTATCTATCTACCTACCTACCTACATATCTCTATCAATCTACCTACCTACCTATCTCTATCTATCTAACTACCTACCTACCTATCTCTATCTATCTATCTACCTACCTACATATCTGTATCTATCTACCTACCTACCTATCTCTATCTATCTATCTATCTACCTACCTACCTAACTGTATCTGTCTATCTACCTACCTACCTATCTCTATCTATCTATCTACCTACCTACCTATCTCTATCTATCTACCTACCTACCTATCTGTATCTATCTATCTACCTACCTACATATCTGTATCTATATATCTACCTACCTACCTATCTGTATCTATCAATCTACCTACCTACCTATCTCTATCTATCTATCTATCTATCTACCTACCTACCTATCTCTATCTATCAATCTACATACCTACCTATCTGTATCTATCTATCTACCTACCTACCTATCTCTATCTATCTATCTACCTACCTACCTATCTGTATCTATCTCTCTACCTATTTACCTATCTCTATCTATCAATCTACCTACCTACCTATCTCTATCTATCTATCTACCTACCTACCTATCTCTATCTATCTACCTACCTACCTATCTGTATCTATCTATCTACCTACCTACATATCTGTATCTATATATCTACCTACCTACCTATCTGTATCTATCAATCTACCTACCTACCTATCTCTATCTATCTATCTATCTATCTATCTACCTACCTACCTATCTCTATCTATCAATCTACCTACCTACCTATCTGTATCTATCTATCTACCTACCTACCTATCTCTATCTATCTATCTACCTACCTACCTATCTGTATCTATCTATCTACCTACCTACCTATCTCTATCTATCAATCTACCTACCTATCTGTATCTATCTACCTACCTACCTACCTACCTATCTCTATCTATCTATCTACCTACCTACCTATCTCTATCTATCAATCTACCTACCTACCTATCTGTATCTATCAATCTACCTACCTACCTATCTCTATCTATCTATCTACCTACCTACCTATCTCTATCTATCAATCTACCTACCTACCTATCTGTATCTATCAATCTACCTACCTACCTCTCTATCTATCTACCTACCTACCTACGTATCTCTATCAATCTACCTACCTACCTATCTCTATCTATCTAACTACCTACCCACCTATCTCTATCTATCTATCTACCTACCTACATATCTGTATCTATCTACCTACCTACCTATCTCTATCTATTTATCTATCTACTTACCTACCTATCTGTATCTATCTATCTACCTACCTACCTATCTCTATCTATCTATCTACCTACCTACCTATCTCTATCTATCTACCTACCTACCTATCTGTATCTATCTATCTACCTACCTACATATCTGTATCTATATATCTACCTACCTACCTATCTGTATCTATCAATCTACCTACCTACCTATCTCTATCTATCTATCTATCTACCTACCTACCTACGTATCTCTATCAATCTACCTACCTACCTATCTCTATCTATCTAACTACCTACCTACATATCTGTATCTATCTGCCTACCTACCTATCTCTATCTATCTATCTACCTACCTACCTATCTGTATCTATCTATCTATCTACCTACTTACCTATCTCTATCTATCTATCTACCTACCTACCTATCTCTATCTATCTACCTACCTACCTATCTGTATCTATCTATCTACCTACCTACATATCTGTATCTATATATCTACCTACCTACCTATCTGTATCTATCTATCTACCTACCTAACTATCTGTATCTATCAATCTACCTACCTACCTATCTCTATCTATCTACCTACCTACCTACATATCTGTATCTATATATCTACCTACCTACCTATCTGTATCTATCAATCTACCTACCTACCTCTCTATCTATCTACCTACCTACCTACCTATCTCTATCAATCTACCTACCTACCTATCTCTATCTACCTACCTACCTACCTACCAAACTCTATCTATCAATCTACCTACCTACCTATCTGTATCTATCCATCTACCTACCTACCTATCTGTATCTATCTATCTACCTACCTACCTATCTCTATCTATCTATCTACCTACCTACCTATATCTATCTATCTACCTACCTACCTATCTCTATCTATCTATCTACCTACCTACCTATCTCTATCTATCTATCTATCTACCTACCTACCTATCTCTATCAATCTACCTACTTACCTATCTGTATCTATCTATCTACCTACCTGCCTATCTGTATCTATCAATCTACCTACCTACCTATCTCTATCTATCTATCTACCTACCCACCTGTCTGTATTTATCTATCTACCTACCTATCTGTATCTATCTACCTACCTGCCTACCTATCTGTATCTATCAATCTACCTACCTACCTATCTCTATCTATCAATCTACCTACCTACCTATCTCTATCTATCTATCTACCTACCCACCTATCTGTATTTATCTATCTACCTACCTATCGGTATCTATCTACCTACCTACCTACCTATCTGTATCTATCAATCTACCTACCTACCTATCTGTATCTATCTATCTACCTACCTACATATCTGTATCTATCTATCTACCTATCTACCTATCTCTAGCTATCAATCTACCTACCTACATATCTCTATCTATCTATCTATCTACCTACCTACCTATCTCTATCTATCTACCTACCTACCTACCTATCTCTATCTATCTATCTACCTACCTACCTATCTGTATCTATCAATCTACCTACCTACATATCTGTATCTATCTATCTACCTACCTACCTATCTCTATCTATCTATCTACCTACCTACCTATCTCTATCTATCTATCTATCTACCTACCTACCTATCTGTATCTATCTATCTACCTATCTACCTATCTCTATCTATCAATCTACCTACCTACCTATCTCTATCTATCTATCTACCTACCTACCTATCTCTATCTATCAATCTACCTACCTATCTGTATTTATCTACCTACCTACCTACCTATCTCTATCTATCTACCTACATACCTATCTCTATCTATCAATCTACCTACCTACCTATCTGTATCTATCAATCTACCTACCTACCTATCTCTATCTATCTATCTATCTATCTATCTATCTATCTATCTATCTATCTATCTATCTATCTATCTATCTATCTATCTACCTACCTATCTCTATCTATCAATCTACCTACCTACCTATCTATATCTATCAATCTACCTACCTACCTATCTCTATCTATCTACCTACATATCTACCTATCTCTATCAATCTACCTACCTACCTACCTATCTGTATCTATCTACCTACCTACCTACCTATCTGTATCTATCAATCTACCTACCTACCTATCTGTATCTATCTATCTACCTACCTACCTATCTCTATCTATCTATCTACCTACCTACCTATCTGTATCTATCTATCTACCTACCTACCTATCTGTATCTATCTATCTACCTACCAACCTATCTCTATCTATCTATCTATCTACCTACCTACCTATCTCTATCTATCAATCTACCTACCTACCTATCTCTATCTATCTATCTACCTACCTACATATCTGCATCTATATATCTACCTACCTACCTATCTCTATCTATCAATCTACCTACCTACCTATCTCTAACTATCAATCTACCTACCTACCCATCTCTATCTATCAATCTACCTACATACCTATCTCTATCTATCTATCTACCTACCTACCTATCTGTATCTATATATCTACCTACCTACCTATCTCTATATATCAATCTACCTACCTATCTCTATCTATCAATCTACCTACCTACCTATCTGTATCTATCTATCTACCTACCTACCTATCTGTATCTATCAATCTACCTACCTACCTATCTCTGTCTATCAATCTACCTACCTACCTATCTGTATCTATCTATCTACCTACCTACCTATCTGTATCTATCTACCTACCTACCTATCTCTATCTATCTATCTACCTACCTACCTATCTCTATCAATCTACCTACCTATCTATCTCTATCTATCAATCTACCTACCTACCTATCTCTATCTATCTATCTACCTACCTACATATCTGCATCTATATATCTACCTACCTACCTATCTCTATCTATCAATCTACCTACCTACCTATCTCTAACTATCAATCTACCTACCTACCTATCTCTATCTATCAATCTACCTACATACCTATCTCTATCTATCTATCTATCTACCTACCTACATATCTGTATCTATATATCTACCTACCTACCTATCTCTATATATCAATCTACCTACCTATCTCTATCTATCAATCTACCTACCTACCTATCTGTATCTATCTATCTACCTACCTACCTATCTGTATCTATCAATCCAGCTACCTACCTACCTATCTCTGTCTATCAATCTACCTACCTACCTATCTGTATCTCTCTATCTATCTACCTACCTATCTGTATCTATAAATCTACCTACCTACTTATCTCTATCTATCTATCTACCTACCTACATATCTGTATCTATATATCTACCTACCTACCTATCTCTATCAATCAATCTACCTACCTACCTATCTGTATCTATCTATCTACCTACCCACCTATCTGTATCTATCTACCTACCTATCTGTATCTATCTACCTACCTACCTATGTATCTCTATCTATCTATCTCCCTACCTACCTATCTGTATCTATCAATCTACCTACCTACATATCTGTATCTATCTATCTATCTACCTACCTTCCTATCTCTATCTATCTACCTACCTACCTACCTATCTGTATCTCTCTATCTATCTACCTACCTATCTGTATCTATAAATCTACCTACCTACTTATCTCTATCTATCTATCTACCTACCTACATATCTGTATCTATATATCTACCTACCTACCTATCTCTATCTATCTATCTACCTACCTACCTATCTCTATCTATCTACCTACCTACATACCTATCTCTATCTATCAATCTACCTACCTACCTATCTCTATCTATCTATCTACCTACCTACCTATCTGTATCTATCAATCTACCTACCTACCTATCTCTATCTATCTATCTACCTACCTACCTATCTCTATCTATCTACCTACCTACCTACCTATCTGTATCTATCTATCTACCTACCTACCTATCTCTATCTATCAATCTACCTACCTACCTATCTGTATCTATCTACCTACCTACCTACCTATCTCTATCTATCTATCTACCTACCTACCTATCTCTATCTATCAATCTACCTACCTACCTATCTGTATCTATCAATCTACCTACCTACCTATCTCTATCTATCTATCTACCTACCTACCTATCTCTATCTATCAATCTACCTACCTACCTATCTGTATCTATCAATCTACCTACCTACCTCTCTATCTATCTACCTACCTACCTACCTATCTCTATCAATCTAACTACCTACCTATCTCTATCTATCTACCTACCTACCTACCTACCTACCTCTATCCATCTACCTACCTACCTATCTGTATCTATCTATCTACCTACCTACCTATCTCTATCTATCTATCTACCTACCTACCTATATCTATCTATCTACCTACCTACCTATCTCTATCTATCTATCTATCTACCTACCTACCTATCTCTATCTATCTATCTATCTACCTACCTACCTATCTCTATCAATCTACCTACTTACCTATCTGTATCTATCTATCTACCTACCTACCTATCTGTATCTATCAATCTACCTACCTACCTATCTCTATCTATCTATCTACCTACCCACCTGTCTGTATTAATCTATCTACCTACCTATCTGTATCTATCTACTTACCTGCCTACCTATCTGTATCTATCTATCTACCTACCTACCTATCTGTATCTATCAATCTACCTACCTACCTATCTCTATCTATCTATCTACCTACCCACCTATCTGTATTTATCTATCTACCTACCTATCGGTATCTATCTATCTACCTACCTACCTACCTATGTGTATCTATCAATCTACCTACCTACCTATCTGTATCTATCTATCTACCTACCTACATATCTGTATCTATATATCTACCTACCTACCTATCTCTATCTATCTATCTACCTACCTACCTATCTCTATCTATCTACCTACCTACATACCTATCTCTATCTATCAATCTACCTACCTACCTATCTCTATCTATCTATCTACCTACCTACCTATCTGTATCTATCAATCTACCTACCTACCTATCTCTATCTATCTATCTACCTACCTACCTATCTCTATCTATCTACCTACCTACCTACCTATCTGTATCTATCTATCTACCTACCTACCTATCTCTATCTATCAATCTACCTACCTACCTATCTGTATCTATCTACCTACCTACCTACCTATCTCTATCTATCTATCTACCTACCTACCTATCTCTATCTATCAATCTACCTACCTACCTATCTGTATCTATCAATCTACCTACCTACCTATCTCTATCTATCTATCTACCTACCTACCTATCTCTATCTATCAATCTACCTACCTACCTATCTGTATCTATCAATCTACCTACCTACCTCTCTATCTATCTACCTACCTACCTACCTATCTCTATCAATCTAACTACCTACCTATCTCTATCTATCTACCTACCTACCTACCTAACTACCTCTATCCATCTACCTACCTACCTATCTGTATCTATCTATCTACCTACCTACCTATCTCTATCTATCTATCTACCTACCTACCTATATCTATCTATCTACCTACCTACCTATCTCTATCTATCTATCTATCTATCTATCTACCTACCTACCTATCTCTATCTATCTATCTATCTACCTACCTACCTATCTCTATCAATCTACCTACTTACCTATCTGTATCTATCTATCTACCTACCTACCTATCTGTATCTATCAATCTACCTACCTACCTATCTCTATCTATCTATCTACCTACCCACCTGTCTGTATTAATCTATCTACCTACCTATCTGTATCTATCTACTTACCTGCCTACCTATCTGTATCTATCTATCTACCTACCTACCTATCTGTATCTATCAATCTACCTACCTACCTATCTCTATCTATCTATCTACCTACCCACCTATCTGTATTTATCTATCTACCTACCTATCGGTATCTATCTACCTACCTACCTACCTATGTGTATCTATCAATCTACCTACCTACCTATCTGTATCTATCTATCTACCTACCTACATATCTGTATCTATATATCTACCTACCTACCTATCTCTATCTATCAGTCTACCTACCTACCTATCTGTATCTATCTATCTACCTACCTACCTATCTGTATCTATCAATCTACCTACCTACATATCTGTATCTATCTATCTACCTATCTACCTATCTCTAGCTATCAATCTACCTACCTACCTACCTATCTCTATCTATCTACCTACCTACCTACCTATCTCTATCTATCAATCTACCTACCTACCTATCTCTATCTATCTATCTACCTACCTACCTATCTGTATCTATCAATCTACCTACCTACCTATCTCTATCTATCTATCTACTTACCTACCTATCTCTATCTATCTATCTACCTACCTACCTATCTGTATCTATCTATCTACCTACCTACCTATCTCTATCTATCAATCTACCTACCTATCTGTATCTATCTACCTACCTACCTACCTATCTCTATCTATCTATCTACCTACCTACCTATCTCTATCTATCAATCTACCTACCTACCTATCTGTATCTATCAATCTACCTACCTACCTATCTCTATCTATCTATCTACCTACCTACCTATCTCTATCTATCAATCTACCTACCTACCTATCTGTATCTATCAATCTACCTACCTACCTCTCTATCTATCTACCTACCTACCTACGTATCTCTATCAATCTACCTACCTACCTATCTCTATCTATCTAACTACCTACCTACCTATCTCTATCTATCTATCTACCTACCTACATATCTGTATCTATCTGCCTACCTACCTATCTCTATCTATCTATCTACCTACCTACCTATCTGTATCTATCTACCTACTTACCTATCTCTATCTATCTATCTACCTACCTACCTATCTCTATCTATCTACCTACCTACCTATCTGTATCTATCTATCTACCTACCTAACTATCTGTATCTATCAATCTACCTACCTACCTATCTCTATCTATCTACCTACCTACCTACATATCTGTATCTATATATCTACCTACCTACCTATCTGTATCTATCAATCTACCTACCTACCTCTCTATCTATCTACCTACCTACCTACCTACCTATCTCTATCAATCTACCTACCTACCTATCTCTATCTACCTACCTACCTACCTACCTAACTCTATCTATCAATCTACCTACCTACCTATCTGTATCTATCCATCTACCTACCTACCTATCTGTATCTATCTATCTACCTACCTACCTATCTCTATCTATCTATCTACCTACCTACCTATCTCTATCAATCTACCTACTTACCTATCTGTATCTATCTATCTACCTACCTACCTATCTGTATCTATCAATCTACCTACCTACCTATCTCTATCTATCTATCTACCTACCCACCTGTCTGTATTTATCTATCTACCTACCTATCTGTATCTATCTACCTACCTGCCTACCTATCTGTATCTATCAATCTACCTACCTACCTATCTCTATCTATCAATCTACCTACCTACCTATCTCTATCTATCTATCTACCTACCCACCTATCTGTATTTATCTATCTACCTACCTATCGGTATCTATCTACCTACCTACCTACCTACCTATCTGTATCTATCAATCTACCTACCTACCTATCTGTATCTATCTATCTACCTACCTACATATCTGTATCTATATATCTACCTACCTACCTATCTCTATCTATCAGTCTACCTACCTACCTATCTGTATCTATCTATCTACCTACCTACCTATCTGTATCTATCAATCTACCTACCTACACATCTGTATCTATCTATCTACCTATCTACCTATCTCTAGCTATCAATCTACCTACCTACATATCTCTATCTATCTATCTACCTACCTACCTATCTCTATCTATCTACCTACCTACCTACCTATCTCTATCTATCTATCTACCTACCTACCTATCTGTATCTATCAATCTACCTACCTACCTATCTCTATCTATCTATCTACCTACCTACCTATCTCTATCTATCAATCTACCTACCTACCTATCTGTATCTATCAATCTACCTACCTACCTATCTGTATCTATCTATCTACCTACCTAACTATCTGTATCTATCAATCTACCTACCTACCTATCTCTATCTATCTACCTACCTACCTACATATCTGTATCTATATATCTACCTACCTACCTATCTGTATCTATCAATCTACCTACCTACCTCTCTATCTATCTACCTACCTACCTACCTATCTCTATCAATCTACCTACCTACCTATCTCTATCTACCTACCTACCTACCTACCTAACTCTATCTATCAATCTACCTACCTACCTATCTGTATCTATCCATCTACCTACCTAACTATCTGTATCTATCTATCTACCTACCTACCTATCTCTATCTATCTATCTACCTACCTACCTATATCTATCTATCTACCTACCTACCTATCTCTATCTATCTATCTATCTACCTACCTACCTATCTCTATCTATCTATCTATCTACCTACCAACCTATCTATATCAATCTACCTACTTACCTATCTGTATCTATCTATCTACCTACCTACCTATCTGTATCTATCAATCTACCTACCTACCTATCTCTATCTATCTATCTACCTACCCACCTGTCTGTATTTATCTATCTACCTACCTATCTGTATCTATCTACCTACCTGCCTACCTATCTGTATCTATCAATCTACCTACCTACCTATCTCTATCTATCAATCTACCTACCTACCTATCTCTATCTATCTATCTACCTACCCACCTATCTGTATTTATCTATCTACCTACCTATCGGTATCTATCTACCTACCTACCTACCTATCTGTATCTATCAATCTACCTACCTACCTATCTGTATCTATCTATCTACCTACCTACATATCTGTATCTATATATCTACCTACCTACCTTTCTCTATCTATCAGTCTACCTACCTACCTATCTGTATCTATCTATCTACCTACCTACCTATCTGTATCTATCAATCTACCTACCTACATATCTGTATCTATCTATCTACCTATCTACCTATCTCTAGCTATCAATCTACCTACCTACATATCTCTATCTATCTATCTACCTACCTACCTATCTCTATCTATCTACCTACCTACCTACCTATCTCTATCTATCTATCTACCTACCTACCTATCTGTATCTATCAATCTACCTACCTACCTATCTCTATCTATCTATCTACCTACCTACCCATCTCTATCTATCTATCTACCTACCTACCTATCTCTATCTATCAATCTACCTACCTACCTATCTGTATCTATCAATCTACCTACCTACCTATCTCTATCTATCTATCTACCTACCTACCTATCTCTATCTATCAATCTACCTACCTACCTATCTGTATCTATCAATCTACCTACCTACCTCTCTATCTATCTACCTACCTACCTACATATCTCTATCAATCTACCTACCTACCTATCTCTATCTATCTAACTACCTACCTACCTATCTCTATCTATCTATCTACCTACCTACATATCTGTATCTATCTACCTACCTACCTATCTCTATCTATCTATCTATCTACCTACCTACCTAACTGTATCTATCTATCTACCTACCTACCTATCTCTATCTATCTATCTACCTACCTACTTATCTCTATCTATCTACCTACCTACCTATCTGTATCTATCTATCTACCTACCTACATATCTGTATCTATATATCTACCTACCTACCTATCTGTATCTATCAATCTACCTACCTACCTATCTCTATCTATCTATCTACTTACCTACCTATCTCTATCTATCTATCTACCTACCTACCTATCTGTATCTATCTATCTACCTACCTACCTATCTCTATCTATCAATCTACCTACCTATCTGTATCTATCTACCTACCTACCTACCTATCTCTATCTATCTATCTACCTACCTACCTATCTCTATCTATCAATCTACCTACCTACCTATCTGTATCTATCAATCTACCTACCTACCTATCTCTATCTATCTATCTACCTACCTACCTATCTCTATCTATCAATCTACCTACCTACCTATCTGTATCTATCAATCTACCTACCTACCTCTCTATCTATCTACCTACCTACCTACGTATCTCTATCAATCTACCTACCTACCTATCTCTATCTATCTAACTACCTACCTACCTATCTCTATCTATCTATCTACCTACCTACATATCTGTATCTATCTGCCTACCTACCTATCTCTATCTATCTATCTACCTACCTACCTATCTGTATCTATCTACCTACTTACCTATCTCTATCTATCTATCTACCTACCTACCTATCTCTCTCTATCTACCTACCTACCTATCTGTATCTATCTATCTACCTACCTAACTATCTGTATCTATCAATCTACCTACCTACCTATCTCTATCTATCTACCTACCTACCTACATATCTGTATCTATATATCTACCTACCTACCTATCTGTATCTATCAATCTACCTACCTACCTCTCTATCTATCTACCTACCTACCTACCTACCTATCTCTATCAATCTACCTACCTACCTATCTCTATCTACCTACCTACCTACCTACCTAACTCTATCTATCAATCTACCTACCTACCTATCTGTATCTATCCATCTACCTACCTACCTATCTGTATCTATCTATCTACCTACCTACCTATCTCTATCTATCTATCTACCTACCTACCTATCTCTATCAATCTACCTACTTACCTATCTGTATCTATCTATCTACCTACCTACCTATCTGTATCTATCAATCTACCTACCTACCTATCTCTATCTATCTATCTACCTACCCACCTGTCTGTATTTATCTATCTACCTACCTATCTGTATCTATCTACCTACCTGCCTACCTATCTGTATCTATCAATCTACCTACCTACCTATCTCTATCTATCAATCTACCTACCTATCTCTATCTATCTATCTACCTACCCACCTATCTGTATTTATCTATCTACCTACCTATCGGTATCTATCTACCTACCTACCTACCTACCTATCTGTATCTATCAATCTACCTACCTACCTATCTGTATCTATCTATCTACCTACCTACATATCTGTATCTATATATCTACCTACCTACCTATCTCTATCTATCAGTCTACCTACCTACCTATCTGTATCTATCTATCTACCTACCTACCTATCTGTATCTATCAATCTACCTACCTACACATCTGTATCTATCTATCTACCTATCTACCTATCTCTAGCTATCAATCTACCTACCTACATATCTCTATCTATCTATCTACCTACCTACCTATCTCTATCTATCTACCTACCTACCTACCTATCTCTATCTATCTATCTACCTACCTACCTATCTGTATCTATCAATCTACCTACCTACCTATCTCTATCTATCTATCTACCTACCTACCTATCTCTATCTATCAATCTACCTACCTACCTATCTGTATCTATCAATCTACCTACCTACCTATCTGTATCTATCTATCTACCTACCTAACTATCTGTATCTATCAATCTACCTACCTACCTATCTCTATCTATCTACCTACCTACCTACATATCTGTATCTATATATCTACCTACCTACCTATCTGTATCTATCAATCTACCTACCTACCTCTCTATCTATCTACCTACCTACCTACCTATCTCTATCAATCTACCTACCTACCTATCTCTATCTACCTACCTACCTACCTACCTAACTCTATCTATCAATCTACCTACCTACCTATCTGTATCTATCCATCTACCTACCTAACTATCTGTATCTATCTATCTACCTACCTACCTATCTCTATCTATCTATCTACCTACCTACCTATATCTATCTATCTACCTACCTACCTATCTCTATCTATCTATCTATCTACCTACCTACCTATCTCTATCTATCTATCTATCTACCTACCAACCTATCTATATCAATCTACCTACTTACCTATCTGTATCTATCTATCTACCTACCTACCTATCTGTATCTATCAATCTACCTACCTACCTATCTCTATCTATCTATCTACCTACCCACCTGTCTGTATTTATCTATCTACCTACCTATCTGTATCTATCTACCTACCTGCCTACCTATCTGTATCTATCAATCTACCTACCTACCTATCTCTATCTATCAATCTACCTACCTACCTATCTCTATCTATCTATCTACCTACCCACCTATCTGTATTTATCTATCTACCTACCTATCGGTATCTATCTACCTACCTACCTACCTATCTGTATCTATCAATCTACCTACCTACCTATCTGTATCTATCTATCTACCTACCTACATATCTGTATCTATATATCTACCTACCTACCTTTCTCTATCTATCAGTCTACCTACCTACCTATCTGTATCTATCTATCTACCTACCTACCTATCTGTATCTATCAATCTACCTACCTACATATCTGTATCTATCTATCTACCTATCTACCTATCTCTAGCTATCAATCTACCTACCTACATATCTCTATCTATCTATCTACCTACCTACCTATCTCTATCTATCTACCTACCTACCTACCTATCTCTATCTATCTATCTACCTACCTACCTATCTGTATCTATCAATCTACCTACCTACCTATCTCTATCTATCTATCTACCTACCTACCCATCTCTATCTATCTATCTACCTACCTACCTATCTCTATCTATCAATCTACCTACCTACCTATCTGTATCTATCAATCTACCTACCTACCTATCTCTATCTATCTATCTACCTACCTACCTATCTCTATCTATCAATCTACCTACCTACCTATCTGTATCTATCAATCTACCTACCTACCTCTCTATCTATCTACCTACCTACCTACATATCTCTATCAATCTACCTACCTACCTATCTCTATCTATCTAACTACCTACCTACCTATCTCTATCTATCTATCTACCTACCTACATATCTGTATCTATCTACCTACCTACCTATCTCTATCTATCTATCTATCTACCTACCTACCTAACTGTATCTATCTATCTACCTACCTACCTATCTCTATCTATCTATCTACCTACCTACTTATCTCTATCTATCTACCTACCTACCTATCTGTATCTATCTATCTACCTACCTACATATCTGTATCTATATATCTACCTACCTACCTATCTGTATCTATCAATCTACCTACCTACCTATCTCTATCTATCTATCTATCTACCTACCTACCTATCTCTATCTATCAATCTACCTACCTACCTATCTGTATCTATCTATCTACCTACCTACCTATCTCTATCTATCTATCTACCTACCTACATATCTGTATCTATCTACCTACCTACCTATCTCTATCTATTTATCTATCTACCTACCTACCTATCTGTATCTATCTATCTACCTACCTACCTATCTCTATCTATCTATCTACCTACCTACCTATCTCTATCTATCTACCTACCTACCTATCTGTATCTATCTATCTACCTACCTACATATCTGTATCTATATATCTACCTACCTACCTATCTGTATCTATCAATCTACCTACCTACCTATCTCTATCTATCTATCTATCTACCTACCTACCTACGTATCTCTATCAATCTACCTACCTACCTATCTCTATCTATCTAACTACCTACCTACATATCTGTATCTATCTGCCTACCTACCTATCTCTATCTATCTATCTACCTACCTACCTACCTACCTATCTGTATCTATCTATCTACCTACCTACCTATCTGTATCTATCTATCTACCTACCTAACTATCTGTATCTATCTATCTACCTACCTACATATCTGTATCTATATATCTACCTACCTACCTATCTGTATCTATCTATCTACCTACCTACCTATCTGTATCTATCTATCTACCTACCTACATATCTGTATCTATATATCTACCTACCTACCTATCTGTATCTATCTATCTACCTACCTAACTATCTGTATCTATCAATCTACCTACCTACCTATCTCTATCTATCTACCTACCTTCCTACATATCTGTATCTATATATCTACCTACCTACCTATCTGTATCTATCAATCTACCTACCTACCTCTCTATCTATCTACCTACCTACCTACCTATCTCTATCAATCTACCTACCTACCTATCTCTATCTACCTACCTACCTACCTACCTAACTCTATCTATCAATCTACCTACCTACCTATCTGTATCTATCCATCTACCTACCTACCTATCTGTATCTATCTATCTACCTACCTACCTATCTCTATCTATCTATTTACCTACCTACCTATATCTATCTATCTTCCTACCTACCTATCTCTATCTATCTATCTACCTACCTACCTATCTCTATCTATCTATCTATCTACCTACCTACCTATCTCTATCAATCTACCTACTTACCTATCTGTATCTATCTATCTACCTACCTACCTATCTGTATCTATCAATCTACCTACCTACCTATCTCTATCTATCTATCTACCTACCCACCTGTCTGTATTTATCTATCTACCTACCTATCTGTATCTATCTACCTACCTGCCTACCTATCTGTATCTATCAATCTACCTACCTACCTATCTCTATCTATCAATCTACCTACCTACCTATCTCTATCTATCTATCTACCTACCCACCTATCTCTATTTATCTATCTACCTACCTATCGGTATCTATCTACCTACCTACCTACCTATCTGTATCTATCAATCTACCTACCTACCTATCTGTATCTATCTGTCTACCTACCTACATATCTGTATCTATCTATCTACCTATCTACCTATCTCTA
This sequence comes from Crotalus helleri, assembly GCA_024509115.1. Taxonomy (NCBI): domain Eukaryota; kingdom Metazoa; phylum Chordata; class Lepidosauria; order Squamata; family Viperidae; genus Crotalus; species Crotalus helleri. The sequence continues at coordinate 831,535 of JAKSXO010000103.1, forward strand.
GCTATCAATCTACCTACCTACATATCTCTATCTATCTATCTATCTACCTACCTACCTATCTCTATCTATCTACCTACCTACCTACCTATCTCTATCTATCTATCTACCTACCTACCTATCTGTATCTATCAATCTACCTACCTACATATCTGTATCTATCTATCTACCTACCTACCTATCTCTATCTATCTATCTACCTACCTACCTATCTCTATCTATCTATCTATCTACCTACCTACCTATCTGTATCTATCTATCTACCTATCTACCTATCTCTATCTATCAATCTACCTACCTACCTATCTCTATCTATCTATCTACCTACCTACCTATCTCTATCTATCAATCTACCTACCTATCTGTATTTATCTACCTACCTACCTACCTATCTCTATCGATCAATCTACCTACCTACCTATCTCTATCTATCTATCTATCTATCTATCTATCTATCTATCTATCTATCTATCTATCTATCTATCTATCTATCTACCTACCTATCTCTATCTATCAATCTACCTACCTACCTATCTATATCTATCAATCTACCTACCTACCTATCTCTATCTATCTACCTACATATCTACCTATCTCTATCAATCTACCTACCTACCTACCTATCTGTATCTATCTACCTACCTACCTACCTATCTGTATCTATCAATCTACCTACCTACCTATCTGTATCTATCTATCTACCTACCTACCTATCTGTATCTATCTATCTACCTACCTACCTATCTGTATCTATCTATCTACCTACCAACCTATCTCTATCTATCTATCTATCTATCTACCTACCTACCTATCTCTATCTATCAATCTACCTACCTACCTATCTCTATCTATCTATCTACCTACCTACATATCTGCATCTATATATCTACCTACCTACCTATCTCTATCTATCAATCTACCTACCTACCTATCTCTAACTATCAATCTACCTACCTACCCATCTCTATCTATCAATCTACCTACATACCTATCTCTATCTATCTATCTACCTACCTACATATCTGTATCTATATATCTACCTACCTACCTATCTCTATATATCAATCTACCTACCTATCTCTATCTATCAATCTACCTACCTACCTATCTGTATCTATCTATCTACCTACCTACCTATCTGTATCTATCAATCTACCTACCTACCTATCTCTGTCTATCAATCTACCTACCTACCTATCTGTATCTCTCTATCTATCTACCTACCTATCTGTATCTATAAATCTACCTACCTACTTATCTCTATCTATCTATCTACCTACCTACATATCTGTATCTATATATCTACCTACCTACCTATCTCTATCTATCAATCTACCTACCTACCTATCTGTATCTATCTATCTACCTACCCACCTATCTGTATCTATCTACCTACCTATCTGTATCTATCTACCTACCTACCTATGTATCTCTATCTATCTATTTACCTACCTACCTATCTGTATCTATCAATCTACCTACCTACCTATCTGTATCTATCTATCTACCTACCTACCTATCTCTATCTATCTACCTACCTACCTACCTATCTGTATCTCTCTATCTATCTACCTACCTATCTGTATCTATAAATCTACCTACCTACTTATCTCTATCTATCTATCTACCTACCTACATATCTGTATCTATATATCTACCTACCTACCTATCTCTATCTATCTATCTACCTACCTACCTATCTCTATCTATCTACCTACCTACATACCTATCTCTATCTATCAATCTACCTACCTACCTATCTCTATCTATCTATCTATCTACCTACCTACCTATCTGTATCTATCAATCTACCTACCTACCTATCTCTATCTATCTATCTACCTACCTACCTATCTCTATCTATCTACCTACCTACCTACCTATCTGTATCTATCTATCTACCTACCTACCTATCTCTATCTATCAATCTACCTACATACCTATCTGTATCTATCTACCTACCTACCTACCTATCTCTATCTATCTATCTACCTACCTACCTATCTCTATCTATCAATCTACCTACCTACCTATCTGTATCTATCAATCTACCTACCTACCTATCTCTATCTATTTATCTACCTACCTATCTCTATCTATCAATCTACCTACCTACCTATCTGTATCTATCAATCTACCTACCTACCTCTCTATCTATCTACCTACCTACCTACCTACCTATCTCTATCAATCTACCTACCTACCTATCTCTATCTATCTACCTACCTACCTACCTACCTACCTACCTACCTACCTCTATCCATCTACCTACCTACCTATCTGTATCTATCTATCTACCTACCTACCCATCTCTATCTATCTATCTACCTACCTACCTATATCTATCTATCTACCTACCGACCTATCTCTATCTATCTATCTACCTACCTACCTATCTCTATCTATCTATCTATCTATCTACCTACCTACCTATCTCTATCAATCTACCTACTTACCTATCTGTATCTATCTATCTACCTACCTACCTATCTGTATCTATCAATCTACCTACCTACCTATCTCTATCTATCTATCTACCTACCCACCTGTCTGTATTTATCTATCTACCTACCTATCTGTATCTATCTACCTACCTGCCTACCTATCTGTATCTATCAATCTACCTACCTACCTATCTCTATCTATCAATCTACCTACCTACCTATCTCTATCTATCTATCTACCTACCCACCTATCTGTATTTATCTATCTACCTACCTATCGGTATCTATCTACCTACCTACCTACCTATCTGTATCTATCAATCTACCTACCTACCTCTCTATCTATCTACCTACCTACCTACCTATCTCTATCAATCTACCTACCTACCTATCTCTATCTATCTACCTACCTACCTACCTACCTACCTACCTACCTACCTCTATCCATCTACCTACCTACCTATCTGTATCTATCTATCTACCTACCTACCCATCTCTATCTATCTATCTACCTACCTACCTATATCTATCTATCTACCTACCGACCTATCTCTATCTATCTATCTACCTACCTACCTATCTCTATCTATCTATCTATCTACCTACCTACCTATCTCTATCAATCTACCTACTTACCTATCTGTATCTATCTATCTACCTACCTACCTATCTGTATCTATCAATCTACCTACCTACCTATCTCTATCTATCTATCTACCTACCCACCTGTCTGTATTTATCTATCTACCTACCTATCTGTATCTATCTACCTACCTGCCTACCTATCTCTATCTATCAATCTACCTACCTACCTATCTGTATCTATCAATCTACCTACCTACCTATCTCTATCTATCTATCTACCTACCTACCTATCTCTATCTATCAATCTACCTACCTACCTATCTGTATCTATCAATCTACCTACCTACCTCTCTATCTATCTACCTACCTACCTACGTATCTCTATCAATCTACCTACCTACCTATCTCTATCTATCTATCTACCTACCTACCTATCTCTATCTATCTATCTACCTACCTACATATCTGTATCTATCTACCTACCTACCTATCTCTATCTATTTATCTATCTACCTACCTACCTATCTGTATCTATCTACCTACCTACCTACCTATCTCTATCTATCTATCTACCTACCTACCTATCTCTATCTATCTACCTACCTACCTATCTGTATCTATCTATCTACCTACCTACATATCTGTATCTATATATCTACCTACCTACCTATCTGTATCTATCAATCTACCTACCTACCTATCTCTATCTATCTATCTATCTACCTACCTACCTACGTATCTCTATCAATCTACCTACCTACCTATCTCTATCTATCTAACTACCTACCTACATATCTGTATCTATCTGCCTACCTACCTATCTCTATCTATCTATCTACCTACCTACCTATCTGTATCTATCTATCTACCTACTTACCTATCTCTATCTATCTATCTACCTACCTACCTATCTCTATCTATCTACCTACCTACCTATCTGTATCTATCTATCTACCTACCTACATATCTGTATCTATATATCTACCTACCTACCTATCTGTATCTATCTATCTACCTACCTAACTATCTGTATCTATCAATCTACCTACCTACCTATCTCTATCTATCTACCTACCTTCCTACATATCTGTATCTATATATCTACCTACCTACCTATCTGTATCTATCAATCTACCTACCTACCTCTCTATCTATCTACCTACCTACCTACCTATCTCTATCAATCTACCTACCTACCTATCTCTATCTACCTACCTACCTACCTACCTAACTCTATCTATCAATCTACCTACCTACCTATCTGTATCTATCCATCTACCTACCTACCTATCTGTATCTATCTATCTACCTACCTACCTATCTCTATCTATCTATTTACCTACCTACCTATATCTATCTATCTACCTACCTACCTATCTCTATCTATCTATCTACCTACCTACCTATCTCTATCTATCTATCTATCTACCTACCTACCTATCTCTATCAATCTACCTACTTACCTATCTGTATCTATCTATCTACCTACCTACCTATCTGTATCTATCAATCTACCTACCTACCTATCTCTATCTATCTATCTACCTACCCACCTGTCTGTATTTATCTATCTACCTACCTATCTGTATCTATCTACCTACCTGCCTACCTATCTGTATCTATCAATCTACCTACCTACCTATCTCTATCTATCAATCTACCTACCTACCTATCTCTATCTATCTATCTACCTACCCACCTATCTGTATTTATCTATCTACCTACCTATCGGTATCTATCTACCTACCTACCTACCTATCTGTATCTATCAATCTACCTACCTACCTATCTGTATCTATCTATCTACCTACCTACATATCTGTATCTATCTATCTACCTATCTACCTATCTCTAGCTATCAATCTACCTACCTACATATCTCTATCTATCTATCTATCTACCTACCTACCTATCTCTATCTATCTACCTACCTACCTACCTATCTCTATCTATCTATCTACCTACCTACCTATCTGTATCTATCAATCTACCTACCTACATATCTGTATCTATCTATCTACCTACCTACCTATCTCTATCTATCTATCTACCTACCTACCTATCTCTATCTATCTATCTATCTACCTACCTACCTATCTGTATCTATCTATCTACCTATCTACCTATCTCTATCTATCAATCTACCTACCTACCTATCTCTATCTATCTATCTACCTACCTACCTATCTCTATCTATCAATCTACCTACCTATCTGTATTTATCTACCTACCTACCTACCTATCTCTATCTATCAATCTACCTACCTACCTATCTCTATCTATCTATCTATCTATCTATCTATCTATCTATCTATCTATCTATCTATCTATCTACCTACCTATCTCTATCTATCAATCTACCTACCTACCTATCTATATCTATCAATCTACCTACCTACCTATCTCTATCTATCTACCTACATATCTACCTATCTCTATCAATCTACCTACCTACCTACCTATCTGTATCTATCTACCTACCTACCTACCTATCTGTATCTATCAATCTACCTACCTACCTATCTGTATCTATCTATCTACCTACCTACCTATCTGTATCTATCTATCTACCTACCTACCTATCTGTATCTATCTATCTACCTACCAACCTATCTCTATCTATCTATCTATCTACCTACCTACCTATCTCTATCTATCAATCTACCTACCTACCTATCTCTATCTATCTATCTACCTACCTACATATCTGCATCTATATATCTACCTACCTACCTATCTCTATCTATCAATCTACCTACCTACCTATCTCTAACTATCAATCTACCTACCTACCCATCTCTATCTATCAATCTACCTACATACCTATCTCTATCTATCTATCTACCTACCTACATATCTGTATCTATATATCTACCTACCTACCTATCTCTATATATCAATCTACCTACCTATCTCTATCTATCAATCTACCTACCTACCTATCTGTATCTATCTATCTACCTACCTACCTATCTGTATCTATCAATCTACCTACCTACCTATCTCTGTCTATCAATCTACCTACCTACCTATCTGTATCTCTCTATCTATCTACCTACCTATCTGTATCTATAAATCTACCTACCTACTTATCTCTATCTATCTATCTACCTACCTACATATCTGTATCTATATATCTACCTACCTACCTATCTCTATCTATCAATCTACCTACCTACCTATCTGTATCTATCTATCTACCTACCCACCTATCTGTATCTATCTACCTACCTATCTGTATCTATCTACCTACCTACCTATGTATCTCTATCTATCTATTTACCTACCTACCTATCTGTATCTATCAATCTACCTACCTACCTATCTGTATCTATCTATCTACCTACCTACCTATCTCTATCTATCTACCTACCTACCTACCTATCTGTATCTCTCTATCTATCTACCTACCTATCTGTATCTATAAATCTACCTACCTACTTATCTCTATCTATCTATCTACCTACCTACATATCTGTATCTATATATCTACCTACCTACCTATCTCTATCTATCTATCTACCTACCTACCTATCTCTATCTATCTACCTACCTACATACCTATCTCTATCTATCAATCTACCTACCTACCTATCTCTATCTATCTATCTATCTACCTACCTACCTATCTGTATCTATCAATCTACCTACCTACCTATCTCTATCTATCTATCTACCTACCTACCTATCTCTATCTATCTACCTACCTACCTACCTATCTGTATCTATCTATCTACCTACCTACCTATCTCTATCTATCAATCTACCTACATACCTATCTGTATCTATCTACCTACCTACCTACCTATCTCTATCTATCTATCTACCTACCTACCTATCTCTATCTATCAATCTACCTACCTACCTATCTGTATCTATCAATCTACCTACCTACCTATCTCTATCTATTTATCTACCTACCTATCTCTATCTATCAATCTACCTACCTACCTATCTGTATCTATCAATCTACCTACCTACCTCTCTATCTATCTACCTACCTACCTACCTATCTCTATCAATCTACCTACCTACCTATCTCTATCTATCTACCTACCTACCTACCTACCTACCTACCTACCTCTATCCATCTACCTACCTACCTATCTGTATCTATCTATCTACCTACCTACCCATCTCTATCTATCTATCTACCTACCTACCTATATCTATCTATCTACCTACCGACCTATCTCTATCTATCTATCTACCTACCTACCTATCTCTATCTATCTATCTATCTACCTACCTACCTATCTCTATCAATCTACCTACTTACCTATCTGTATCTATCTATCTACCTACCTACCTATCTGTATCTATCAATCTACCTACCTACCTATCTCTATCTATCTATCTACCTACCCACCTGTCTGTATTTATCTATCTACCTACCTATCTGTATCTATCTACCTACCTGCCTACCTATCTGTATCTATCAATCTACCTACCTACCTATCTCTATCTATCAATCTACCTACCTACCTATCTCTATCTATCTATCTACCTACCCACCTATCTGTATTTATCTATCTACCTACCTATCGGTATCTATCTACCTACCTACCTACCTATCTGTATCTATCAATCTACCTACCTACCTCTCTATCTATCTACCTACCTACCTACCTATCTCTATCAATCTACCTACCTACCTATCTCTATCTATCTACCTACCTACCTACCTACCTACCTACCTACCTACCTCTATCCATCTACCTACCTACCTATCTGTATCTATCTATCTACCTACCTACCCATCTCTATCTATCTATCTACCTACCTACCTATATCTATCTATCTACCTACTGACCTATCTCTATCTATCTATCTACCTACCTACCTATCTCTATCTATCTATCTATCTATCTACCTACCTACCTATCTCTATCAATCTACCTACTTACCTATCTGTATCTATCTATCTACCTACCTACCTATCTGTATCTATCAATCTACCTACCTACCTATCTCTATCTATCTATCTACCTACCCACCTGTCTGTATTTATCTATCTACCTACCTATCTGTATCTATCTACCTACCTGCCTACCTATCTGTATCTATCAATCTACCTACCTACCTATCTCTATCTATCAATCTACCTACCTACCTATCTCTATCTATCTATCTACCTACCCACCTATCTGTATTTATCTATCTACCTACCTATCGGTATCTATCTACCTACCTACCTACCTATCTGTATCTATCAATCTACCTACCTACCTATCTGTATCTATCTATATACCTACCTACATATCTGTATCTATATATCTACCTACCTACCTATCTCTATCTATCAGTCTACCTACCTACCTATCTGTATCTATCTATCTACCTACCTACCTATCTGTATCTATCAATCTACCTACCTACATATCTGTATCTATCTATCTACCTATCTACCTATCTCTAGCTATCAATCTACCTACGTACATATCTCTATCTATCTACCTACCTACCTATCTCTATCTATCTACCTACCTACCTACCTATCTCTATCTATCAATCTACCTACCTACCTATCTCTATCTATCTATCTACCTACCTACCTATCTGTATCTATCAATCTACCTACCTACCTATCTCTATCTATCTATCTACCTACCTACCTATCTCTATCTATCTATCTACCTACCTACCTATCTGTATCTATCTATCTACCTACCTACCTATCTCTATCTATCAATCTACCTACCTATCTGTATCTATCTACCTACCTACCTACCTATCTCTATCTATCTATCTACCTACCTACCTATCTCTATCTATCAATCTACCTACCTACCTATCTGTATCTATCAATCTACCTACCTACCTATCTCTATCTATCTATCTACCTACCTACCTATCTCTATCTTTCAATCTACCTACCTACCTATCTGTATCTATCAATCTACCTACCTACCTCTCTATCTATCTACCTACCTACCTACGTATCTCTATCAATCTACCTACCTACCTATCTCTATCTATCTAACTACCTACCTACCTATCTGTATCTATCTATCTACCTACCCACCTATCTGTATCTATCTACCTACCTATCTGTATCTATCTACCTACCTACCTATGTATCTCTATCTATCTACCTACCTACCTATCTGTATCTATCAATCTACCTACCTACCTATCTCTATCTATCTATCTACCTACCTACCTATCTCTATCTATCTATCTACCTACCTACCTATCTCTATCTATCTATCTACCTACCTACCTATCTGTATCTATCTATCTACCTATCTACCTATCTCTATCTATCAATCTACGTACCTACCTATCTCTATCTATCTATCTACCTACCTACCTATCTCTATCTATCAATCTACCTACCTATCTGTATTTATCTACCTACCTACCTACCTATCTCTATCTATCTATCTACCTACCTATCTCTATCTATCAATCTACCTACCTACCTATCTGTATCTATCAATCTACCTACCTACCTATCTCTATCTATCTATCTATCTATCTATCAATCTATCTATCTATCTATCTATCTATCTATCTATCTATCTATCTATCTATCTATCTATCTATCTATCTATCTACCTACCTACCTATCTCTATCTATCTACCTACATACCTACCTATCTCTATCTATCTACCTACCTACCTACCTATCTCTATCTATCTACCTACATACCTACCTATCTCTATCAATCTACCTACCTACCTACATATCTGTATCTATCTACCTACCTACCTACCTATCTGTATCTATCAATCTACCTACCTACCTATCTGTATCTATCTATCTACCTACCTACCTATCTCTATCTATCTATCTACCTACCTACCTATCTGCATCTATCTATCTACCTACCTACCTATCTGTATCTATCTATCTACCTACCTACCTATCTCTATCTATCTATCTATCTACCTACCTATCTCTATCTATCAATCTACCTACCTACCTATCTGTATCTATCAATCTACCTACCTACATATCTGCATCTATATATCTACCTACCTACCTATCTCTATCTATCAATCTACCTACCTACCTATCTCTAACTATCAATCTACCTACCTACCTATCTCTATCTATCAATCTACCTACATACCTATCTCTATCTATCTATCTACCTACCTACATATCTGTATCTATATATCTACCTACCTACCTATCTCTGTCTATCAATCTACCTACCTACCTATCTGTATCTCTCTATCTATCTACCTACCTATCTGTATCTATAAATCTACCTACCTACCTATCTCTATCTATCTATCTACCTACCTACATATCTGTATCTATCTACCTACCTACCTATCTCTATCTATCTATCTATCTATCTACCTACCTACCTATCTGTATCTATCTATCTACCTACCTACCTATCTCTATCTATCTATCTACCTACCTACCTATCTCTATCTATCTACCTACCTACCTATCTGTATCTATCTATCTACCTACCTACATATCTGTATCTATATATCTACCTACCTACCTATCTGTATCTATCAATCTACCTACTTACCTATCTCTATCTATCTATCTATCTACCTACCTACCTATCTCTATCTATCAATCTACCTACCTACCTATCTGTATCTATCAATCTACCTACCTACCTATCTCTATCTATCTACCTACCTACCTAAATATCTGTATCTATATATCTACCTACCTACCTATCTCTATCTATCAGTCTACCTACCTACCTATCTGTATCTATCTATCTACCTACCTACCTATCTGTATCTATCAATCTACCTACCTACATATCTGTATCTATCTATCTATCTATCTACCTATCTCTATCTATCAATCTACCTACCTACCTATCTCTATCTATCTATCTACCTATCTACCTATCTCTATCTATCAATCTACCTACCTACCTATCTCTATCTATCAATCTACATACCTACCTATCTGTATCTATCTATCTACCTACCTACCTATCTCTATCTATCTATCTACCTACCTACCTATCTCTATCTATCTATCTACCTACCTACCTATCTGTATCTATCAATCTACCTACCTACCTATCTCTATCTATCTATCTATCTACCTACCTACCTATCTCTATCTATCAATCTACCTACCTACCTATCTGTATCTATCTATCTACCTATCTACCTATCTCTATCTATCAATCTACCTACCTACCTATCCCTATCTATCTATCTACCTACCCACCTATCTGTATTTATCTATCTACCTACCTATCTCTATCTATCAATCTACCTACCTACCTATCTCTATCTATCTACCTACCTACCTACCTACCTATCTCTATCTATCAATCTACCTACCTACCTATCTCTATCTATCTATCTACCTACCTACCTATCTCTATCTATCTATCTACCTACCTACCTATCTGTATCTATCAATCTACCTACCTACCTATCTGTATTTATCTATCTACCTACCTATCTGTATCTATCTACCTACCTACCTACGTATCTCTATCTATCTATCTATCTATCTATCTATCTATCTATCTATCTATCTATCTATCTATCTATCTATCTATCTATCTATCTATCTACCTACCTATCTCTATCTATCAATCTACCTACCTACCTATCTCTATCTATCTGTCTACCTATCTACCTATCTCTATCTATCAATCTACCTACCTACCTATCTCTATCTATCAATCTACCTACCTACCTATCTGTATCTATTTATCTACCTACCTACCTATCTGTATCTATCTATCTACCTACCTACCTATCTCTATCTATCTACCTACCTACCTATCTGTATCTACCAATCTACCTACCTACCTATCTCTATCTATCTACCTACCTACCTATCTCTATCTATCAATCTACCTACCTACCTATCTGTATCTATCTATCTACCTATCTACCTATCTCTATCTATCAATCTACCTACCTACCTATCTCTATCTATCTATCTACCTACCTACCTATCTGTATCTATCAATCTACCTACCTACCTATCTGTATTTATCTATCTACCTACCTATCTGTATCTATCTACCTACCTACCTACGTATCTCTATCTATCTATCTATCTATCTATCTATCTATCTATCTATCTATCTATCTATCTATCTATCTATCTATCTATCTATCTATCTATCTATCTACCTACCTATCTCTATCTATCAATCTACCTACCTACCTATCTCTATCTATCTGTCTACCTATCTACCTATCTCTATCTATCAATCTACCTATCTACCTATCTCTATCTATCAATCTACCTACCTACCTATCTCTATCTATCAATCTACCTAGCTACCTATCTGTATGTATCTATCTACCTACCTACCTATCTGTATCTATCTATCTACCTACCTACCTATCTCTATCTATCTATCTACCTACCTACCTATCTGTATCTATCAATCTACCTACCTACCTATCTCTTTCTATCTACCTACCTACCTATCTCTATCTATCAATCTACCTACCTACCTATCTGTATCTATCTATCTACCTATCTACCTATCTCTTTCTATCAATCTACCTACCTACCTATCTCTATCTATCTATCTACCTACCCACCTATCTATATTTATCTATCTACCTACCTATCTCTATCTATCAATCTACCTACCTACCTATCTCTATCTATCTACCTACCTACCTACCTACATATCTCTATCTATCAATCTACCTACCTACCTATCTCTATCTATCTATCTACCTACCTACCTATCTGTATCTATCAATCTACCTACCTACCTATCTGTATTTATATATCTACCTACCTATCTGTATCTATCTACCTACCTACCTACGTCTATCTATCTATCTATCTATCTATCTATCTATCTATCTATCTATCTATCTATCTATCTATCTATCTACCTACCTATCTCTATCTATCAATCTACCTACCTACCTATCTCTATCTATCTGTCTACCTATCTACCTATCTCTATCTATCTACCTACCTACCTATCTGTATCTATCAATCTACCTACCTACCTATCTCTTTCTATCTACCTACCTACCTATCTCTATCTATCAATCTACCTACCTACCTATCTGTATCTATCTATCTACCTATCTACCTATCTCTATCTATCAATCTACCTACCTACCTATCTCTATCTATCTATCTACCTACCCACCTATCTGTATTTATCTATCTACCTACCTATCTCTATCTATCAATCTACCTACCTACCTATTTCTATCTATCTATCTACCTACCTACCTATCTCTATCTATCAATCTACCTACCTACCTATCTCTATCTATCAATCTACCTACCTACCTATCTGTATCTATCTATCTACCTACCTACATATCTGTATCTATCTATCTACCTACCTACCTATCTGTATCTATCTATCTACCTATCTCTATCTATCAATCTACCTACCTACCTATCTCTATCTATCTACCTACCTACCTACCTATCTCTATCTATCTATCTACCTACCTACCTATCTGTATCTATCTATCTACCTATCTACCTATCTCTATCTATCTATCTACCTACCTACCTATCTGTATCTATCTATCTAGCTACCTACCTATCTCTATCTATCTACCTACCTACCTACCTATCTCTATCAATCTACCTACCTACCTATCTCTATCTATCTACCTACCTACCTATCTCTATCTATCTACCTACCTACCTATCTATCTCTATCTATCTATCTACCTACCTACCTACCTATCTCTATCTATCTACCTACCTACCTATCTCTATCTATCAATCTACCTACCTACCTATCTGTATCTATCTATCTACCTACCTACCTATCTGTATCCATCAATCTACCTACCTACCTATCTGTATCTATCAATCTACCTACCTACCTATCTGTATCTGTCAATCTACCTACCTACATATCTGTATCTATCTATCTACCTACCTACCTATCTGTATCTATCAATCTACCTACCTACCTATCTCTATCTATCAATCTACCTACCTACCTATCTGTATCTATCTATCTACCTACCTACCTATCTGTATCTATCAATCTACCTACCTACCTATCTCTATCTATCTATCTACCTACCTACATATCTGTATCTATATATCTAGCTACCTACCTATCTCTATCTATCTATCTACCTACCTACCTATCTGTATTTATCTAGTACCTACCTATCTGTATCTATCTACCTACCTACCTACGTATCTCTATCTATCTATCTATCTATCTACCTACCTATCTCTTTCTATCAATCTACCTACCTACCTACCTATCTCTATCTATCTATCTACATATCTACCTATCTCTATCTATCAATCTACCTACCTACCTATCTCTATCTATCAATCTACCTTACCTACCTATCTGTATCTATCTATCTACCTACCTACCTATCTGTATCTATCTATCTACCTACCTACCTATCTGTATCTATCAATCTACCTACCTATCTCTATCTATTTATCTACCTACCTACCTATCTCTATCTATCAATCTACCTACCTACCTATCTGTATCTATCTATCTACCTATCTACCTATCTCTATCTATCAATCTACCTACCTACCTATCTCTATCTATCTATCTATCTATCTACCTACCCACCTATCTGTATTTATCTATCTACCTACCTATCTCTATCTGTCAATCTACCTACCTACCTATCTGTATCTATCTATCTACCTATCTACCTATCTCTATCTATCAATCTACCTACCTACCTATCTCTATCTATCAATCTACCTACCTACCTATCTGTATCTATCTATCTACCTACATACCTATCTGTATCTATCTACCTACCTACCTACCTACCTAACTCTATCTATCTATCTACCTACCTACCTATCTCTATCTATCAGTCTACCTACCTACCTATCTCTATCTATCTATCTACCTACCCACCTATCTCTATCTATCTATCTACCTACCTACCTATCTCTATCTATCTATCTACCTACCTACCTATCTCTATCTATCTATCTATCTACCTACCTATCTGTATCTATCAATCTACCTACCTACCTATCTGTATTTATCTATCTACCTACATATCTGTATCTATCTACCTACCTACCTACGTATCTCTATCTATCTATCTACCTACCTACCTATCTCTATCTATCAATCTACCTACCTCCCTATCTGTATCTATCTATCTACCTATCTACCTATCTCTATCTATCAATCTACCTACCTACCTATCTCTATCTATCTATCTACCTACCCACCTATCTGTATTTATCTATCTACCTACCTATCTCTATCTATCAATCTACCTACCTACCTATTTCTATCTATCTATCTACCTACCTACCTATCTCTATCTATCAATCTACCTACCTACCTATCTCTATCTATCAATCTACCTACCTACCTATCTGTATCTATCTATCTACCTACCTACATATCTGTATCTATCTATCTACCTACCTACCTATCTGTATCTATCTATCTACCTATCTCTATCTATCAATCTACCTACCTACCTATCTCTATCTATCTATCTATCTACCTACCCACCTATCTGTATTTATCTATCTACCTACATATCTGCATCTATATATCTACCTACCTACCTATCTCTATCTATCTACCTACCTACCTACCTATCTCTATCTATCTATCTACCTACCTACCTATCTGTATCTATCTATCTAACTATCTACCTATCTCTATCTATCTATCTACCTACCTACCTATCTGTATCTATCTATCTAGCTACCTACCTATCTCTATCTATCTACCTACCTACCTACCTATCTCTATCTATCAATCTACCTACCTACCTATCTCTATCTATCTATCTACCTACCTACCTATCTCTATCTATCTATCTACCTACCTACCTATCTATCTCTATCTATCTATCTATCTATCTACCTACCTACCTATCTCTATCTATCAATCTACCTACCTACCTATCTGTATCTATCTATCTACCTACCTACCTATCTGTATCTATCAATCTACCTACCTACCTATCTGTATCTATCAATCTACCTACCTACCTATCTGTATCTGTCAATCTACCTACCTACATATCTGTATCTATCTATCTACCTACCTACCTATCTGTATCTATCAATCTACCTACCTACCTATCTCTATCTATCAATCTACCTACCTACCTATCTGTATCTATCTATCTACCTACCTACCTATCTGTATCTATCAATCTACCTACCTACCTATCTCTATCTATCTATCTACCTACCTACATATCTGTATCTATATATCTAGCTACCTACCAATCTCTATCTATCTATCTACCTACCTACCTATCTCTATCTATCTATCTACCTACCTACCTATCTGTATTTATCTACCTACCTACCTATCTGTATCTATCTACCTACCTACCTACGTATCTCTATCTATCTATCTACCTACCTACCTATCTCTATCTATCAATCTACCTACCTACCTATCTCTATTTATCTATCTACATATCTACCTATCTCTATCTATCAATCTACCTACCTACCTATCTCTATCTATCAATGTACCTACCTACCTATCTGTATCTATCTATCTACCTACCTACCTATCTGTATCTATCAATCTACCTACCTACCTATCTCTATCTATCTATCTATCTATCTACCTACCTACCTATCTGTATCTATCAATCTACCTACCTATCTCTATCTATCTATCTACCTACCTACCTATCTCTATCTATCAATCTACCTACCTACCTATCTGTATCTATCTATCTACCTATCTACCTATCTTTATCTATCAATCTACCTACCTACCTATCTCTATCTATCTATCTACCTACCCACCTATCTGTATTTATCTATCTACCTACCTATCTCTATCTGTCAATCTACCTACCTACCTATCTGTATCTATCTATCTACCTATCTACCTATCTCTATCTATCAATCTACCTACCTACCTATCTCTATCTATCAATCTACCTACCTACCTATCTGTATCTATCTATCTACCTACATACCTATCTGTATCTATCTATCTACCTACCTACCTAACTCTATCTATCTATCTACCTACCTACCTATCTCTATCTATCAGTCTACCTACCTACCTATCTCTATCTATCTATCTACCTACCCACCTATCTCTATCCATCTATCTACCTACCTACCTATCTCTATCTATCTATCTACCTACCTACCTATCTCTATCTATCAATCTACCTACCTACCTACCTGTATCTATCTATCTACCTACCTACATATCTGTATCTATCTATCTACCTACCTACCTATCTGTATCTATCTATCTACCTATCTCTATCTATCAATCTACCTACCTACCTATCTCTATCTATCTATCTACCTACCCACCTATCTGTATTTATCTATCTACCTACATATCTGCATCTATATATCTACCTACCTACCTATCTCTATCTATCTACCTACCTTCCTACCTATCTCTATCTATCTACCTACCTACCTATCTGTATCTATCTATCTACCTATCTACCTATCTCTATCTATCTATCTACCTACCTACCTATCTGTATCTATCTATCTATCTACCTACCTATATCTATCTATCTACCTACCTACCTACCTATCTCTATCTATCAATCTACCTACCTACCTATCTCTATCTATCTATCTACCTACCTATCTCTATCTATCTATCTACCTACCTACCTATCTATCTCTATCTATCTATCTACCTACCTACCTACCTATCTCTATCTATCTACCTACCTACCTATCTCTATCTATCAATCTACCTACCTACCTATCTGTATCTATCTATCTACCTACCTACCTATCTGTATCTATCAATCTACCTACCTACCTATGTATCTGTCAATCTACCTACCTACATATCTGTATCTATCTATCTACCTACCTACCTATCTGTATCTATCAATCTACCTACCTACCTATCTCTATCTATCAATCTACCTACCTACCTATCTGTATCTATCTATCTACCTAACTACCTATCTGTATCTATCAATCTACCTACCTACCTATCTCTATCTATCTATCTACCTACCTACATATCTGTATCTATATATCTAGCTACCTACCAATCTCTATCTATCTATCTACCTACCTACCTATCTCTATCTATCAATCTACCTACCTACCTATCTGTATCTATCTATCTACCTACATACCTATCTGTATCTATCTACCTACCTACCTACCTAACTCTATCTATCTATCTACCTACCTACCTATCTCTATCTATCAGTCTACCTACCTACCTATCTCTATCTATCTATCTACCTACCCACCTATCTCTATCTATCTATCTACCTACCTACCTATCTCTATCTATCTATCTACCTACCTACCTATCTCTATCTATCTATCTATCTACCTACCTATCTGTATCTATCAATCTACCTACCTACCTATCTGTATTTATCTATCTACCTACATATCTGTATCTATCTACCTACCTACCTACGTATCTCTATCTATCTATCTACCTACCTACCTATCTCTATCTATCAATCTACCTACCTACCTATCTGTATCTATCTATCTACCTATCTACCTATCTCTATCTATCAATCTACCTACCTACCTATCTCTATCTATCTATCTACCTACCCACCTATCTGTATTTATCTATCTACCTACCTATCTCTATCTATCAATCTACCTACCTACCTATTTCTATCTATCTATCTACCTACCTACCTATCTCTATCTATCAATCTACCTACCTACCTATCTCTATCTATCAATCTACCTACCTACCTATCTGTATCTATCTATCTACCTACCTACATATCTGTATCTATCTATCTACCTACCTACCTATCTGTATCTATCTATCTACCTATCTCTATCTATCAATCTACCTACCTACCTATCTCTATCTATCTATCTATCTATCTACCTACCCACCTATCTGTATTTATCTATCTACCTACATATCTGCATCTATATATCTACCTACCTACCTATCTCTATCTATCTACCTACCTACCTACCTATCTCTATCTATCTATCTACCTACCTACCTATCTGTATCTATCTATCTACCTATCTACCTATCTCTATCTATCTATCTACCTACCTACCTATCTGTATCTATCTATCTAGCTACCTACCTATCTCTATCTATCTACCTACCTACCTACCTATCTCTATCTATCAATCTACCTACCTACCTATCTCTATCTATCTACCTACCTACCTATCTCTATCTATCTATCTACCTACCTACCTATCTATCTCTATCTATCTATCTACCTACCTACCTACCTATCTCTATCTATCTACCTACCTACCTATCTCTATCTATCAATCTACCTACCTACCTATCTGTATCTATCTATCTACCTACCTACCTATCTGTATCCATCAATCTACCTACCTACCTATCTGTATCTATCAATCTACCTACCTACCTATCTGTATCTGTCAATCTACCTACCTACATATCTGTATCTATCCATCTACCTACCTACCTATCTGTATCTATCAATCTACCTACCTACCTATCTCTATCTATCAATCTACCTACCTACCTATCTGTATCTATCTATCTACCTACCTACCTATCTGTATCTATCAATCTACCTACCTATCTATCTCTATCTATCTATCTACCTACCTACATATCTGTATCTATATATCTAGCTACCTACCAATCTCTATCTATCTATCTACCTACCTACCTATCTCTATCTATCTATCTACCTACCTACCTATCTGTATTTATCTACCTACCTACCTATCTGTATCTATCTACCTACCTACCTACGTATCTCTATCTATCTATCTACCTACCTACCTATCTCTATCTATCAATCTACCTACCTACCTATCTCTATTTATCTATCTACATATCTACCTATCTCTATCTATCAATCTACCTACCTACCTATCTCTATCTATCAATGTACCTACCTACCTATCTGTATCTATCTATCTACCTACCTACCTATCTGTATCTATCAATCTACCTACCTACCTATCTCTATCTATCTATCTATCTATCTATCTATCTACCTACCTACCTATCTGTATCTATCAATCTACCTACCTATCTCTATCTATCTATCTACCTACCTACCTATCTCTATCTATCAATCTACCTACCTACCTATCTGTATCTATCTATCTACCTATCTACCTATCTTTATCTATCAATCTACCTACCTACCTATCTCTATCTATCTATCTACCTACCCACCTATCTGTATTTATCTATCTACCTACCTATCTCTATCTGTCAATCTACCTACCTACCTATCTGTATCTATCTATCTACCTATCTACCTATCTCTATCTATCAATCTACCTACCTACCTATCTCTATCTATCAATCTACCTACCTACCTATCTGTATCTATCTATCTACCTACATACCTATCTGTATCTATCTATCTACCTACCTACCTAACTCTATCTATCTATCTACCTACCTACCTATCTCTATCTATCAGTCTACCTACCTACCTATCTCTATCTATCTATCTACCTACCCACCTATCTCTATCCATCTATCTACCTACCTACCTATCTCTATCTATCTATCTACCTACCTACCTATCTCTATCTATCAATCTACCTACCTACCTATCTCTATCTATCAATCTACCTACCTACCTATCTGTATCTATCTATCTACCTACCTACATATCTGTATCTATCTATCTACCTACCTACCTATCTGTATCTATCTATCTACCTATCTCTATCTATCAATCTACCTACCTACCTATCTCTATCTATCTATCTACCTACCCACCTATCTGTATTTATCTATCTACCTACATATCTGCATCTATATATCTACCTACCTACCTATCTCTATCTATCTACCTACCTTCCTACCTATCTCTATCTATCTACCTACCTACCTATCTGTATCTATCTATCTACCTATCTACCTATCTCTATCTATCTATCTACCTACCTACCTATCTGTATCTATCTATCTAGCTACCTACCTATCTCTATCTATCTACCTACCTACCTACCTATCTCTATCTATCAATCTACCTACCTACCTATCTCTATCTATCTATCTAGCTACCTACCTATCTCTATCTATCTATCTACCTACCTACCTATCTATCTCTATCTATCTATCTATCTACCTACCTACCTACCTATCTCTATCTATCTACCTACCTACCTATCTCTATCTATCAATCTACCTACCTACCTATCTGTATCTATCTATCTACCTACCTACCTATCTGTATCTATCAATCTACCTACCTACCTATCTGTATCTGTCAATCTACCTACCTACATATCTGTATCTATCTATCTACCTACCTACCTATCTGTATCTATCAATCTACCTACCTACCTATCTCTATCTATCAATCTACCTACCTACCTATCTGTATCTATCTATCTACCTAACTACCTATCTGTATCTATCAATATACCTACCTACCTATCTCTATCTATCTACCTACCTACATATCTGTATCTATATATCTAGCTACCTACCAATCTCTATCTATCTATCTACCTACCTACCTATCTCTATCTATCAATCTACCTACCTACCTATCTGTATTTATCTACCTACCTACCTATCTGTATCTATCTACCTACCTACCTACGTATCTCTATCTATCTATCTACCTACCTACCTATCTCTATCTATCAATCTACCTACCTACCTATCTCTATTTATCTATCTACATATCTACCTATCTCTATCTATCAATCTACCTACCTACCTATCTCTATCTATCAATCTACCTACCTACCTATCTGTATCTATCTATCTACCTACCTACCTGTATCTATCAATCTACCTACCTACCTATCTCTATCTATCTATCTATCTACCTACCTACCTATCTGTATCTATCAATCTACCTACCTATCTCTATCTATCTATCTACCTACCTACCTATCTCTATCTATCAATCTACCTACCTACCTATCTGTATCTATCTATCTATCTATCTATCTATCTATCTATCTATCTATCTATCTATCTATCTATCTATCTATCTATCTATCTATCTATCTATCTATCTATCTACCTACCTATCTCTATCTATCAATCTACCTACCTACCTATCTCTATCTATCTGTCTACCTATCTACCTATCTCTATCTATCAAACTACCTACCTACCTATCTCTATCTATCAATCTACCTACCTACCTATCTGTATCTATCTATCTACCTACCTACCTATCTGTATCTATCTATCTACCTACCTACCTATCTCTATCTATCTATCTACCTACCTACCTATGTGTATCTATCAATCTACCTACCTACCTATCTCTATCTATCTACCTACCTACCTATCTCTATCTATCAATCTCCCTACCTACCTATCTGTATCTATCTATCTACCTATCTACCTATCTCTATCTATCAATCTACCTACCTACCTATCTCTATCTATCTATCTACCTACCCACCTATCTGTATTTATCTATCTACCTACCTATCTCTATCTATCAATCTACCTACCTACCTATTTCTATCTATCTATCTACCTACCTACCTATCTCTATCTATCAATCTACCTACCTACCTATCTCTATCTATCAATCTACCTACCTACCTATCTGTATCTATCTATCTACCTACCTACATATCTGTATCTATCTATCTACCTACCTACCTATCTGTATCTATCTATCTACCTATCTCTATCTATCAATCTACCTACCTACCTATCTCTATCTATCTATCTATCTATCTACCTACCCACCTATCTGTATTTATCTATCTACCTACATATCTGCATCTATATATCTACCTACCTACCTATCTCTATCTATCTACCTACCTACCTACCTATCTCTATCTATCTATCTACCTACCTACCTATCTGTATCTATCTATCTACCTATCTACCTATCTCTATCTATCTATCTACCTACCTACCTATCTGTATCTATCTATCTAGCTACCTACCTATCTCTATCTATCTACCTACCTACCTACCTATCTCTATCTATCAATCTACCTACCTACCTATCTCTATCTATCTACCTACCTACCTATCTCTATCTATCTATCTACCTACCTACCTATCTATCTCTATCTATCTATCTACCTACCTACCTACCTATCTCTATCTATCTACCTACCTACCTATCTCTATCTATCAATCTACCTACCTACCTATCTGTATCTATCTATCTACCTACCTACCTATCTGTATCCATCAATCTACCTACCTACCTATCTGTATCTATCAATCTACCTACCTACCTATCTGTATCTGTCAATCTACCTACCTACATATCTGTATCTATCCATCTACCTACCTACCTATCTGTATCTATCAATCTACCTACCTACCTATCTCTATCTATCAATCTACCTACCTACCTATCTGTATCTATCTATCTACCTACCTACCTATCTGTATCTATCAATCTACCTACCTACCTATCTCTATCTATCTATCTACCTACCTACATATCTGTATCTATATATCTAGCTACCTACCAATCTCTATCTATCTATCTATCTATCTACCTACCTATCTATCTCTATCTATCTATCTACCTACCTACCTATCTGTATTTATCTACCTACCTACCTATCTGTATCTATCTACCTACCTACCTACGTATCTCTATCTATCTATCTATCTATCTATCTATCTATCTATCTATCTATCTATCTACCTACCTACCTATCTCTATCTATCAATCTACCTACCTACCTATCTCTATCTATCTATCTACATATCTACCTATCTCTATCTATCAATCTACCTACCTACCTATCTCTATCTATCAATCTACCTACCTACCTATCTGTATCTATCTATCTACCTACCTACCTATCTGTATCTATCAATCTACCTACCTACCTATCTCTATCTATCTATCTATCTACCTACCTACCTATCTGTATCTATCAATCTACCTACCTATCTCTATCTATCTATCTACCTACCTACCTATCTCTATCTATCAATCTACCTACCTACCTATCTGTATCTATCTATCTACCTATCTACCTATCTCTATCTATCAATCTACCTACCTACCTATCTCTATCTATCTATCTATCTATCTATCTACCTACCCACCTATCTGTATTTATCTATCTACCTACCTATCTCTATCTGTCAATCTACCTACCTACCTATCTGTATCTATCTATCTACCTATCTACCTATCTCTATCTATCAATCTACCTACCTACCTATCTCTATCTATCAATCTACCTACCTACCTATCTGTATCTATCTATCTACCTACATACCTATCTGTATCTATCTATCTACCTACCTACCTAACTCTATCTATCTATCTACCTACCTACCTATCTCTATCTATCAGTCTACCTACCTACCTATCTCTATCTATCTATCTACCTACCCACCTATCTCTATCTATCTACCTACCTACCTATCTCTATCTATCTATCTACCTACCTACCTATCTCTATCTATCTATCTATCTATCTATCTATCTATCTATCTATCTATCTATCTACCTACCTATCTGTATCTATCAATCTAATTACCTACCTATCTGTATTTATCTATCTACCTACATATCTGTATCTATCTACCTACCTACCTACGTATCTCTATCTATCTATCTACCTACCTACCTATCTCTATCTATCAATCTACCTACCTACCTATCTGTATCTATCTATCTACCTATCTACCTATCTCTATCTATCAATCTACCTACCTACCTATCTCTATCTATCTATCTACCTACCCACCTATCTGTATTTATCTATCTACCTACCTATCTCTATCTATCAATCTACCTACCTACCTATTTCTATCTATCTATCTATCTACCTACCTACCTATCTCTATCTATCAATCTACCTACCTACCTATCTCTATCTATCAATCTACCTACCTACCTATCTGTATCTATCTATCTACCTACCTACATATCTGTATCTATCTATCTACCTACCTACCTATCTGTATCTATCTATCTACCTATCTCTATCTATCAATCTACCTACCTACCTATCTCTATCTATCTATCTATCTACCTACCCACCTATCTGTATTTATCTATCTACCTACATATCTGCATCTATATATCTACCTACCTACCTATCTCTATCTATCTACCTACCTACCTACCTATCCCTATCTATCTATCTACCTACCTACCTATCTGTATCTATCAATCTACCTACCTATCTCTATCTATCTATCTACCTACCTACCTATCTCTATCTATCAATCTACCTACCTACCTATCTGTATCTATCTATCTACCTATCTACCTATCTCTATCTATCAATCTACCTACCTACCTATCTCTATCTATCTATCTACCTACCCACCTATCTGTATTTATCTATCTACCTACCTATCTCTGTCAATCTACCTACCTACCTATCTGTATCTATCTATCTACCTATCTACCTATCTCTATCTATCAATCTACCTACCTACCTATCTCTATCTATCAATCTACCTACCTACCTATCTGTATCTATCTATCTACCTACATACCTATCTGTATCTATCTATCTACCTACCTACCTAACTCTATCTATCTATCTACCTACCTACCTATCTCTATCTATCAGTCTACCTACCTACCTATCTCTATCTATCTATCTACCTACCCACCTATCTCTATCTATCTATCTACCTACCTACCTATCTCTATCTATCTATCTACCTGCCTACCTATCTCTATCTATCTATCTATCTACCTACCTATCTGTATCTATCAATCTACCTACCTACCTATCTGTATTTATCTATCTACCTACATATCTGTATCTATCTACCTACCTACCTACGTATCTCTATCTATCTATCTACCTACCTACCTATCTCTATCTATCAATCTACC
Organism: Crotalus helleri; assembly: GCA_024509115.1. Lineage (NCBI taxonomy): Eukaryota > Metazoa > Chordata > Lepidosauria > Squamata > Viperidae > Crotalus > Crotalus helleri. The sequence continues at coordinate 857,229 of JAKSXO010000103.1, forward strand.
TACCTACCTATCTGTATCTATCTATCTACCTATCTACCTATCTCTATCTATCAATCTACCTACCTACCTATCTCTGTCTATCTATCTACCTACCCACCTATCTGTATTTATCTATCTACCTACCTATCTCTATCTATCAATCTACCTACCTACCTATTTCTATCTATCTATCTACCTACCTACCTATCTCTATCTATCAATCTACCTACCTACCTATCTCTATCTATCAATCTACCTACCTACCTATCTGTATCTATCTATCTACCTACCTACATATCTGTATCTATCTATCTACCTACCTACCTATCTGTATCTATCTATCTACCTATCTCTATCTATCAATCTACCTACCTACCTATCTCTATCTATCTATCTATCTATCTACCTACCCACCTATCTGTATGTATCTATCTACCTACATATCTGCATCTATATATCTACCTACCTACCTATCTCTATCTATCTACCTACCTACCTACCTATCTCTATCTATCTATCTACCTACCTACCTATCTGTATCTATCTATCTACCTATCTACCTATCTCTATCTATCTATCTACCTACCTACCTATCTGTATCTATCTATCTAGCTACCTACCTATCTCTATCTATCTACCTACCTACCTACCTATCTCTATCTATCAATCTACCTACCTACCTATCTCTTTCTATCTTCTACCTACCTACCTATCTCTATCTATCTATCTACCTACCTACCTATCTATCTCTATCTATCTATCTATCTATCTATCTACCTACCTACCTACCTATCTCTATCTATCTACCTACCTACCTATCTCTATCTATCAATCTACCTACCTACCTATCTGTATCTATCTATCTACCTACCTACCTATCTGTATCTATCAATCTACCTACCTACCTATCTGTATCTATCAATCTACCTACCTACCTATCTGTATCTGTCAATCTACCTACCTACATATCTGTATCTATCTATCTACCTACCTACCTATCTGTATCTATCAATCTACCTACCTACCTATCTCTATCTATCAATCTACCTACCTACCTATCTGTATCTATCTATCTACCTACCTACCTATCTGTATCTATCAATCTACCTACCTACCTATCTCTATCTATCTATCTACATACATACCTATCTGTATCTATCTACCTACCTACCTACGTATCTCTATCTATCTATCTACCTACCTACCTATCTCTATCTATCAATCTACCTACCTACCTATCTCTATTTATCTATCTACATATCTACCTATCTCTATCTATCAATCTACCTACCTACCTATCTCTATCTATCAATCTACCTACCTACCTATCTGTATCTATCTATCTACATACATACCTATCTGTATCTATCTATCTACCTACCTACCTAACTCTATCTATCTATCTACCTACCTACCTATCTCTATCTATCAGTCTACCTACCTACCTATCTCTATCTATCTATCTACCTACCCACCTATCTCTATCTATCTATCTATCTACCTACCTACCTATCTCTATCTATCTATCTACCTACCTACCTATCTCTATCTATCTATCTATCTATCTACCTACCTATCTGTATCTATCAATCTACCTACCTACCTATCTGTATTTATCTATCTACCTACATATCTGTATCTATCTACCTACCTACCTACGTATCTCTATCTATCTATCTATCTACCTATCTACCTATCTCTATCTATTAATCTACCTACCTACCTATCTCTATCTATCTATCTACCTACCCACCTATCTGTATTTATCTATCTACCTACATATCTGTATCTATATATCTACCTACCTACCTATCTCTATCTACCTACCTACCTACCTATCTCTATCTATCAATCTACCTACCTACCTATCTGTATCTATCAATCTACCTACCTACCTATCTCTATCTATCTATCTATCTATCTATCTATCTACCTACCTACCTATCTGTATCTATCAATCTACCTACCTATCTCTATCTATCTATCTACCTACCTACCTATCTCTATCTATCAATCTACCTACCTACCTATCTGTATCTATCTATCTACCTATCTACCTATCTTTATCTATCAATCTACCTACCTACCTATCTCTATCTATCTATCTACCTACCCACCTATCTGTATTTATCTATCTACCTACCTATCTCTATCTGTCAATCTACCTACCTACCTATCTGTATCTATCTATCTACCTATCTACCTATCTCTATCTATCAATCTACCTACCTACCTATCTCTATCTATCAATCTACCTACCTACCTATCTGTATCTATCTATCTACCTACATACCTATCTGTATCTATCTATCTACCTACCTACCTAACTCTATCTATCTATCTACCTACCTACCTATCTCTATCTATCAGTCTACCTACCTACCTATCTCTATCTATCTATCTACCTACCCACCTATCTCTATCTATCTATCTACCTACCTACCTATCTCTATCTATCTATCTACCTACCTACCTATCTCTATCTATCTATCTATCTACCTACCTATCTGTATCTATCAATCTACCTACCTACCTATCTGTATTTATCTATCTACCTACATATCTGTATCTATCTACCTACCTACCTACGTATCTCTATCTATCTACCTATCTACCTATCTCTATCTATTAATCTACCTACCTACCTATCTCTATCTATCAATCTACCTACCCACCTATCTGTATTTATCTATCTACCTACATATCTGTATCTATATATCTACCTACCTACCTATCTCTATCTACCTACCTACCTACCTATCTCTATCTATCAATCTACCTACCTACCTATCTGTATCTATCTACCTACCTACATATCTTTATCTATATATCTACCTACCTACCTATCTGTATCTATCTATCTACCTATCTACCTATCTCTATCTATCAATCTACCTACCTACCTATCTGTATCTATCTATCTAGCTACCTACCTATCTCTATCAATCTACCTACCTACCTACCTATCTCTATCTATCAATCTACCTACCTACCTATCTCTATCTATCTACCTACCTACCTATCTCTATCTATCTATCTACCTACCTACTTATCTGTCTCTATCAATCTACGTACCTACCTATCTATCTCTATCTATCTATCTACCTACCTACATATCTCTATCTATCAATCTACCTACCTACCTATCTGTATCTATCTATCTAGCTACCTACCTATCTCTATCTATCAATCTACCTACCTACCTATCTCTATCTATCAATCTACCTACCTACCTATCTCTATCTATCTACCTACCTACCTATCTCTATCTATCTATCTACCTACCTACCTATTTGTCTCTATCAATCTACCTACCTACCTATCTATCTCTATCTATCTATCTACCTACCTACCTGCCTATCTCTATCTATCTACCTACCTACCTATCTCTATCTATCAATCTACCTACCTACCTATCTCTATCTATCTATCTACCTACCCACCTATCTGTATCTATCAATCTACCTACCTATCTCTATCTATCTATCTACCTACCTACCTATCTCTATCTATCAATCTACCTACCTACCTATCTGTATCTATCTATCTACCTATCTACCTATCTTTATCTATCAATCTACCTACCTACCTATCTCTATCTATCTATCTACCTACCCACCTATCTGTATTTATCTATCTACCTACCTATCTCTATCTGTCAATCTACCTACCTACCTATCTGTATCTATCTATCTACATACATACCTATCTGTATCTATCTATCTACCTACCTACCTAACTCTATCTATCTATCTACCTACCTACCTATCTCTATCTATCAGTCTACCTACCTACCTATCTCTATCTATCTATCTACCTACCCACCTATCTCTATCTATCTATCTATCTACCTACCTACCTATCTCTATCTATCTATCTACCTACCTACCTATCTCTATCTATCTATCTATCTATCTATCTATCTACCTACCTATCTGTATCTATCAATCTACCTACCTACCTATCTGTATTTATCTATCTACCTACATATCTGTATCTATCTACCTACCTACCTACGTATCTCTATCTATCTATCTATCTACCTATCTACCTATCTCTATCTATTAATCTACCTACCTACCTATCTCTATCTATCTATCTACCTACCCACCTATCTGTATTTATCTATCTACCTACATATCTGTATCTATATATCTACCTACCTACCTATCTCTATCTACCTACCTACCTACCTATCTCTATCTATCAATCTACCTACCTACCTATCTGTATCTATCAATCTACCTACCTACCTATCTCTATCTATCTATCTATCTATCTATCTATCTACCTACCTACCTATCTGTATCTATCAATCTACCTACCTATCTCTATCTATCTATCTACCTACCTACCTATCTCTATCTATCAATCTACCTACCTACCTATCTGTATCTATCTATCTACCTATCTACCTATCTTTATCTATCAATCTACCTACCTACCTATCTCTATCTATCTATCTACCTACCCACCTATCTGTATTTATCTATCTACCTACCTATCTCTATCTGTCAATCTACCTACCTACCTATCTGTATCTATCTATCTATCTATCTACCTATCTACCTATCTCTATCTATCAATCTACCTACCTACCTATCTCTATCTATCAATCTACCTACCTACCTATCTGTATCTATCTATCTACCTACATACCTATCTGTATCTATCTATCTACCTACCTACCTAACTCTATCTATCTATCTACCTACCTACCTATCTCTATCTATCAGTCTACCTACCTACCTATCTCTATCTATCTATCTACCTACCCACCTATCTCTATCTATCTATCTACCTACCTACCTATCTCTATCTATCTATCTACCTACCTACCTATCTCTATCTATCTATCTATCTATCTACCTACCTATCTGTATCTATCAATCTACCTACCTACCTATCTGTATTTATCTATCTACCTACATATCTGTATCTATCTACCTACCTACCTACGTATCTCTATCTATCTACCTATCTACCTATCTCTATCTATTAATCTACCTACCTACCTATCTCTATCTATCAATCTACCTACCCACCTATCTGTATTTATCTATCTACCTACATATCTGTATCTATATATCTACCTACCTACCTATCTCTATCTACCTACCTACCTACCTATCTCTATCTATCAATCTACCTACCTACCTATCTGTATCTATCTATCTACCTACCTACCTATCTGTATCTATCTACCTACCTACATATCTTTATCTATATATCTACCTACCTACCTATCTGTATCTATCTATCTACCTATCTACCTATCTCTATCTATCAATCTACCTACCTACCTATCTGTATCTATCTATCTAGCTACCTACCTATCTCTATCTATCTACCTACCTACCTACCTATCTCTATCTATCAATCTACCTACCTACCTATCTCTATCTATCTACCTACCTACCTATCTCTATCTATCTATCTACCTACCTACTTATCTGTCTCTATCAATCTACGTACCTACCTATCTATCCCTATCTATCTATCTACCTACCTACATATCTCTATCTATCAATCTACCTACCTACCTATCTGTATCTATCTATCTAGCTACCTACCTATCTCTATCTATCAATCTACCTACCTACCTATCTCTATCTATCAATCTACCTACCTACCTATCTCTATCTATCTACCTACCTACCTATCTCTATCTATCTATCTACCTACCTACCTATTTGTCTCTATCAATCTACCTACCTACCTATCTATCTCTATCTATCTATCTACCTACCTACCTGCCTATCTCTATCTATCTACCTACCTACCTATCTCTATCTATCAATCTACCTACCCACCTATCTGTATCTATCTACCTACCTACCTATCTGTATCTATGAATCTACCTACCTACCTATCTGTATCTATATATCTACCTACCTACCTATCTGTATCTATCAATCTACCTACCTACCTACCTATCTGTATCTATCAATCTACCTACCTACCTATCTGTATCTATCTACCTACCTACCTATCTGTATCTATCAATCTACCTACCTACCTATCTCTATCTATCAATCTACCTACCTACCTATCTGTATCTATCTATCTACCTACCTACCTATCTGTATCTATCAATCTACCTACCTACCTATCTCTATCTATCAATCTACTTACCTACCTATCTGTATCTATCTATCTACCTACCTACCTATCTGTATCTATCAATCTACCTACCTACCTATCTCTATCTATCTATCTATCTACCTACCCACCTATCTGTATTTATCTATCTACCTACCTATCTCTATCTATCAATCTACCTACCTACCTATCTGTATCTATCTATCTACCTATCTACCTATCTCTATCTATCAATCTACCTACCTACCTACCTATCTCTATCTATCAATCTACCTACCTACCTATCTCTATCTATCTATCTACCTATCTTCCTATCTCTATCTATCAATCTACCTACCTACCTATCTCTATCTATCAATCTACCTACCTACCTATCTGTATCTATCTATCTACCTACCTACCTATCTCTATCTATCTACCTACCTACCTATCTCTATCTATCTATCTACCTACCTACCTATCTCTATCTATCTATCTACCTACCTACATATCTGTATCTATATATCTACCTACCTACCTATCTGTATCTATCTATCTACCTATCTACCTATCTCTATCTATCAATCTACCTAACTACCTATCTCTATCTATCTATCTACCTACCCACCTATCTGTATTTATCTATCTACCTACCTATCTCTATCTATCAATCTACCTACCTACCTATCTGTATCTATCTATCTACCTATCTACCTATCTCTATCTATCAATCTACCTACCTACCTATCTCTATCTATCAATCTACCTACCTACCTATCTCTATCTATCTATCTACCTATCTTCCTATCTCTATCTATCAATCTACCTACCTACCTATCTCTATCTATCAATCTACCTACCTACCTATCTGTATCTATCTATCTACCTACCTACCTATCTCTATCTATCTACCTACCTACCTATCTCTATCTATCTATCTACCTACCTACCTATCTCTATCTATCTATCTACCTACCTACATATCTGTATCTATATATCTACCTACCTACCTATCTGTATCTATCTATCTACCTATCTACCTATCTCTATCTATCAATCTACCTACCTACCTATCTCTATCTATCTATCTACCTACCCACCTATCTGTATTTATCTATCTACCTACCTATCTCTATCTATCAATCTACCTACCTACCTATCTGTATCTATCTATCTACCTATCTCTATCTATCAATCTACCTACCTACCTATCTGTATCTATCTATCTACCTACATACCTAACTCTATCTATCAATCTACCTACCTACCTATCTCTATCTATCAATCTACCTACCTACCTATCTCTATCTATCAATCTACCTACCTACCTATCTGTATCTATCTATCTATCTATCTATCTACCTATCTCTATCTATCAATCTACCTACCTACCTATCTCTATCTATCTATCTATCTACCTACCCACCTATCTCTATCTATCTATCTACCTACCTACCTATCTGTATCTATCTATCTACCTATCTACCTATCTCTATCTATCTATCTACCTACCTACCTATCTGTATCTATCTATCTAGCTACCTACCTATCTCTATCTATCTACCTACCTACCTACCTATCTCTATCTATCAATCTGCCTACCTACCTATCTCTATCTATCTACCTACCAACCTATCTCTATCTATCTATGTACCTACCTACCTATCTATCTCTATCTACCTACCTACCTACCTACCTATCTCTATCTACCTACCTACCTACCTATCTCTATCTATCAATCTACCTACCCACCTATCTGTATCTATCTACCTACCTACCTATCTGTATCTATCAATCTACCTACCTACTTATCTGTATCTATATATCTACCTACCTACCTATCTGTATCTATCAATCTACCTACCTACCTATCTCTATCTATCTACCTACCTACCTACCTATCTCTATCTATCTATCTACCTACCTACCTCTCTATCTATCAATCTACCTACCTACCTATCTGTATCTATCTATCTACCTACCTACCTACCTATGTGTATCTATCAATCTACCTACCTACCTATCTGTATCTATCAATCTACCTACCTACCTATCTGTATCTCTCAATCTACCTACCTACATATCTGTATCTATCTACCTACCTACCTATCTGTATCTATCAATCTACATACCTACCTATCTCTATCTATCAATCTACCTACCTACCTATCTGTATCTATCTATCTACCTACCTACCTATCTGTATCTATCAATCTACCTACCTACCTATCTCTATCTATCTATCTACCTACCCACCTATCTGTATTTATCTATCTACCTACCTATCTCTATCTATCAATCTACATACCTACCTATCTGTATCTATCTATCTACCTATCTACCTATCTCTATCTATCAATCTACCTACCTACCTATCTCTATCTATCAATCTACCTACCTACCTATCTCTATCTATCTATCTATCTACCTATCTTCCTATCTCTATCTATCAATCTACCTACCTACCTATCTCTATCTATCAATCTACCTACCTACCTATCTGTATCTATCTATCTACCTACCTACCTATCTGTATCTATCTACCTACCTACCTATCTCTATCTATCTATCTACCTACCTACCTATCTCTATCTATCTATCTACCTACCTACATATCTGTATCTATATATCTACCTACCTACCTATCTGTATCTATCTATCTACCTATCTACCTATCTCTATCTATCAATCTACCTACCTACCTATCTCTATCTATCTATCTACCTACCCACCTATCTGTATTTATCTATCTACCTACCTATCTCTATCTATCAATCTACCTACCTACCTATCTGTATCTATCTATCTACCTATCTCTATCTATCAATCTACCTACCTACCTATCTGTATCTATCTATCTACCTACATACCTAACTCTATCTATCAATCTACCTACCTACCTATCTCTATCTATCAATCTACCTACCTACCTATCTCTATCTATCAATCTACCTACCTACCTATCTGTATCTATCTATCTACCTATCTACATATCTGTATCTATCTATCTACCTACCTACCTATCTGTATCTATCTATCTACCTATCTCTATCTATCAATCTACCTACCTACCTATCTCTATCTATCTATCTATCTACCTACCCACCTATCTCTATCTATCTATCTACCTACCTACCTATCTGTATCTATCTATCTACCTATCTACCTATCTCTATCTATCTATCTACCTACCTACCTATCTGTATCTATCTATCTAGCTACCTACCTATCTCTATCTATCTACCTACCTACCTACCTATCTCTATCTATCAATCTACCTACCTACCTATCTCTATCTATCTACCTACCAACCTATCTCTATCTACCTATCTACCTACCTACCTATCTATCTCTATCTATCTATCTACCTACCTACCTACCTCTATCTATCTACCTACCCACCTATCTGTATCTATCTACCTACCTACCTACCTATCTGTATCTATCAATCTACCTACCTACCTATCTCTATCTATATATCTACTTACCTACCTATCTTTATCTATCAATCTACCTACCTACCTATCTCTATCTATCTACCTACCTACCTACCTATCTCTATCTATCTATCTACCTACCTACCTATCTCTATCTATCAATCTACCTACCTACCTATCTGTATCTATCAATCTACCTACCTACCTATCTGTATCTATCAATCTACCTACCTACCTATCTGTATCTATCAATCTACCTACCTACCTATCTCTATCTATCTACCTACCAACCTATCTCTATCTATCTATCTACCTACCTACCTATCTATCTCTATCTATCTATCTACCTACCTACCTACCTATCTCTATCAATCTACCTACCCACCTATCTGTATCTATCAATCTACCTACCTACCTATCTGTATCTATCTATCTACCTACCTACCTATCTGTATCTATCAATCTACCTACCTACCTATCTGTATCTATCAATCTACCTACCTACCTATCTGTATCAATCAATCTACCTACCTACCTATCTCTATCTATCTACCTACCAACCTATCTCTATCTATCTATCTACCTACCTACCTATCTATCTCTATCTATCTACCTACCTACCTATCTGTATCTATCTATCTACCTACCTACCTATCTGTATCTATCAATCTACCTACCTACCTATCTCTATCTATCTATCTACCTACCTACATATCTGTATCTATTTATCTACCTACCTAACAATCTCTATCTATCTATCTATCTACCTACCTACCTATCTCTATCTATCTATCTACCTACCTACCTACCTATCTCTATCTATCTATCTATCTACCTACCTACCTATCTCTATCTATCAATGTACCTACCTACCTATCTCTATCTATCAATCTACCTACCTACCTATCTGTATCTATCTATCTACCTACCTACCTATCTGTATCTATCAATCTACCTACCTACCTATCTCTATCTATCTATCTACCTACCTACATATCTGTATCTATATATCTACGTACCTACCTATCTGTATCTATCTATCTACCTATCTACCTATCTCTATCTATCAATCTACCTACCTACCTATCTCTATCTATCAATCTACCTACCTACCTATCTGTATCTATCTATCTACCTACCTACCTATCTGTATCTATCAATCTACCTACCTACCTATCTCTATCTATCAATCTACCTACCTACCTATCTCTATCTATCTACCTACCTACCTACCTATCTCTATCTATCAATCTACCTACCTACCTATCTCTATCTATCTATCTACCTACCTACTTATCTCTATCTATCAGTCTACCTACCTACCTACCTATCTCTATCTATCTATCCACCTACCTACATATCTGAATCTATATATCTACCTACCTACCTATCTGTATCTATCTATCTACCTATCTACCTATCTCTATCTATCAATCTACCTACCTACCTATCTCTATCTATCAATCTACCTACCTACCTATCTGTATCTATCTATCTACCTACCTACATATCTGTATCTATCTATCTACCTACCTACCTATCTGTATCTATCTATCTACCTATCTACCTATCTCTGTCTATCAATCTACCTACCTACCTATCTCTATCTATCTATCCACCTACCCACCTATCTGTATTTATCTATCTACCTACATATCTGTATCTATATATCTACCTACCTACCTATCTCTATCTATCTACCTACCTACCTACCTATCTCTATCTATCAATCTACCTACCTACGTATCTGTATCTATCTATCTACCTACCTACCTATCTGTATCTATCTATCTACCTACCTATCTATCTCTATCTATCTATCTACCTACCTACCTATCTCTATCTATCTATCTACCTACCCACCTATCTCTATCTATCTATCTACCTACCTACCTATCTCTATCTATCTATCTACCTACCTACCGATCTCTATCTATCAATGTACCTACCTACCTATCTCTATCTATCAATCTACCTACCTACCTATCTGTATCTATCTATCTACCTACCTACCTATCTGTATCTATCAATCTACCTACCTATCTCTATCTATCTATCTACCTACCTACATATCTGTATCTATATATCTACCTACCTACCTATCTGTATCTATCTATCTACCTATCTACCTATCTCTATCTATCAATCTAACTACCTACCTATCTCTATCTATCAATCTACCTACCTACCTATCTGTATCTATCTATCTACCTACCTACCTATCTGTATCTATCAATCTACCTACCTACCTATCTCTATCTATCAATCTACCTACCTACCTATCTCTATCTATCTATCTACCTACCTACCTATCTCTATCTATCAATCTACCTACCTACCTATCTCTATCTATCTATCTACCTACCTACCTATCTCTATCTATCAGTCTACTTACCTACCTATCTCTATCTATCTATCCACCTACCTACATATCTGAATTTATATATCTACCTACCTACCTATCTGTATCTATCTATCTACCTATCTACCTATCTCTATCTATCAATCTACCTACCTACCTATCTCTATCTATCAATCTACCTACCTACCTATCTGTATCTATCTATCTACCTACCTACATATCTGTATCTATCTATCTACCTACCTACCTATCTATATCTATCTATCTACCTATCTACCTATCTCTATCTATCAATCTACCTACCTACCTATCTCTATCTATCTATCTACCTACCCACCTATCTGTATTTATCTATCTACCTACATATCAGTATCTATATATCTACCTACCTACCTATCTCTATCTATGTACCTACCTACCTACCTATCTCTATCTATCAATCTACCTACCTACCTATCTGTATCTATCTATCTACCTACCTACCTATCTGTATCTATCTATCTACCTACCTATCTATCTCTATCTATCTATCTATCTACCTACCTACCTATCTCTATCTATCAATCTACCTACCTACCTATCTCTATCTATCTACCTACCTACATATCTGTATCTATATATCTACCTACCTACCTATCTGTATCTATCTATCTACATATCTACCTATCTCTATCTATCAATCTACCTACCCACCTATCTCTATCTATCAATCTACCTACCTATCTGTATCTATCTACCTACCTACCTACCTACCTATCTCTATCTATCAATCTACCTACCCACCTATCTCTATCTATCAATCTAGATACCTATCTGTATCTATCTACCTACCTACCTACTATCTGTATCTATCAATCTACCTATCTACCTATCTCTATCTATCTACCTACCTACCTACCTATCTCTATCAATCTACCTACTTACCTATCTCTATCTATCTACCTACCTACCTACCTACCTATCTCTATCTATCTATCTACCTACCTACCTATGTCTATCTATCAATCTACCTACCTACCTACCTATCTGTATCTATCTATCTACCTACCTACCTATCTGTATCTATCTATCTACCTACCTACCTATCTCTATCTATCTACCTACCTACCTATCTCTATCTATCTATCTACCTACCTACCTATCTGTATCTATCAATCTACCTACCTACCTATCTCTATCTATCTACCTACCTACCTATCTCTATCTATCAATCTACCTACCTACCTACCTATCTCTATCTATCTATCTACCTACCTACCTATCTGTATCTATCTATCTACCTATCTACCTATCTCTATCTATCAATCTAGCTACCTACTTATCTCTATCTATCAATCTACCTACCTACCTATCTGTATCTATCTATCTACCTACCTACATATCTGTATCTATCTATCTACCTACCTACCTATCTGTATCTATCTGTCTACCTATCTACCTATCTCTATCTATCAATCTACCTACCTACCTATCTCTATCTATCTATCTACCTACCCACCTATCTGTATTTATCTATCTACCTACATATCTGTATCTATATATCTACCTACCTACCTATCTCTATCTATCTACCTACCTACCTACCTATCTCTATCTATCAATCTACCTACCTACCTATCTGTATCTATCTATCTACCTACCTACCAATCTGTATCTATCTATCTACATACCTATCTATCTCTATCTATCTATCTACCTACCTACCTATCTCTATCTATCAATCTACCTACCTACCTATCTCTATCTATCTACCTACCTACATATCTGTATCTATATATCTACCTACCTACCTATCTGTATCTATCTATCTACATATCTACCTATCTCTATCTATCAATCTACCTACCCACCTATCTCTATCTATCAATCTACCTACCTATCTGTATCTATCTACATACCTACCTACCTATCTCTATCTATCAATCTACCTACCCACCTATCTCTATCTATCAATCTACATACCTATCTGTATCTATCTACCTACCTACCTACTATCTGTATCTATCAATCTACCTATCTACCTATCTCTATCTATCTACCTACCTACCTACCTATCTCTATCAATCTACCTACCTACCTATCTCTATCTACCTACCTACCTACCTATCTCTATCTATCAATCTACCTACCTACCTACCTATCTGTATCTATCTATCTACCTACCTACCTATCTGTATCTATCTATCTACCTACCTACCTATCTCTATCTATCTATCTACCTACCTACCTACCTATCTCTATCTATCTATCTACCTACCTACCTATCTGTATCTATCAATCTACGTACCTACCTATCTCTATCTATCTACCTACCTACCTATCTCTATCTATCTACCTACCTACCTATCTCTATCTATCAATCTACCTACCTACCTATCTCTATCTATCTATCTACCTACCTACCTATCTCTATCTATATATCTACCTACCTACCTATCTCTATCTATCTATCTACCTACCTACCTATCTGTATCTATCAATCTATCTACCTACCTACCTATCTGTATTTATCTACCTACCTACCTATCTGTATCTATCTATCTACCTACCTACCTATCTGTATCTATCAATCTACCTACCTACCTATCTCTATCTATCAATCTACCTACCTACCTATCTCTATCTATCTATCTACCTACCTACCTATCTCTATCTATCAATCTACCTACCTACCTATCTCTATCTATCTATCTACCTACCTACCTATCTCTATCTATCAGTCTACTTACCTACCTATCTCTATCTATCTATCCACCTACCTACATATCTGAATTTATATATCTACCTACCTACCTATCTGTATCTATCTATCTACCTATCTACCTATCTCTATCTATCAATCTACCTACCTACCTATCTCTATCTATCAATCTACCTACCTACCTATCTGTATCTATCTATCTACCTACCTACATATCTGTATCTATCTATCTACCTACCTACCTATCTGTATCTATCTATCTACCTATCTACCTATCTCTATCTATCAATCTACCTACCTACCTATCTCTATCTATCTATCTACCTACCCACCTATCTGTATTTATCTATCTACCTACATATCAGTATCTATATATCTACCTACCTACCTATCTCTATCTATCTACCTACCTACCTACCTATCTCTATCTATCAATCTACCTACCTACCTATCTGTATCTATCTATCTACCTACCTACCTATCTGTATCTATCTATCTACCTACCTATCTATCTCTATCTATCTATCTATCTACCTACCTACCTATCTCTATCTATCAATCTACCTACCTACCTATCTCTATCTATCTACCTACCTACATATCTGTATCTATATATCTACCTACCTACCTATCTGTATCTATCTATCTACATATCTACCTATCTCTATCTATCAATCTACCTACCCACCTATCTCTATCTATCAATCTACCTACCTATCTGTATCTATCTACCTACCTACCTACCTATCTCTATCTATCAATCTACCTACCCACCTATCTCTATCTATCAATCTAGATACCTATCTGTATCTATCTACCTACCTACCTACTATCTGTATCTATCAATCTACCTATCTACCTATCTCTATCTATCTACCTACCTACCTACCTATCTCTATCAATCTACCTACTTACCTATCTCTATCTATCTACCTACCTATCTATCTCTATCTATCTATCTACCTACCTACCTATCTCTATCTATCTATCTACCTACCCACCTATCTGTATCTATCTATCTACCTACCTACCTATCTGTATCTATCTATCTACCTACCTATCTATCTCTATCTATCTATCTACCTACCTACCTATCTCTATCTATCTATCTACCTACCCACCTATCTCTATCTATCTATCTACCTACCTACCTATCTCTATCTATCTATCTACCTACCTACCGATCTGTATCTATCAATGTACCTACCTACCTATCTCTATCTATCAATCTACCTACCTACCTATCTGTATCTATCTATCTACCTACCTACCTATCTGTATCTATCAATCTACCTACCTATCTCTATCTATCTATCTACCTACCTACATATCTGTATCTATATATCTACCTACCTACCTATCTGTATCTATCTATCTACCTATCTACCTATCTCTATCTATCAATCTAACTACCTACCTATCTCTATCTATCAATCTACCTACCTACCTATCTGTATCTATCTATCTACCTACCTACCTATCTGTATCTATCAATCTACCTACCTACCTATCTCTATCTATCAATCTACCTACCTACCTATCTCTATCTATCTACCTACCTACCTACCTATCTCTATCTATCAATCTACCTACCTACCTATCTCTATCTATCTATCTACCTACCTACCTATCTCTATCTATCAGTCTACTTACCTACCTATCTCTATCTATCTATCCACCTACCTACATATCTGAATTTATATATCTACCTACCTACCTATCTGTATCTATCTATCTACCTATCTACCTATCTCTATCTATCAATCTACCTACCTACCTATCTCTATCTATCAATCTACCTACCTACCTATCTGTATCTATCTATCTACCTACCTACATATCTGTATCTATCTATCTACCTACCTACCTATCTGTATCTATCTATCTACCTATCTACCTATCTCTATCTATCAATCTACCTACCTACCTATCTCTATCTATCTATCTACCTACCCACCTATCTGTATTTATCTATCTACCTACATATCAGTATCTATATATCTACCTACCTACCTATCTCTATCTATGTACCTACCTACCTACCTATCTCTATCTATCAATCTACCTACCTACCTATCTGTATCTATCTATCTACCTACCTACCTATCTGTATCTATCTATCTACCTACCTATCTATCTCTATCTATCTATCTATCTACCTACCTACCTATCTCTATCTATCAATCTACCTACCTACCTATCTCTATCTATCTACCTACCTACATATCTGTATCTATATATCTACCTACCTACCTATCTGTATCTATCTATCTACATATCTACCTATCTCTATCTATCAATCTACCTACCCACCTATCTCTATCTATCAATCTACCTACCTATCTGTATCTATCTACCTACCTACCTACCTACCTATCTCTATCTATCAATCTACCTACCCACCTATCTCTATCTATCAATCTAGATACCTATCTGTATCTATCTACCTACCTACCTACTATCTGTATCTATCAATCTACCTATCTACCTATCTCTATCTATCTACCTACCTACCTACCTATCTCTATCAATCTACCTACTTACCTATCTCTATCTATCTACCTACCTACCTACCTACCTATCTCTATCTATCTATCTACCTACCTACCTATGTCTATCTATCAATCTACCTACCTACCTACCTATCTGTATCTATCTATCTACCTACCTACCTATCTGTATCTATCTATCTACCTACCTACCTATCTCTATCTATCTATCTACCTACCTACCTATCTCTATCTATCTATCTACCTACCTACCTATCTGTATCTATCAATCTACCTACCTACCTATCTCTATCTATCTACCTACCTACCTATCTCTATCTATCAATCTACCTACCTACCTACCTATCTCTATCTATCTATCTACCTACCTTCCTATCTGTATCTATCTATCTACCTATCTACCTATCTCTATCTATCAATCTAGCTACCTACTTATCTCTATCTATCAATCTACCTACCTACCTATCTGTATCTATCTATCTACCTACCTACATATCTGTATCTATCTATCTACCTACCTACCTATCTGTATCTATCTCTCTACCTATCTACCTATCTCTATCTATCAATCTACCTACCCACCTATCTCTATCTATCAATCTACCTACCTATCTGTATCTATCTACATACCTACCTACCTATCTCTATCTATCAATCTACCTACCCACCTATCTCTATCTATCAATCTACATACCTATCTGTATCTATCTACCTACCTACCTACTATCTGTATCTATCAATCTACCTATCTACCTATCTCTATCTATCTACCTACCTACCTACCTATCTCTATCAATCTACCTACCTACCTATCTCTATCTATCTACCTACCTACCTACCTATCTCTATCTATCTACCTACCTACCTACCTATCTCTATCTATCAATCTACCTACCTACCTACCTATCTGTATCTATCTATCTACCTACCTACCTATCTGTATCTATCTATCTACCTACCTACCTATCTCTATCTATCTATCTACCTACCTACCTACCTATCTCTATCTATCTATCTACCTACCTACCTATCTGTATCTATCAATCTACGTACCTACCTATCTCTATCTATCTACCTACCTACCTATCTCTATCTATCTACCTACCTACCTATCTCTATCTATCAATCTACCTACCTACCTATCTCTATCTATCTATCTACCTACCTACCTATCTCTATCTATATATCTACCTACCTACCTATCTCTATCTATCTATCTACCTACCTACCTATCTGTATCTATCAATCTATCTACCTACCTACCTATCTGTATTTATCTACCTACCTACCTATCTGTATCTATCTATCTACCTACCTACCTATCTGTATCTATCAATCTACCTACCTACCTATCTCTATCTATCAATCTACCTACCTACCTATCTCTATCTATCTACCTACCTACCTACCTATCTCTATCTATCAATCTACCTACCTACCTATCTCTATCTATCTATCTACCTACCTACCTATCTCTATCTATCAGTCTACTTACCTACCTATCTCTATCTATCTATCCACCTACCTACATATCTGAATTTATATATCTACCTACCTACCTATCTGTATCTATCTATCTACCTATCTACCTATCTCTATCTATCAATCTACCTACCTACCTATCTCTATCTATCAATCTACCTACCTACCTATCTGTATCTATCTATCTACCTACCTACATATCTGTATCTATCTATCTACCTACCTACCTATCTGTATCTATCTATCTACCTATCTACCTATCTCTATCTATCAATCTACCTACCTACCTATCTCTATCTATCTATCTACCTACCCACCTATCTGTATTTATCTATCTACCTACATATCAGTATCTATATATCTACCTACCTACCTATCTCTATCTATCTACCTACCTACCTACCTATCTCTATCTATCAATCTACCTACCTACCTATCTGTATCTATCTATCTACCTACCTACCTATCTGTATCTATCTATCTACCTACCTATCTATCTCTATCTATCTATCTATCTACCTACCTACCTATCTCTATCTATCAATCTACCTACCTACCTATCTCTATCTATCTACCTACCTACATATCTGTATCTATATATCTACCTACCTACCTATCTGTATCTATCTATCTACATATCTACCTATCTCTATCTATCAATCTACCTACCCACCTATCTCTATCTATCAATCTACCTACCTATCTGTATCTATCTACCTACCTACCTACCTATCTCTATCTATCAATCTACCTACCCACCTATCTCTATCTATCAATCTAGATACCTATCTGTATCTATCTACCTACCTACCTACTATCTGTATCTATCAATCTACCTATCTACCTATCTCTATCTATCTACCTACCTACCTACCTATCTCTATCAATCTACCTACTTACCTATCTCTATCTATCTACCTACCTACCTACCTATCTCTATCTATCTATCTACCTACCTACCTATGTCTATCTATCAATCTACCTACCTACCTACCTATCTGTATCTATCTATCTACCTACCTACCTATCTGTATCTATCTATCTACCTACCTACCTATCTCTATCTATCTATCTACCTACCTACCTATCTCTATCTATCTATCTACCTACCTACCTATCTGTATCTATCAATCTACCTACCTACCTATCTCTATCTATCTACCTACCTACCTATCTCTATCTATCAATCTACCTACCTACCTACCTATCTCTATCTATCTATCTACCTACCTACCTATCTGTATCTATCTATCTACCTATCTACCTATCTCTATCTATCAATCTAGCTACCTACTTATCTCTATCTATCAATCTACCTACCTACCTATCTGTATCTATCTATCTACCTACCTACATATCTGTATCTATCTATCTACCTACCTACCTATCTGTATCTATCTGTCTACCTATCTACCTATCTCTATCTATCAATCTACCTACCTACCTATCTCTATCTATCTATCTACCTACCCACCTATCTGTATTTATCTATCTACCTACATATCTGTATCTATATATCTACCTACCTACCTATCTCTATCTATCTACCTACCTACCTACCTATCTCTATCTATCAATCTACCTACCTACCTATCTGTATCTATCTATCTACCTACCTACCTATCTGTATCTATCTATCTACATACCTATCTATCTCTATCTATCTATCTACCTACCTACCTATCTCTATCTATCAATCTACCTACCTACCTATCTCTATCTATCTACCTACCTACATATCTGTATCTATATATCTACCTACCTACCTATCTGTATCTATCTATCTACATATCTACCTATCTCTATCTATCTATCTACCTACCCACCTATCTGTATTTATCTATCTACCTACATATCAGTATCTATATATCTACCTACCTACCTATCTCTATCTATCTACCTACCTACCTACCTATCTCTATCTATCAATCTACCTACCTACCTATCTGTATCTATCTATCTACCTACCTACCTATCTGTATCTATCTATCTACCTACCTATCTATCTCTATCTATCTATCTATCTACCTACCTACCTATCTCTATCTATCAATCTACCTACCTACCTATCTCTATCTATCTACCTACCTACATATCTGTATCTATATATCTACCTACCTACCTATCTGTATCTATCTATCTACATATCTACCTATCTCTATCTATCAATCTACCTACCCACCTATCTCTATCTATCAATCTACCTACCTATCTGTATCTATCTACCTACCTACCTACCTATCTCTATCTATCAATCTACCTACCCACCTATCTCTATCTATCAATCTAGATACCTATCTGTATCTATCTACCTACCTACCTACTATCTGTATCTATCAATCTACCTATCTACCTATCTCTATCTATCTACCTACCTACCTACCTATCTCTATCAATCTACCTACTTACCTATCTCTATCTATCTACCTACCTACCTACCTATCTCTATCTATCTATCTACCTACCTACCTATGTCTATCTATCAATCTACCTACCTACCTACCTATCTGTATCTATCTATCTACCTACCTACCTATCTGTATCTATCTATCTACCTACCTACCTATCTCTATCTATCTATCTACCTACCTACCTATCTCTATCTATCTATCTACCTACCTACCTATCTGTATCTATCAATCTACCTACCTACCTATCTCTATCTATCTACCTACCTACCTATCTCTATCTATCAATCTACCTACCTACCTACCTATCTCTATCTATCTATCTACCTACCTACCTATCTGTATCTATCTATCTACCTATCTACCTATCTCTATCTATCAATCTAGCTACCTACTTATCTCTATCTATCAATCTACCTACCTACCTATCTGTATCTATCTATCTACCTACCTACATATCTGTATCTATCTATCTACCTACCTACCTATCTGTATCTATCTGTCTACCTATCTACCTATCTCTATCTATCAATCTACCTACCTACCTATCTCTATCTATCTATCTACCTACCCACCTATCTGTATTTATCTATCTACCTACATATCTGTATCTATATATCTACCTACCTACCTATCTCTATCTATCTACCTACCTACCTACCTATCTCTATCTATCAATCTACCTACCTACCTATCTGTATCTATCTATCTACCTACCTACCTATCTGTATCTATCTATCTACATACCTATCTATCTCTATCTATCTATCTACCTACCTACCTATCTCTATCTATCAATCTACCTACCTACCTATCTCTATCTATCTACCTACCTACATATCTGTATCTATATATCTACCTACCTACCTATCTGTATCTATCTATCTACATATCTACCTATCTCTATCTATCAATCTACCTACCCACCTATCTCTATCTATCAATCTACCTACCTATCTGTATCTATCTACATACCTACCTACCTATCTCTATCTATCAATCTACCTACCCACCTATCTCTATCTATCAATCTACATACCGATCTGTATCTATCTACCTACCTACCTACTATCTGTATCTATCAATCTACCTATCTACCTATCTCTATCTATCTACCTACCTACCTACCTATCTCTATCAATCTACCTACCTACCTATCTCTATCTATCTACCTACCTACCTACCTATCTCTATCTATCTACCTACCTACCTACCTATCTCTATCTATCAATCTACCTACCTACCTACCTATCTCTATCTATCTATCTACCTACCTACCTATCTGTATCTATCAATCTACGTACCTACCTATCTCTATCTATCTACCTACCTACCTATCTCTATCTATCTACCTACCTACCTATCTCTATCTATCAATCTACCTACCTACCTATCTCTATCTATCTATCTACCTACCTACCTATCTCTATCTATATATCTACCTACCTACCTATCTCTATCTATCTATCTACCTACCTACCTATCTGTATCTATCAATCTATCTACCTACCTACCTATCTGTATTTATCTATCTACCTACATATCTGTATCTATCTACCTACCTACCTACGTATCTCTATCTATCTATCTACCTACCTACCTATCTCTATCTATCAATCTACCTACCTACCTATCTCTATCTATCAATCTACCTACCTACCTATCTGTATCTATCTATCTACCTACCTACATATCTGTATCTATCTATCTACCTACCTACCTATCTGTATCTATCTATCTACCTATCTCTATCTATCAATCTACCTACCTACCTATCTCTATCTATCTATCTATCTACCTACCCACCTATCTCTATCTATCTATCTACTTACCTACATATCTGTATCTATCTATCTACCTATCTACCTATCTCTATCTATCTATCTACCTACCTACCTAACTGTATCTATCTATCTAGCTACCTACCTATCTCTATCTATCTACCTACCTACCTACCTATCTCTATCTATCAATCTACCTACCTACCTATCTCTATCTATCTACCTACCAACCTATCTCTATCTATCTATCTACCTACCTACCTATCTATCTCTATCCATCTATCTACCTACCTACCTACCTATCTCTATCTATCTACCTACCTATCTATCTCTATCTATCAATCTACCTACCCACCTATCTGTATCTATCTACCTACCTACCTATCTGTATCTATCAATCTACCTACCTACCTATCTGTATCTATATATCTACCTACCTACCTATCTGTATCTATCAATCTACCTACCTACCTATCTCTATCTATCTATCTACCTACCTACCTATCTCTATCTATCAATCTACCTACCTACCTATCTCTATCTATCTATCTACCTACCCACCTATCTGTATTTATCTATCTACCTACATATCTGTATCTATATATCTACCTACCTACCTATCTCTATCTATCTACCTACCTACCTACCTATCTCTATCTATCAATCTACCTACCTACCTATCTGTATCTATCTATCTACCTACCTACCTATCTGTATCTATCTATCTACCTACCTATCTATCTCTATCTATCTATCTACCTACCTACCTATCTCTATCTATCAATCTACCTACCTACCTATCTCTATCTATCTACCTACCTACATATCTGTATCTATATATCTACCTACCTACCTATCTGTATCTATCTATCTACATATCTACCTATCTCTATCTATCAATCTACCTACCCACCTATCTCTATCTATCAATCTACCTACCTATCTGTATCTATCTACCTACCTACCTACCTATCTCTATCTATCAATCTACCTACCCACCTATCTCTATCTATCAATCTACATACCTATCTGTATCTATCTACCTACCTACCTACCTACCTATCTCTATCAATCTACGTACCTACCTATCTCTATCTATCTACCTACCTACCTATCTCTATCTATCTACCTACCTACCTATCTCTATCTATCAATCTACCTACCTACCTATCTCTATCTATCTATCTACCTACCCACCTATCTCTATCTATCTATCTACCTACCTACCTATCTCTATCTATCTATCTACCTACCTACCTATCTCTATCTATCTATCTACCTACCTACCTATCTGTATCTATCAATCTACCTACCTACCTATCTGTATTTATATATCTACCTACATATCTGTATCTATCTACCTACCTACCTACGTATCTCTATCTATCTATCTACCTACCTACCTATCTCTATCTATCAATCTACCTACCTACCTATCTCTATCTATCAATCTACCTACCTACCTATCTGTATCTATCTATCTACCTACCTACATATCTGTATCTATCTATCTACCTACCTACCTATCTGTATCTATCTATCTACCTATCTCTATCTATCAATCTACCTACCTACCTATCTCTATCTATCTATCTATCTACCTACCCACCTATCTCTATCTATCTATCTACCTACCTACATATCTGTATCTATCTATCTACCTATCTACCTATCTCTATCTATCTATCTACCTACCTACCTATCTGTATCTATCTATCTAGCTACCTACCTATCTCTATCTATCTACCTACCTACCTACCTACCTATCTCTATCTATCAATCTACCTACCTACCTATCTCTATCTATCTACCTACCAACCTATCTCTATCTATCTATCTACCTACCTACCTACCTATCTCTATCTATCTACCTACCAACCTATCTCTATCTATCTATCTACCTACCTACCTATCTATCTCTATCTATCTACCTACCTACCTACCTATCTCTATCTATCTACCTACCTATCTATCTCTATTTATCAATCTACCTACCCACCTATCTGTATCTATCTACCTACCTACCTATCTGAATCTATCAATCTACCTACCTACCTATCTGTATCTATATATCTACCTACCTACCTATCTGTATCTATCAATCTACCTACCTACCTATCTCTATCTATCTACCTACCTACCTACCTATCTCTATCTATCTATCTACCTACCTACCTATCTCTATCTATCAATCTACCTACCTACCTATCTGTATCTATCTATCTACCTACCTACCTATCTGTATCTATCAATCTACCTACCTACCTATCTGTATCTATCAATCTACCTACCTACCTATCTGTATCTGTCAATCTACCTATCTACATATCTGTATCTATCTATCTACCTACCTACCTATCTGTATCTATCAATCTACATACCTACCTATCTCTATCTATCAATCTACCTACCTACCTATCTGTATCTATCTATCTACCTACCTACCTATCTGTATCTATCAATCTACCTACCTACCTATCTCTATCTATCTATCTACCTACCTACATATCTGTATCTATATATCTACCTACCTACCAATCTCTATCTATCTATCTATCTACCTACCTACCTATCTCTATCTATCTATCTACCTACCTACCTATCTCTATCTATCTACCTACCTACCTACCTATCTGTATCTATCATACCTACCTACCTATCTCTATCTATCTACCTACCTACCTACCTATCTCTATCTATCTATCTACCTACCTACCTATCTCTATCTATCAATGTACCTACCTACCTATCTCTATCTATCAATCTACCTACCTACCTATCTGTATCTATCTATCTACCTACCTACCTATCTGTATCTATCAATCTACCTACCTACCTATCTCTATCTATCTATCTACCTACCTACATATCTGTATCTATATATCTACCTACCTACCTATCTGTATCTATCTATCTACCTATCTACCTATCTCTATCTATCAATCTACCTACCTACCTATCTCTATATATCAATCTACCTACGTACCTATCTGTATCTATCTATCTACCTACCTACCTATCTGTATCTATCAATCTACCTACCTACCTATCTCTATCTATCAATCTACCTACCTACCTATCTCTATCTATCTACCTACCTACCTACCTATCTCTATCTATCAATCTACCTACCTACCTACCTATCTCTATCTATCTATCTACCTACCTACCTATCTCTATCTATCAGTCTACCTACCTACCTATCTCTATCTATCTATCCACCTACCTACATATCTGAATCTATATATCTACCTACCTACCTATCTATCTACCTATCTACCTATCTCTATCTATCAATCTAGCTACCTACCTATCTCTATCTATCAATCTACCTACCTACCTATCTGTATCTTTCTATCTACCTACCTACATATCTGTATCTATCTATCTACCTACCTACCTATCTGTATCTATCTATCTACCTATCTACCTATCTCTATCTATCAATCTACCTACCTACCTATCTGTATCTATCTATCTACCTACCTACCTATCTGTATCTATCTATCTACCTACCTATCTATCTCTATCTATCTATCTACCTACCTACCTATCTCTATCTATCTATCTACCTACCCACCTATCTCTATCTATCTATCTACCTACCTATCTGTATCTATCTATCTACCTATCTACCTATCTCTATCTATCTATCTACCTACCTACCTATCTCTATCTATCAATCTACCTACCTACCTATCTCTATCTATCTACCTACCTACCTACCTATCTCTATCTATCTATTTACCTACCTACCTATCTCTATCTATCAATGTACCTACCTACCTATCTCTATCTATCAATCTACCTACCTACCTATCTGTATCTATCTATCTACCTACCTACCTATCTGTATCTATCAATCTACCTACCTACCTATCTCTATCTATCTATCTACCTACCTACATATCTGTATCTATATATCTACCTACCTACCTATCTGTATCTATCTATCTACCTATCTACCTATCTCTATCTATCAATCTACCTACCTACCTATCTCTATATATCAATCTACCTACCTACCTATCTGTATCTATCTATCTACCTACCTACCTATCTGTATCTATCAATCTACCTACCTACCTATCTCTATCTATCAATCTACCTACCTACCTATCTCTATCTATCTACCTACCTACCTACCTACCTACCTATCTCTATCTATCAATCTACCTACCTACCTATCTCTACCTATCTATCTACCTACCTACCTATCTCTATCTATCAGTCTACCTACCTACCTATCTCTATCTAGCTATCCACCTACCTACATATCTGAATCTATATATCTACCTACCTACCTATCTGTATCTATCTATCTACCTATCTACCTATCTCTATCTATCAATCTACCTACCTACCTATCTCTATCTATCTATCTACCTACCTACCTATCTCTATCTATCAGTCTACCTACCTACCAATCTCTATCTATCTATCCACCTACCTACATATCTGAATCTATATATCTACCTACCTACCTATCTGTATCTATCTATCTACCTATCTACCTATCTCTATCTATCAATCTACCTACCTACCTATCTCTATCTATCAATCTACCTACCTACCTATCTGTATCTTTCTATCTACCTACCTACATATCTGTATCTATCTATCTACCTACCTACCTATCTGTATCTATCTATCTACCTATCTACCTATCTCTATCTATCAATCTACCTACCTACCTATCTGTATCTATCTATCTACCTACCTACCTATCTGTATCTATCTATCTACCTACCGATCTATCTCTATCTATCTATCTACCTACCTACCTATCTCTATCTATCTATCTACCTACCCACCTATCTCTATCTATCTATCTACCTACCTACCTATCTGTATCTATCTATCTACCTATCTACCTATCTCTATCTATCTATCTACCTACCTACCTATCTCTATCTATCTATCTACCTACCTACCTATCTGTATCTATCATACCTACCTACCTATCTCTATCTATCTACCTACCTACCTACCTATCTCTATCTATCTATCTACCTACCTACCTATCTGTATCTATCAATCTACCTACCTACCTATCTCTATCTATCAATCTACCTACCTACCTATCTCTATCTACCTACCTACCTACCTACCTATCTCTATCTATCAATCTACCTACCTACATATCTCTATCTATCTATCTACCTACCTACCTATCTCTATCTATCAGTCTACCTACCTACCTATCTCTATCTATCTATCCACCTACCTACATATCTGAATCTATATATCTACCTACCTACCTATCTGTATCTATCTAACTACCTATCTACCTATCTCTATCTATCAATCTACCTACCTTCCTATCTCTATCTATCAATCTACATACCTACCTATCTGTATCTTTCTATCTACCTACCTACATATCTGTATCTATCTATCTACCTACCTACCTATCTCTATCTATCTATCTACCTACCTACCTATCTCTATCTATCTATCTACCTACCTACCTATCTGTATCTATCAATCTACCTACCTACCTATCTGTATTTATCTATCTACCTACATATCTGTATCTATCTACCTACCTACCTACGTATCTCTATCTATCTATCTACCTACCTACCTATCTCTATCTATCAATCTACCTACCTACCTACCTATCTCTATCTATCTATCTACCTATCTACCTATCTCTATCTATCAATCTACCTACCTACCTATCTCTATCTACCAATCTACCTACCTACCTATCTGTATCTATCTACCTACCTACCTATCTCTATCTATCTATCTACCTACCTACCTATCTGTATCTATCAATCTACCTACCTACCTATCTCTATCTATCTATCTACGAACCCACCTATCTGTATTTATCTATCTACCTACCTATCTGTATCTATCTATCTACCTATCTACCTATCTCTATCTATCAATCTACCTACCTACCTATCTCTATCTATCTATCTACCTACCCACCTATCTGTATTTATCTATCTACCTACCTATCTCTATCTATCAATCTACCTACCTACCTATCTGTATCTATCTATCTACCTATCTACCTATCTCTATCTATCAATCTACCTACCTACCTATCTGTATCTATCTATCTACCTACATACCTATCTCTATCTATCAATCTACCTACCTACCTATCTCTATCTATCAATCTACCTACCTACCTATCTCTATCTATCAATCTACCTACCTACCTATCTGTATCTATCTATCTACCTACCTACCTATCTGTATCTATCAATCTACCTACCTACCTATCTCTATCTATCAATCTACCTACCTACCTATCTCTATCTATCTACCTACCTACCTACCTATCTCTATCTATCAATCTACCTACCTACATATCTGTATCTATATATCTACCTACCTACCTATCTGTATCTATCTATCTACCTATCTACCTATCTCTATCTATCAATCTACCTACCTACCTATCTCTATATATCAATCTACCTACCTACCTATCTGTATCTATCTATCTACCTACCTACCTATCTGTATCTATCAATCTACCTACCTACCTATCTCTATCTATCAATCTACCTACCTACCTATCTCTATCTATCTACCTACCTACCTACCTATCTCTATCTATCAATCTACCTACCTACCTATCTCTACCTATCTATCTACCTACCTACCTATCTCTATCTATCAGTCTACCTACCTACCTATCTCTATCTAGCTATCCACCTACCTACATATCTGAATCTATATATCTACCTACCTACCTATCTGTATCTATCTATCTACCTATCTACCTATCTCTATCTATCAATCTACCTACCTACCTATCTCTATCTATCTATCTACCTACCTACCTATCTCTATCTATCAGTCTACCTACCTACCTATCTCTATCTATCTATCCACCTACCTACATATCTGAATCTATATATCTACCTACCTACCTATCTGTATCTATCTATCTACCTATCTACCTATCTCTATCTATCAATCTACCTACCTACCTATCTCTATCTATCAATCTACCTACCTGCCTATCTGTATCTTTCTATCTACCTACCTACATATCTGTATCTATCTATCTACCTACCTACCTATCTGTATCTATCTATCTACCTATCTACCTATCTCTATCTATCAATCTACCTACCTACCTATCTGTATCTATCTATCTACCTACCTACCTATCTGTATCTATCTATCTACCTACCTATCTATCTCTATCTATCTATCTACCTACCTACCTATCTCTATCTATCTATCTACCTACCCACCTATCTCTATCTATCTATCTACCTACCTACCTATCTGTAACTATCTATCTACCTATCTACCTATCTCTATCTATCTATCTACCTACCTACCTATCTCTATCTATCTACCTACCTACCTATCTGTATCTATCATACCTACCTACCTATCTCTATCTATCTACCTACCTACCTACCTATCTCTATCTATCTATCTACCTACCTACCTATCTCTATCTATCAAAGTACCTACCTACCTATCTCTATCTATCTATCTATCTACCTACATATCTGTATCTATATATCTACCTACCTACCTATCTGTATCTATCTATCTACCTATCTACCTATCTCTATCTATCAATCTACCTACCTACCTATCTCTATCTATCAATCTACCTACCTACCTATCTGTATCTATCTATCTACCTACCTACCTATCTGTATCTATCAATCTACCTACCTACCTATCTCTATCTATCAATCTACCTACCTACCTATCTCTATCTATCTACCTACCTACCTACCTATCTCTATCTATCAATCTACCTACCTACATATCTCTATCTATCTATCTACCTACCTACCTATCTCTATCTATCAGTCTACCTACCTACCTATCTCTATCTATCTATCCACCTACCTACATATCTGAATCTCTATATCTACCTACCTACCTATCTGTATCTATCTATCTACCTATCTACCTATCTCTATCTATCAATCTACCTACCTTCCTATCTCTATCTATCAATCTACCTACCTACCTATCTGTATCTTTCTATCTACCTACCTACATATCTGTATCTATCTATCTACCTACCTACCTATCTCTATCTATCTATCTACCTACCTACCTATCTCTATCTATCTATCTACCTACCTACCTATCTGTATCTATCAATCTACCTACCTACCTATCTGTATTTATCTATCTACCTACATATCTGTATCTATCTACCTACCTACCTACGTATCTCTATCTATCTATCTACCTACCTACCTATCTCTATCTATCAATCTACCTACCTACCTACCTATCTCTATCTATCTATCTACCTATCTACCTATCTCTATCTATCAATCTACCTACCTACCTATCTCTATCTATCAATCTACCTACCTACCTATCTGTATCTATCTACCTACCTACCTATCTCTATCTATCTATCTACCTACCTACCTATCTGTATCTATCAATCTACCTACCTACCTATCTCTATCTATCTATCTACGAACCCACCTATCTGTATTTATCTATCTACCTACCTATCTGTATCTATCTATCTACCTATCTACCTATCTCTATCTATCAATCTACCTACCTACCTATCTCTATCTATCTATCTACCTACCCACCTATCTGTATTTATCTATCTACCTACCTATCTCTATCTATCAATCTACCTACCTACCTATCTGTATCTATCTATCTACCTATCTACCTATCTCTATCTATCAATCTACCTACCTACCTATCTCTATCTATCTATCTACCTACATACCTATCTCTATCTATCAATCTACCTACCTACCTATCTCTATCTATCAATCTACCTACCTACCTATCTCTATCTATCAATCTACCTACCTACCTATCTGTATCTATCTATCTACCTACCTACCTATCTGTATCTATCAATCTACCTACCTACCTATCTCTATCTATCAATCTACCTACCTACCTATCTCTATCTATCTACCTACCTACCTACCTATCTCTATCTATCAATCTACCTACCTACATATCTCTATCTATCTATCTACCTACCTACCTATCTCTATCTATCAGTCTACCTACCTACCTATCTCTATCTATCTATCCACCTACCTACATATCTGAATCTCTATATCTACCTACCTTCCTATCTGTATCTATCTATCTACCTATCTACCTATCTCTATCTATCAATCTACCTACCTTCCTATCTCTATCTATCAATCTACCTACATACCTATCTGTATCTATCAATCTACCTACCTACCTATCTCTATCTATCAATCTACCTACCTACCTATCTCTATCTATCTATCTACGAACCCACCTATCTGTATTTATCTATCTACCTACCTATCTGTATCTATCTATCTATCTACCTATCTACCTATCTCTATCTATCAATCTACCTACCTACCTATCTCTATCTATCTATCTACCTACCCACCTATCTGTATTTATCTATCTACCTACCTATCTCTATCTATCAATCTATCTACCTACCTATCTGTATCTATCTATCTACCTATCTACCTATCTCTATCTATCAATCTACCTACCTACCTATCTGTATCTATCTATCTACCTACATACCTATCTCTATCTATCAATCTACCTACCTACCTATCTCTATCTATCAATCTACCTACCTACCTATCTCTATCTATCAATCTACCTACCTACCTATCTCTATCTATCTACCTACCTACCTACCTATCTCTATCTATCAATCTACCTACCTACATATCTGTATCTATATATCTACCTACCTACCTATCTGTATCTATCTATCTACCTATCTACCTAT
Source organism: Crotalus helleri (assembly GCA_024509115.1). NCBI lineage: Eukaryota > Metazoa > Chordata > Lepidosauria > Squamata > Viperidae > Crotalus > Crotalus helleri. Next base: position 889,700 of record JAKSXO010000103.1, read on the forward strand.
CTCTATCTATCAATCTACCTACCTACCTATCTCTATATATCAATCTACCTACCTACCTATCTGTATCTATCTATCTACCTACCTACCTATCTGTATCTATCAATCTACCTACCTACCTATCTCTATCTATCAATCTACCTACCTACCTATCTCTATCTATCTACCTACCTACCTACCTATCTCTACCTATCAATCTACCTACCTACCTATCTCTACCTATCTATCTACCTACCTACCTATCTCTATCTATCAGTCTACCTACCTACCTATCTCTATCTAGCTATCCACCTACCTACATATCTGAATCTATATATCTACCTACCTACCTATCTGTATCTATCTATCTACCTACCTACCTATCTGTATCTATCAATCTACCTACCTACCTATCTCTATCTATCAATCTACCTACCTACCTATCTCTATCTATCTACCTACCTACCTACCTATCTCTATCTATCAATCTACCTACCTACCTATCTCTATCTATCTATCTACCTATCTACCTATCTCTATCTATCAGTCTACCTACCTACCTATCTGTATCTATCTATCTAGCTACCTACCTATCTCTATCTATCTACCTACCTACCTACCTATCTGTATCTATCTATCTACCTATCTACCTATCTCTATCTATCAATCTACCTACCTTCCTATCTCTATCTATCAATCTACCTACCTACCTATCTGTATCTTTCTATCTACCTACCTACATATCTGTATCTATCTATCTACCTACCTACCTATCTCTATCTATCTATCTACCTACCTACCTATCTCTATCTATCTATCTACCTACCTACCTATCTGTATCTATCAATCTACCTACCTACCTATCTGTATTTATCTATCTACCTACATATCTGTATCTATCTACCTACCTACCTACGTATCTCTATCTATCTATCTACCTACCTACCTATCTCTATCTATCAATCTACCTACCTACCTACCTATCTCTATCTATCTATCTACCTATCTACCTATCTCTATCTATCAATCTACCTACCTACCTATCTCTATCTATCAATCTACCTACCTACCTATCTGTATCTATCTACCTACCTACCTATCTCTATCTATCTATCTACCTACCTACCTATCTGTATCTATCAATCTACCTACCTACCTATCTCTATCTATCTATCTACGAACCCACCTATCTGTATTTATCTATCTACCTACCTATCTGTATCTATCTATCTACCTATCTACCTATCTCTATCTATCAATCTACCTACCTACCTATCTCTATCTATCTATCTACCTACCCACCTATCTGTATTTATCTATCTACCTACCTATCTCTATCTATCAATCTACCTACCTACCTATCTGTATCTATCTATCTACCTATCTACCTATCTCTATCTATCAATCTACCTACCTACCTATCTGTATCTATCTATCTACCTACATACCTATCTGTATCTATCAATCTACCTACCTACCTATCTCTATCTATCAATCTACCTACCTACCTATCTCTATCTATCTACCTACCTACCTACCTATCTCTACCTATCAATCTACCTACCTACCTATCTCTACCTATCTATCTACCTACCTACCTATCTCTATCTATCAGTCTACCTACCTACCTATCTCTATCTAGCTATCCACCTACCTACATATCTGAATCTATATATCTACCTACCTACCTATCTGTATCTATCTATCTACCTACCTACCTATCTGTATCTATCAATCTACCTACCTACCTATCTCTATCTATCAATCTACCTACCTACCTATCTCTATCTATCTACCTACCTACCTACCTATCTCTATCTATCAATCTACCTACCTACCTATCTCTATCTATCTATCTACCTATCTACCTATCTCTATCTATCAGTCTACCTACCTACCTATCTGTATCTATCTATCTAGCTACCTACCTATCTCTATCTATCTACCTACCTACCTACCTATCTGTATCTATCTATCTACCTATCTACCTATCTCTATCTATCAATCTACCTACCTTCCTATCTCTATCTATCAATCTACCTACCTACCTATCTGTATCTTTCTATCTACCTACCTACATATCTGTATCTATCTATCTACCTACCTACCTATCTCTATCTATCTATCTACCTACCTACCTATCTCTATCTATCTATCTACCTACCTACCTATCTGTATCTATCAATCTACCTACCTACCTATCTGTATTTATCTATCTACCTACATATCTGTATCTATCTACCTACCTACCTACGTATCTCTATCTATCTATCTACCTACCTACCTATCTCTATCTATCAATCTACCTACCTACCTACCTATCTCTATCTATCTATCTACCTATCTACCTATCTCTATCTATCAATCTACCTACCTACCTATCTCTATCTATCAATCTACCTACCTACCTATCTGTATCTATCTACCTACCTACCTATCTCTATCTATCTATCTACCTACCTACCTATCTGTATCTATCAATCTACCTACCTACCTATCTCTATCTATCTATCTACGAACCCACCTATCTGTATTTATCTATCTACCTACCTATCTGTATCTATCTATCTACCTATCTACCTATCTCTATCTATCAATCTACCTACCTACCTATCTCTATCTATCTATCTACCTACCCACCTATCTGTATTTATCTATCTACCTACCTATCTCTATCTATCAATCTACCTACCTACCTATCTGTATCTATCTATCTACCTATCTACCTATCTCTATCTATCAATCTACCTACCTACCTATCTGTATCTATCTATCTACCTACATACCTATCTCTATCTATCAATCTACCTACCTACCTATCTCTATCTATCAATCTACCTACCTACCTATCTCTATCTATCAATCTACCTACCTACCTATCTGTATCTATCTATCTACCTACCTACCTATCTGTATCTATCAATCTACCTACCTACCTATCTCTATCTATCAATCTACCTACCTACCTATCTCTATCTATCTACCTACCTACCTACCTATCTCTATCTATCAATCTACCTACCTACATATCTCTATCTATCTATCTACCTACCTACCTATCTCTATCTATCAGTCTACCTACCTACCTATCTCTATCTATCTATCCACCTACCTACATATCTGAATCTCTATATCTACCTACCTACCTATCTGTATCTATCTATCTACCTATCTACCTATCTCTATCTATCAATCTACCTACCTTCCTATCTCTATCTATCAATCTACCTACCTACCTATCTGTATCTTTCTATCTACCTACCTACATATCTGTATCTATCTATCTACCTACCTACCTATCTCTATCTATCTATCTATCTACCTACCTACCTACCTATCTCTATCTATCTATCTACCTACCTACCTATCTGTATCTATCAATCTACCTACCTACCTATCTGTATTTATCTATCTACCTACATATCTGTATCTATCTACCTACCTACCTACGTATCTCTATCTATCTATCTACCTACCTACCTATCTCTATCTATCAATCTACCTACCTACCTACCTATCTCTATCTATCTATCTACCTATCTACCTATCTCTATCTATCAATCTACCTACCTACCTATCTCTATCTATCAATCTACCTACCTACCTATCTGTATCTATCTACCTACCTACCTATCTCTATCTATCTATCTACCTACCTACCTATCTGTATCTATCAATCTACCTACCTACCTATCTCTATCTATCTATCTACGAACCCACCTATCTGTATTTATCTATCTACCTACCTATCTGTATCTATCTATCTACCTATCTACCTATCTCTATCTATCAATCTACCTACCTACCTATCTCTATCTATCTATCTACCTACCCACCTATCTGTATTTATCTATCTACCTACCTATCTCTATCTATCAATCTACCTACCTACCTATCTGTATCTATCTATCTACCTATCTACCTATCTCTATCTATCAATCTACCTACCTACCTATCTCTATCTATCTATCTACCTACATACCTATCTCTATCTATCAATCTACCTACCTACCTATCTCTATCTATCAATCTACCTACCTACCTATCTCTATCTATCAATCTACCTACCTACCTATCTGTATCTATCTATCTACCTACCTACCTATCTGTATCTATCAATCTACCTACCTACCTATCTCTATCTATCAATCTACCTACCTACCTATCTCTATCTATCTACCTACCTACCTACCTATCTCTATCTATCAATCTACCTACCTACATATCTCTATCTATCTATCTACCTACCTACCTATCTCTATCTATCAGTCTACCTACCTACCTATCTCTATCTATCTATCCACCTACCTACATATCTGAATCTCTATATCTACCTACCTACCTATCTGTATCTATCTATCTACCTATCTACCTATCTCTATCTATCAATCTACCTACCTTCCTATCTCTATCTATCAATCTACCTACCTACCTATCTGTATCTTTCTATCTACCTACCTACATATCTGTATCTATCTATCTACCTACCTACCTATCTCTATCTATCTATCTACCTACCTACCTATCTCTATCTATCTATCTACCTACCTACCTATCTGTATCTATCAATCTACCTACCAACCTATCTGTATTTATCTATCTACCTACATATCTGTATCTATCTACCTACCTACCTACCTATCTCTATCTATCTATCTACCTATCTACCTATCTCTATCTATCAATCTACCTACCTACCTATCTCTATCTATCAATCTACCTACCTACCTATCTGTATCTATCTACCTACCTACCTATCTCTATCTATCTATCTACCTACCTACCTATCTGTATCTATCAATCTACCTACCTACCTATCTCTATCTATCTATCTATGAACCCACCTATCTGTATTTATCTATCTACCTACCTATCTGTATCTATCTATCTACCTATCTACCTATCTCTATCTATCAATCTACCTACCTACCTATCTCTCTCTATCTATCTACCTACCCACCTATCTGTATTTATCTATCTACCTACCTATCTCTATCTATCAATCTACCTACCTACCTATCTGTATCTATCTATCTACCTATCTACCTATCTCTATCTATCTATCTACCTACCCACCTATCTGTATTTATCTATCTACCTACATATCTGTATCTATATATCTACCTACCTACCTATCTCTATCTATTTATCTACCTACCTACCTATCTCTATCTATCAATCTACCTACCTACCTATCTGTATCTATCTATCTACCTACCTACCTATCTGTATCTATCTATCTACCTACCTATCTATCTCTATCTATCTATCTACCTACCTACCTATCTCTATCTATCTATCTACCTACCCACCTATCTCTATCTATCTATCTACCTACCTACCTATCTGTATCTATCTATCTACCTACCTACATATCTGTATCTATATATCTACCTACCTACCTATCTGTATCTATCTATCTACCTATCTACCTATCTCTCTCTATCAATCTACCTACCTACCTATCTGTATCTATCTATCTAGCTACCTACCTATCTCTATCTATCTACCTACCTACCTACCTATCTCTATCTATCAATCCACCTACCTACCTATCTCTATCTATCTACCTACCTACCTATCTCTATCTATCTATCTACCTACCTACCTATCTGTCTCTATCAATCTACCTACCTACCTATCTATCTCTATCTATCTATCTACCTACCTACATATCTGTATCTATCTATCTACCTATCTACCTATCTCTATCTATCAATCTACCTACCTACCTATCTGTATCTATCTATCTAGCTACCTACCTATCTCTATCTATCAATCTACCTACCCACCTATCTCTATCTATCAATCTACCTACCTCCCTATCTCTCTCTATCTACCTACCTACCTATCTCTATCTATCTATCTACCTACCTACCTATCTGTCTCTATCAATCTACCTACCTACCTATCTATCTCTATCTATCTATCTACCTACCTACCTACCTATCTCTATCTATCTACCTACCTACCTATCTCTATCTATCAATCTACCTACCTACCTATCTATATCTATCTATCTATCTATCTACCTACCTACCTACCTATCTCTATCTATCTACCTACCTACCTATCTCTATCTATCAATCTACCTACCCACCTATCTGTATCTATCTACCTACCAACCTATCTGTTTCTATGAATCTACCTACCTACCTATCTGTATCTATATATCTACCTACCTACCTATCTGTATCTATCAATCTACCTACCTACCTATTTCTATCTATCTACCTACCTACCTACCTATCTCTATCTATCAATCTACCTACCTACCTATCTGTATCTATCTACCTACATACCTATCTGTATCTATCAATCTACCTATCTACCTATCTCTATCTATCAATCTACCTACCTACCTATCTCTATCTATCTATCTACGAACCCACCTATCTGTATTTATCTATCTACCTACCTATCTGTATCTATCTATCTACCTATCTACCTATCTCTATCTATCAATCTACCTACCTACCTATCTCTATCTATCTATCTACCTACCCACCTATCTGTATTTATCTATCTACCTATCTACCTATCTCTATCTATCAATCTACCTACCTACCTATCTGTATCTATCTATCTACCTACATACCTATCTCTATCTATCAATCTACCTACCTACCTATCTCTATCTATCAATCTACCTACCTACCTATCTCTATCTATCAATCTACCTACCTACCTATCTCTATCTATCTACCTACCTACCTACCTATCTCTATCTATCAATCTACCTACCTACATATCTGTATCTATATATCTACCTACCTACCTATCTGTATCTATCTATCTACCTATCTACCTATCTCTATCTATCAATCTACCTACCTACCTATCTCTATATATCAATCTACCTACCTACCTATCTGTATCTATCTATCTACCTACCTACCTATCTGTATCTATCAATCTACCTACCTACCTATCTCTATCTATCAATCTACCTACCTACCTATCTCTATCTATCTACCTACCTACCTACCTATCTCTACCTATCAATCTACCTACCTACCTATCTCTACCTATCTATCTACCTACCTACCTATCTCTATCTATCAGTCTACCTACCTACCTATCTCTATCTAGCTATCCACCTACCTACATATCTGAATCTATATATCTACCTACCTACCTATCTGTATCTATCTATCTACCTACCTACCTATCTGTATCTATCAATCTACCTACCTACCTATCTCTATCTATCAATCTACCTACCTACCTATCTCTATCTATCTACCTACCTACCTACCTATCTCTATCTATCAATCTACCTACCTACCTATCTCTATCTATCTATCTACCTATCTACCTATCTCTATCTATCAGTCTACCTACCTACCTATCTGTATCTATCTATCTAGCTACCTACCTATCTCTATCTATCTACCTACCTACCTACCTATCTGTATCTATCTACCTATCTACCTATCTCTATCTATCAATCTACCTACCTTCCTATCTCTATCTATCAATCTACCTACCTACCTATCTGTATCTTTCTATCTACCTACCTACATATCTGTATCTATCTATCTACCTACCTACCTATCTCTATCTATCTATCTACCTACCTACCTATCTCTATCTATCTATCTACCTACCTACCTATCTGTATCTATCAATCTACCTACCTACCTATCTGTATTTATCTATCTACCTACATATCTGTATCTATCTACCTACCTACCTATCTCTATCTATCTATCTACCTACCTACCTATCTGTATCTATCAATCTACCTACCTACCTATCTCTATCTATCTATCTACGAACCCACCTATCTGTATTTATCTATCTACCTACCTATCTGTATCTATCTATCTACCTATCTACCTATCTCTATCTATCAATCTACCTACCTACCTATCTCTATCTATCTATCTACCTACCCACCTATCTGTATTTATCTATCTACCTACCTATCTCTATCTATCAATCTACCTACCTACCTATCTGTATCTATCTATCTACCTATCTACCTATCTCTATCTATCAATCTACCTACCTACCTATCTGTATCTATCTATCTACCTACATACCTATCTCTATCTATCAATCTACCTACCTACCTATCTCTATCTATCAATCTACCTACCTACCTATCTCTATCTATCAATCTACCTACCTACCTATCTGTATCTATCTATCTACCTACCTACCTATCTGTATCTATCAATCTACCTACCTACCTATCTCTATCTATCAATCTACCTACCTACCTATCTCTATCTATCTACCTACCTACCTACCTATCTCTATCTATCAATCTACCTACCTACATATCTCTATCTATCTATCTACCTACCTACCTATCTCTATCTATCAGTCTACCTACCTACCTATCTCTATCTATCTATCCACCTACCTACATATCTGAATCTCTATATCTACTTACCTACCTATCTGTATCTATCTATCTACCTATCTACCTATCTCTATCTATCAATCTACCTACCTTCCTATCTCTATCTATCAATCTACCTACCTACCTATCTGTTTCTTTCTATCTACCTACCTACATATCTGTATCTATCTATCTACCTACCTACCTATCTCTATCTATCTATCTACCTACCTACCTATCTCTATCTATCTATCTACCTACCTACCTATCTGTATCTATCAATCTACCTACCTACCTATCTGTATTTATCTATCTACCTACATATCTGTATCTATCTACCTACCTACCTACCTATCTCTATCTATCTAGCTACCTATCTACCTATCTCTATCTATCAATCTACCTACCTACCTATCTCTATCTATCAATCTACCTACCTACCTATCTGTATCTATCTACCTACCTACCTATCTCTATCTATCTATCTACCTACCTACCTATCTGTATCTATCAATCTACCTACCTACCTATCTCTATCTATCTATCTATGAACCCACCTATCTGTATTTATCTATCTACCTACCTATCTGTATCTATCTATCTACCTATCTACCTATCTCTATCTATCAGTCTACCTACCTACCTATCTCTATCTATCTATCTACCTACCCACCTATCTGTATTTATCTATCTACCTACCTATCTCTATCTATCAATATACCTACCTACCTATCTGTATCTATCTATCTACCTATCTACCTATCTCTTTCTATCAATCTACCTACCTACCTATCTGTATCTATCTATCTACCTACATACCTATCTCTATCTATCAATCTACCTACCTACCTATCTCTATCTATCAATCTACCTACCTACCTATCTCTATCTATCAATCTACCTACCTACCTATCTGTATCTATCTATCTACCTACCTACATATCTGTATCTATCTATCTACCTACCTACCTATCTGTATCTATCTATCTACCTATCTACCTATCTCTATCTATCAATCTACCTACCTACCTATCTCTATCTATCTATCTACCTACCCACCTATCTGTATTTATCTATCTACCTACATATCTGTATCTATATATCTACCTACCTACCTATCTCTATCTATTTATCTACCTACCTACCTATCTCTATCTATCAATCTACCTACCTACCTATCTGTATCTATCTATCTACCTACCTACCTATCTGTATCTATCTATCTACCTACCTATCTATCTCTATCTATCTATCTATCTACCTACCTACCTATCTCTATCTATCTATCTACCTACCCACCTATCTCTATCTATCTATCTACCTACCTACCTATCTGTATCTATCTATCTACCTACCTACATATCTGTATCTATATATCTACCTACCTACCTATCTGTATCTATCTATCTACCTATCTACCTATCTCTATCTATCAATCTACCTACCTACCTATCTGTATCTATCTATCTAGCTACCTACCTATCTCTATCTATCTACCTACCTACCTACCTATCTCTATCTATCAATCCACCTACCTACCTATCTCTATCTATCTACCTACCTACCTATCTCTATCTATCTATCTACCTACCTACCTATCTGTCTCTATCAATCTACCTACCTACCTATCTATCTCTATCTATCTATCTACCTACCTACATATCTGTATCTATCTATCTACCTATCTACCTATCTCTATCTATCAATCTACCTACCTACCTATCTGTATCTATCTATCTAGCTACCTACCTATCTCTATCTATCAATCTACCTACCCACCTATCTCTATCTATCAATCTACCTACCTCCCTATCTCTCTCTATCTACCTACCTACCTATCTCTATCTATCTATCTACCTACCTACCTATCTGTCTCTATCAATCTACCTACCTACCTATCTATCTCTATCTATCTATCTACCTACCTAACTACCTATCTCTATCTATCTACCTACCTACCTATCTCTATCTATCAATCTACCTACCTACCTATCTATCTCTATCTATCTATCTATCTACCTACCTACCTACCTATCTCTATCTATCTACCTACCTACCTATCTCTATCTATCAATCTACCTACCCACCTATCTGTATCTATCTACCTACCAACCTATCTGTTTCTATGAATCTACCTACCTACCTATCTGTATCTATATATCTACCTACCTACCTATCTGTATCTATCAATCTACCTACCTACCTATTTCTATCTATCTACCTACCTACCTACCTATCTCTATCTATCAATCTACCTACCTACCTATCTGTATCTATCTACCTACATACCTATCTGTATCTATCAATCTACCTACCTACCTATCTCTATCTATCAATCTACCTACCTACCTATCTGTATCTATCTATCTACCTACCTACCTATCTGTATCTATCAATCTACCTACCTATCTGTATCTATCAATCTACCTACCTACATATCTGTATCTATCTATCTACCTACCTACCTATCTGTATCTATCAATCTACCTACCTACCTATCTCTATCTATCAATCTACCTACCTACCTATCTGTATCTATCTATCTACCTACCTACCTATCTGTATCTATCAATCTACCTACCTACCTATCTCTATCTATCTATCTACCTACCCACCTATCTGTATTTATCTATCTACCTACCTATCTCTATCTATCAATCTACCTACCTACCTATCTCTATCTATCTATCTATCTACCTATCTTCCTATCTCTATGTATCAATCTACCTACCTACCTATCTCTATCTATCAATCTACCTACCTACCTATCTGTATCTATCTATCTACCTACCTACCTATCTGTATCTATCTACCTACCTACCTATCTCTATCTATCTATCTATCTATCTATCTACCTACCTACCTATCTCTATCTATCTATCTACCTACCTACATATCTGTATCTATATATCTACCTACCTACCTATCTGTATCTATCTATCTACCTATCTACCTATCTCTATCTATCTATCAATCTACCTACCTACCTATCTCTATCTATCTATCTACCTACCCACCTATCTGTAAATATCTATCTACCTACCTATCTCTATCTATCAGTCGACCTACCTACCTATCTGTATCTATCTATCTATCTACCTATCTCTATCTATCAATCTACCTACCTACCTATCTGTATCTATCAATCTACCTACCTACCTATCTCTATCTATCAATCTACCTACCTACCTATCTCTATCTATCAATCTACATACCTACCTATCTGTATCTATCTATCTACCTACCTACATATCTGTATCTATCTATCTACCTACCTACCTATCTGTATCTATCTATCTACCTATCTCTATCTATCAATCTACCTACCTACCTATCTCTTTCTATCTATCTATCTATCTATCTACCTACCCACCTATCTGTATTTATCTATCTACCTACATATCTGCATCTATATATCTACCTACCTACCTATCTCTATCTATCTACCTACCTACCTACCTACCTATCTCTATCTATCTATCTACCTACCTACCTATCTGTATCTATCTATCTACCTATCTACCTATCTCTATCTATCTATCTACCTACCTACCTATCTGTATCTATCTATCTAGCTACCTACCTATCTCTATCTATCTACCTACCTACCTACCTATCTCTATCTATCAATCTACCTACCTACCTATCTCTATCTATCTATCTACCTACCTACCTATCTCTATCTATCTATCTACCTACCTACCTATCTATCTCTATCTATCTATCTACCTACCTACCTACCTATCTCTATCTATCTACCTACCTACCTATCTCTATCTATCAATCTACCTACCTACCTATCTGTATCTATCTACCTACCTACCTATCTGTATCCATCAATCTACCTACCTACCTATCTGTATCTATCAATCTACCTACCTACCTATCTGTATCTGTCAATCTACCTACCTACATATCTGTATCTATCCATCTACCTGCCTACCTATCTGTATCTATCAATCTACCTACCTACCTATCTCTATCTATCAATCTACCTACCTACCTATCTGTATCTATCTATCTACCTACCTACCTATCTGTATCTATCAATCTACCTACCTACCTATCTCTATCTATCTATCTACCTACCTACATATCTGTATCTATATATCTAGATACCTACCAATCTCTATCTATCTATCTATCTACCTACCTACCTATCTCTATCTATCTATCTACCTACCTACCTATCTGTATTTATCTACCTACCTACCTATCTGTATCTATCTACATACCTACCTACGTATCTCTATCTATCTATCTATCTATCTATCTATCTATCTATCTATCTACCTACCTACCTATCTCTATCTATCAATCTACCTACCTACCTATCTCTATCTATCTATCTACATATCTACCTATCTCTATCTATCAATCTACCTACCTACCTATCTCTATCTATCAATCTACCTACCTACCTATCTGTATCTATCTATCTACCTACCTACCTATCTGTATCTATCAATCTACCTACCTACCTATCTCTATCTATCTATCTATCTACCTACCTACCTATCTGTATCTATCAATCTACCTACCTATCTCTATCTATCTATCTACCTACCTACCTATCTCTATCTATCAATCTACCTACCTACCTATCTGTATCTATCTATCTACCTATCTACCTATCTCTATCTATCAATCTACCTACCTACCTATCTCTATCTATCAATCTACCTACCTACCTATCTGTATCTATCTATCTACCTACATACCTATCTGTATCTATCTATCTACCTACCTACCTAACTCTATCTATCTATCTACCTACCTACCTATCTCTATCTATCAGTCTACCTACCTACCTATCTCTATCTATCTATCTACCTACCCACCTATCTCTATCTATCTATCTACCTACCTACCTATCTCTATCTATCTATCTACCTACCTACCTATCTCTATCTATCTATCTATCTATCTATCTATCTATCTACCTACCTATCTGTATCTATCAATCTAATTACCTACCTATCTGTATTTATCTATCTACCTACATATCTGTATCTATCTACCTACCTACCTACGTATCTCTATCTATCTACCTACCTACCTACCTATCTCTATCTATCAATCTACCTACCTACCTATCTGTATCTATCTATCTACCTATCTACCTATCTCTATCTATCAATCTACCTACCTACCTACCTATCTCTATCTATCTATCTACCTACCCACCTATCTGTATTTATCTATCTACCTACCTATCTCTATCTATCAATCTACCTACCTACCTATTTCTATCTATCTATCTATCTACCTACCTACCTATCTCTATCTATCAATCTACCTACCTACCTATCTCTATCTATCAATCTACCTACCTACCTATCTGTATCTATCTATCTACCTACCTACATATCTGTATCTATCTATCTACCTACCTACCTATCTGTATCTATCTATCTACCTATCTCTATCTATCAATCTACCTACCTACCTATCTCTATCTATCTATCTATCTACCTACCCACCTATCTGTATTTATCTATCTACCTACATATCTGCATCTATATATCTACCTACCTACCTATCTCTATCTATCTACCTACCTACCTACCTATCTCTATCTATCTATCTACCTACCTACCTATCTGTATCTATCAATCTACCTACCTATCTCTATCTATCTATCTACCTACCTACCTATCTCTATCTATCAATCTACCTACCTACCTATCTGTATCTATCTATCTACCTATCTACCTATCTCTATCTATCAATCTACCTACCTACCTATCTCTATCTATCTATCTACCTACCCACCTATCTGTATTTATCTATCTACCTACCTATCTCTGTCAATCTACCTACCTACCTATCTGTATCTATCTATCTACCTATCTACCTATCTCTATCTATCAATCTACCTACCTACCTATCTCTATCTATCAATCTACCTACCTACCTATCTGTATCTATCTATCTACCTACATACCTATCTGTATCTATCTATCTACCTACCTACCTAACTCTATCTATCTATCTACCTACCTACCTATCTCTGTCTATCAGTCTACCTACCTACCTATCTCTATCTATCTATCTACCTACCCACCTATCTCTATCTATCTATCTACCTACCTACCTATCTCTATCTATCTATCTACCTGCCTACCTATCTCTATCTATCTATCTATCTACCTACCTATCTGTATCTATCAATCTACCTACCTACCTATCTGTATTTATCTATCTACCTACATATCTGTATCTATCTACCTACCTACCTACGTATCTCTATCTATCTATCTACCTACCTACCTATCTCTATCTATCAATCTACCTACCTACCTATCTGTATCTATCTATCTACCTATCTACCTATCTCTATCTATCAATCTACCTACCTACCTATCTCTATCTATCTATCTACCTACCCACCTATCTGTATTTATCTATCTACCTACCTATCTCTATCTATCAATCTACCTACCTACCTATTTCTATCTATCTATCTACCTACCTACCTATCTCTATCTATCTATCTACCTACCTACCTATCTTTCTCTATCTATCTATCTATCTACCTACCTACCTACCTATCTCTATCTATCTACCTACCTACCTATCTCTATCTATCAATCTACCTACCTACCTATCTGTATCTATCTATCTACCTACCTACCTATCTGTATCTGTCAATCTACCTACCTACATATCTGTATCTATCTATCTACCTACCTACCTATCTGTATCTATCAATCTACCTACCTACCTATCTCTATCTATCAATCTACCTACCTACCTATCTGTATCTATCTATCTACCTACCTACCTATCTGTATCTATCAATCTACCTACCTACCTATCTCTATCTATCTATCTACCTACCTACATATCTGTATCTATATATCTAGCTACCTACCAATCTCTATCTATCTATCTACCTACCTACCTATCTCTATCTATCTATCTACCTACCTACCTATCTGTATCTATCTACCTACCTACCTACGTATCTCTATCTATCTATCTACCTACCTACCTATCTCTATCTATCAATCTACCTACCTACCTATCTCTATTTATCTATCTACATATCTACCTATCTCTATCTATCAATCTACCTACCTACCTATCTCTATCTATCAATCTACCTACCTACCTATCTGTATCTATCTATCTACCTACCTACCTATCTGTATCTATCAATCTACCTACCTACCTATCTCTATCTATCTATCTATCTACCTACCTACCTATCTGTATCTATCAATCTACCTACCTATCTCTATCTATCTATCTACCTACCTACCTATCTCTATCTATCAATCTACCTACCTACCTATCTGTGTCTATCTATCTACCTATCTACCTATCTTTATCTATCAATCTACCTACCTACCTATCTCTATCTATCTATCTACCTACCCACCTATCTGTATCTATCAATCTACCTACCTATCTCTATCTATCTATCTACCTACCTACCTATCTCTATCTATCAATCTACCTACCTACCTATCTGTATCTATCTATCTACCTATCTACCTATCTTTATCTATCAATCTACCTACCTACCTATCTCTATCTATCTATCTACCTACCCACCTATCTGTATTTATCTATCTACCTACCTATCTCTATCTGTCAATCTACCTACCTACCTATCTGTATCTATCTATCTACCTACATACCTATCTGTATCTATCTATCTACCTACCTACCTAACTCTATCTATCTATCTACCTACCTACCTATCTCTATCTATCAGTCTACCTACCTACCTATCTCTATCTATCTATCTACCTACCCACCTATCTCTATCTATCTATCTATCTATCTACCTACCTACCTATCTCTATCTATCTATCTACCTACCTACCTATCTCTATCTATCTATCTATCTACCTACCTATCTGTATCTATCAATCTACCTACCTACCTATCTGTATTTATCTATCTACCTACATATCTGTATCTATCTACCTACCTACCTACGTATCTCTATCTATCTATCTATCTATCTATCTACCTATCTCTATCTATTAATCTACCTACCTACCTATCTCTATCTATCTATCTACCTACCCACCTATCTGTATTTATCTATCTACCTACATATCTGTATCTATATATCTACCTACCTACCTATCTCTATCTACCTACCTACCTACCTATCTCTATCTATCAATCTACCTACCTACCTATCTGTATCTATCAATCTACCTACCTACCTATCTCTATCTATCTATCTATCTATCTACCTACCTACCTATCTGTATCTATCAATCTACCTACCTATCTCTATCTATCTATCTACCTACCTACCTATCTCTATCTATCAATCTACCTACCTACCTATCTGTATCTATCTATCTACCTATCTACCTATCTTTATCTATCAATCTACCTACCTACCTATCTCTATCTATCTATCTACCTACCCACCTATCTGTATTTATCTATCTACCTACCTATCTCTATCTGTCAATCTACCTATCTACCTATCTGTATCTATCTATCTACCTATCTACCTAACTCTATCTATCAATCTACCTACCTACCTATCTCTATCTATCAATCTACCTACCTACCTATCTGTATCTATCTATCTACCTACATACCTATCTGTATCTATCTATCTACCTACCTACCTAACTCTATCTATCTATCTACCTACCTACCTATCTCTATCTATCAGTCTACCTACCTACCTATCTCTATCTATCTATCTACCTACCCACCTATCTCTATCTATCTATCTACCTACCTACCTATCTCTATCTATCTATCTACCTACCTACCTATCTCTATCTATCTATCTATCTACCTACCTATCTGTATATATCAATCTACCTACCTACCTATCTGTATTTATCTATCTACCTACATATCTGTATCTATCTACCTACCTACCTACGTATCTCTATCTATCTATCTACCTATCTACCTATCTCTATCTATTAATCTACCTACCTACCTATCTCTATCTATCTATCTACCTACCCACCTATCTGTATTTATCTATCTACCTACATATCTGTATCTATATATCTACCTACCTACCTATCTCTATCTACCTACCTACCTACCTATCTCTATCTATCAATCTACCTACCTACCTATCTGTATCTATCTACCTACCTACCTACCTATCTGTATCTATCTATCTACCTACCTACATATCTTTATCTATATATCTACCTACCTACCTATCTGTATCTATCTATCTACCTATCTACCTATCTCTATCTATCAATCTACCTACCTTCCTATCTGTATCTATCTATCTAGCTACCTACCTATCTCTATCTATCTACCTACCTACCTACCTATCTCTATCTATCAATCTACCTACCTACCTATCTCTATCTATCTACCTACCTACCTATCTCTATCTATCTATCTACCTACCTACCTATCTGTCTCTATCAATCTACGTACCTACCTATCTATCTCTATCTATCTATCTACCTACCTACATATCTCTATCTATCAATCTACCTACCTACCTATCTGTATCTATCTATCTAGCTACCTACCTATCTCTATCTATCAATCTACCCACCTACCTATCTCTATCTATCAATCTACCTACCTACCTATCTCTATCTATCTACCTACCTACCTATCTCTATCTATCTATCTACCTACCTACCTATTTGTCTCTATCAATCTACCTACCTACCTATCTATCTCTATCTATCTATCTACCTACCTACCTGCCTATCTCTATCTATCTACCTACCTACCTATCTCTATCTATCAATCTACCTACCCACCTATCTGTATCTATCTACCTACCTACCTATCTGTATCTATGAATCTACCTACCTACCTATCTGTATCTATATATCTACCTACCTACCTATCTGTATCTATCAATCTACCTACCTACCTATTTCTATCTATCTACCTACCTACCTACCTATCTCTATCTATCAATCTACCTACCTACCTATCTGTATCTATCTACCTACCTACCTATCTGTATCTATCAATCTACCTACCTACCTATCTCTATCTATAAATCTACCTACCTACCTATCTGTATCTATCTATCTACCTACCTACCTATCTGTATCTATCAATCTACCTACCTACCTATCTCTATCTATCAATCTACCTACCTACCTATCTGTATCTATCAATCTACCTACCTACCTATCTCTATCTATCTATCTACCTACCTACCTATCTCTATCTATCTATCTACCTACCTACCTATCTTTCTCTATCTATCTATCTATCTACCTACCTACCTACCTATCTCTATCTATCTACCTACCTACCTATCTCTATCTATCAATCTACCTACCTACCTATCTGTATCTATCTATCTACCTACCTACCTATCTGTATCTGTCAATCTACCTACCTACATATCTGTATCTATCAATCTACCTACCTACCTATCTCTATCTATCAATCTACCTACCTACCTATCTGTATCTATCTATCTACCTACCTACCTATCTGTATCTATCAATCTACCTACCTACCTATCTCTATCTATCTATCTACCTACCTACATATCTGTATCTATATATCTAGCTACCTACCAATCTCTATCTATCTATCTACCTACCTACCTATCTCTATCTATCTATCTACCTACCTACCTATCTGTATCTATCTACCTACCTACCTACGTATCTCTATCTATCTATCTACCTACCTACCTATCTCTATCTATCAATCTACCTACCTACCTATCTCTATTTATCTATCTACATATCTACCTATCTCTATCTATCAATCTACCTACCTACCTATCTCTATCTATCAATCTACCTACCTACCTATCTGTATCTATCTATCTACCTACCTACCTATCTGTATCTATCAATCTACCTACCTACCTACCTATCTCTATCTATCTATCTATCTATCTACCTACCTACCTATCTGTATCTATCAATCTACCTACCTATCTCTATCTATCTATCTACCTACCTACCTATCTCTATCTATCAATCTACCTACCTACCTATCTGTATCTATCTATCTACCTATCTACCTATCTTTATCTATCAATCTACCTACCTACCTATCTCTATCTATCTATCTACCTACCCACCTATCTGTATCTATCAATCTACCTACCTATCTCTATCTATCTATCTACCTACCTACCTATCTCTATCTATCAATCTACCTACCTACCTATCTGTATCTATCTATCTACCTATCTACCTATCTTTATCTATCAATCTACCTACCTACCTATCTCTATCTATCTATCTACCTACCCACCTATCTGTATTTATCTATCTACCTACCTATCTCTATCTGTCAATCTACCTACCTACCTATCTGTATCTATCTATCTACCTACATACCTATCTGTATCTATCTATCTACCTACCTACCTAACTCTATCTATCTATCTACCTACCTACCTATCTCTATCTATCAGTCTACCTACCTACCTATCTCTATCTATCTATCTACCTACCCACCTATCTCTATCTATCTATCTATCTACCTACCTACCTATCTCTATCTATCTATCTACCTACCTACCTATCTCTATCTATCTATCTATCTACCTACCTATCTGTATCTATCAATCTACCTACCTACCTATCTGTATTTATCTATCTACCTACATATCTGTATCTATCTACCTACCTACCTACGTATCTCTATCTATCTATCTATCTATCTATCTATCTACCTATCTCTATCTATTAATCTACCTACCTACCTATCTCTATCTATCTATCTACCTACCCACCTATCTGTATTTATCTATCTACCTACATATCTGTATCTATATATCTACCTACCTACCTATCTCTATCTACCTACCTACCTACCTATCTCTATCTATCAATCTACCTACCTACCTATCTGTATCTATCAATCTACCTACCTACCTATCTCTATCTATCTATCTATCTATCTACCTACCTACCTATCTGTATCTATCAATCTACCTACCTATCTCTATCTATCTATCTACCTACCTACCTATCTCTATCTATCAATCTACCTACCTACCTATCTGTATCTATCTATCTACCTATCTACCTATCTTTATCTATCAATCTACCTACCTACCTATCTCTATCTATCTATCTACCTACCCACCTATCTGTATTTATCTATCTACCTACCTATCTCTATCTGTCAATCTACCTATCTACCTATCTGTATCTATCTATCTACCTATCTACCTAACTCTATCTATCAATCTACCTACCTACCTATCTCTATCTATCAATCTACCTACCTACCTATCTGTATCTATCTATCTACCTACATATCTATCTGTATCTATCTATCTACCTACCTACCTAACTCTATCTATCTATCTACCTACCTACCTATCTCTATCTATCAGTCTACCTACCTACCTATCTCTATCTATCTATCTACCTACCCACCTATCTCTATCTATCTATCTACCTACCTACCTATCTCTATCTATCTATCTACCTACCTACCTATCTCTATCTATCTATCTATCTACCTACCTATCTGTATCTATCAATCTACCTACCTACCTATCTGTATTTATCTATCTACCTACATATCTGTATCTATCTACCTACCTACCTACGTATCTCTATCTATCTATCTACCTATCTACCTATCTCTATCTATTAATCTACCTACCTACCTATCTCTATCTATCTATCTACCTACCCACCTATCTGTATTTATCTATCTACCTACATATCTGTATCTATATATCTACCTACCTACCTATCTCTATCTACCTACCTACCTACCTATCTCTATCTATCAATCTACCTACCTACCTATCTGTATCTATCTATCTACCTACCTACCTATCTGTATCTATCTATCTACCTACCTACATATCTTTATCTATATATCTACCTACCTACCTATCTGTATCTATCTATCTACCTATCTACCTATCTCTATCTATCAATCTACCTACCTACCTATCTGTATCTATCTATCTAGCTACCTACCTATCTCTATCTATCTACCTACCTACCTACCTATCTCTATCTATCAATCTACCTACCTACCTATCTCTATCTATCTACCTACCTACCTATCTCTATCTATCTATCTACCTACCTACCTATCTGTCTCTATCAATCTACGTACCTACCTATCTATCTCTATCTATCTATCTATCTACCTACATATCTCTATCTATCAATCTACCTACCTACCTATCTGTATCTATCTATCTAGCTACCTACCTATCTCTATCTATCAATCTACCTACCTACCTATCTCTATCTATCAATCTACCTACCTACCTACCTATCTCTATCTATCTACCTACCTACCTATCTCTATCTATCTATCTACCTACCTACCTATTTGTCTCTATCAATCTACCTACCTACCTATCTATCTCTATCTATCTATCTACCTACCTACCTGCCTATCTCTATCTATCTACCTACCTACCTATCTCTATCTATCAATCTACCTACCCACCTATCTGTATCTATCTACCTACCTACCTATCTGTATCTATGAATCTACCTACCTACCTATCTGTATCTATATATCTACCTACCTACCTATCTGTATCTATCAATCTACCTACCTACCTATTTCTATCTATCTACCTACCTACCTACCTATCTCTATCTATCAATCTACCTACCTACCTATCTGTATCTATCTACCTACCTACCTATCTGTATCTATCAATCTACCTACCTACCTATCTCTATCTATCAATCTACCTACCTACCTATCTGTATCTATCTATCTACCTACCTACCTATCTGTATCTATCAATCTACCTACCTACATATCTCTATCTATCTATCTATCTACCTACCCACCTATCTGTATTTATCTATCTACCTACCTATCTCTATCTATCAATCTACCTACCTACCTATCTGTATCTATCTATCTACCTATCTACCTATCTCTATCTATCAATCTACCTACCTACCTATCTCTATCTATCAATCTACCTACCTACCTATCTCTATCTATCTATCTACCTATCTTCCTATCTCTATCTATCAATCTACCTACCTACCTATCTCTATCTATCAATCTACCTACCTACCTATCTGTATCTATCTATCTACCTACCTACCTATCTCTATCTATCTACCTACCTACCTATCTCTATCTATCTATCTACCTACCTACCTATCTCTATCTATCTATCTACCTACCTACATATCTGTATCTATATATCTACCTACCTACCTATCTGTATCTATCTATCTACCTATCTACCTATCTCTATCTATCAATCTACCTACCTACCTATCTCTATCTATCTATCTACCTACCCACCTATCTGTATTTATCTATCTACCTACCTATCTCTATCTATCAATCTACCTACCTACCTATCTGTATCTATCTATCTACCTATCTCTATCTATCAATCTACCTGCCTACCTATCTGTATCTATCTATCTACCTACATACCTAACTCTATCTATCAATCTACCTACCTACCTATCTCTATCTATCAATCTACCTACCTACCTATCTCTATCTATCAATCTACCTACCTACCTATCTGTATCTATCTATCTATCTATCTATCTATCTACCTATCTCTATCTATCAATCTACCTACCTACCTATCTCTATCTATCTACCTATCTACCTACCCACCTATCTCTATCTATCTATCTACCTACCTACCTATCTGTATCTATCTATCTACCTATCTACCTATCTCTATCTATCTATCTACCTACCTACCTATCTGTATCTATCTATCTAGCTACCTACCTATCTCTATCTATCTACCTACCTACCTACCTATCTCTATCTATCAATCTGCCTACCTACCTATCTCTATCTATCTACCTACCAACCTATCTCTATCTATCTATGTACCTACCTACCTATCTATCTCTATCTATCTACCTACCTACCTACCTACCTATCTCTATCTACCTACCTACCTACCTATCTCTATCTATCAATCTACCTACCCACCTATCTGTATCTATCTACCTACCTACCTATCTGTATCTATCAATCTACCTACCTACTTATCTGTATCTATATATCTACCTACCTACCTATCTGTATCTATCAATCTACCTACCTACCTATCTCTATCTATCTACCTACCTACCTACCTACCTATCTCTATCTATCTATCTACCTACCTACCTATCTCTATCTATCAATCTACCTACCTAACTATCTGTATCTATCTATCTACCTACCTACCTACCTATGTGTATCTATCAATCTACCTACCTACCTATCTGTATCTATCAATCTACCTACCTACCTATCTGTATCTGTCAATCTACCTACCTACATATCTGTATCTATCTACCTACCTACCTATCTGTATCTATCAATCTACCTACCTACCTATCTGTATCTATCTATCTACCTACCTACCTATCTGTATCTATCAATCTACCTACCTACCTATCTCTATCTATCTATCTACCTACCTACCTATCTGTATCTATCTATCTACCTACCTACCTACCTATCTGTATCTATCAATCTACCTACCTACCTATCTCTATCTATCTATCTATCTACCTACCCACCTATCTGTATTTATCTATCTACCTACCTATCTCTATCTATCAATCTACCTACCTACCTATCTGTATCTATCTATCTACTTATCTACCTATCTCTATCTATCAATCTACCTACCTACCTATCTCTATCTATCAATCTACCTACCTACCTATCTCTATCTATCTATCTACCTATCTTCCTATCTCTATCTATCAATCTACCTACCTACCTATCTCTATCTATCAATCTACCTACCTACCTATCTGTATCTATCTATCTACCTACCTACCTATCTCTATCTATCTACCTACCTACCTATCTCTATCTATCTATCTACCTACCTACCTATCTCTATCTATCTATCTACCTACCTACATATCTGTATCTATATATCTACCTACCTACCTATCTGTATCTATCTATCTACCTATCTACCTATCTCTATCTATCAATCTACCTACCTACCTATCTCTATCTATCTATCTACCTACCCACCTATCTGTATTTATCTATCTACCTACCTATCTCTATCTATCAATCTACCTACCTACCTATCTGTATCTATCTATCTACCTATCTCTATCTATCAATCTACCTACCTACCTATCTGTATCTATCTATCTACCTACATACCTAACTCTATCTATCAATCTACCTACCTACCTATCTCTATCTATCAATCTACCTACCTACCTATCTCTATCTATCAATCTACCTACCTACCTATCTGTATCTATCTATCTATCTATCTACCTATCTCTATCTATCAATCTACCTACCTACCTATCTCTATCTATCTACCTATCTACCTACCCACCTATCTCTATCTATCTATCTACCTACCTACCTATCTGTATCTATCTATCTACCTTACCTATCTCTATCTATCTATCTACCTACCTACCTATCTGTATCTATCTATCTAGCTACCTACCTATCTCTATCTATCTACCTACCTACCTACCTATCTCTATCTATCAATCTGCCTACCTACCTATCTCTATCTATCTACCTACCAACCTATCTCTATCTATCTATGTACCTACCTACCTATCTATCTCTATCTATCTACCTACCTACCTACCTACCTATCTCTATCTACCTACCTACCTACCTATCTCTATCTATCAATCTACCTACCCACCTATCTGTATCTATCTACCTACCTACCTATCTGTATCTATCAATCTACCTACCTACTTATCTGTATCTATATATCTACCTACCTACCTATCTGTATCTATCAATCTACCTACCTACCTATCTCTATCTATCTACCTACCTACCTACCTACCTATCTCTATCTATCTATCTACCTACCTACCTATCTCTATCTATCAATCTACCTACCTAACTATCTGTATCTATCTATCTACCTACCTACCTACCTATGTGTATCTATCAATCTACCTACCTACCTATCTGTATCTATCAGTCTACCTACCTACCTATCTGTATCTGTCAATCTACCTACCTACATATCTGTATCTATCTACCTACCTACCTATCTGTATCTATCAATCTACCTACCTACCTATCTGTATCTATCTATCTACCTACCTACCTATCTGTATCTATCAATCTACCTACCTACCTATCTCTATCTATCTATCTACCTACCTACATATCTGTATCTATATATCTACCTACCTACCAATCTCTATCTATCTATCTACCTACCTACCTATCTCTATCTATCTATCTATCTATCTACCTACCCACCTATCTGTATTTATCTATCTACCTACCTATCTCTATCTATCAATCTACCTACCTACCTATCTGTATCTATCTATCTACCTATCTACCTATCTCTATCTATCAATCTACCTACCTACCTATCTCTATCTATCAATCTACCTACCTACCTATCTCTATCTATCTATCTACCTATCGTCCTATCTCTATCTATCAATCTACCTACCTACCTATCTCTATCTATCAATCTACCTACCTACCTATCTGTATCTATCTATCTACCTACCTACCTATCTGTATCTATCTACCTACCTACCTATCTCTATCTATCTATCTACCTACCTACCTATCTCTATCTATCTATCTACCTACCTACATATCTGTATCTATCTACCTACCCACCTATCTGTATTTATCTATCTACCTACCTATCTCTATCTATCAATCTACCTACCTACCTATCTCTATCTATCAATCTACCTACCTACCTATCTCTATCTATCTATCTACCTACCCACCTATCTGTATTTATCTATCTACCTACCTATCTCTATCTATCAATCTACCTACCTACCTATCTGTATCTATCTATCTACCTATCTCTATCTATCAATCTACCTACCTACCTATCTGTATCTATCTATCTACCTACCTACCTATCTGTATCTATCTATCTACCTACCTACCTATCTGTATCTATCAATCTACCTACCTACCTATCTCTATCTATCTATCTACCTACCTACATATCTGTATCTATATATCTACCTACCTACCTATCTGTATCTATCTATCTACCTATCTACCTATCTCTATCTATCAATCTACCTACCTACCTATCTCTATCTATCTATCTACCTACCCACCTATCTGTATTTATCTATCTACCTACCTATCTCTATCTATCAATCTACCTACCTACCTATCTGTATCTATCTATCTACCTATCTCTATCTATCAATCTACCTACCTACCTATCTGTATCTATCTATCTACCTACCTACCTATCTGTATCTATCTATCTACCTACCTACCTATCTGTATCTATCAATGTACCTACCTACCTATCTCTATCTATCAATCTACCTACCTACCTATCTGTATCTATCTATCTACCTACCTACCTATCTGTATCTATCAATCTACCTACCTACCTATCTCTATCTATCTATCTACCTACCTACATATCTGTATCTATATATCTACGTACCTACCTATCTGTATCTATCTATCTACCTATCTACCTATCTCTATCTATCAATCTACCTACCTACCTATCTCTATCTATCAATCTACCTACCTACCTATCTGTATCTATCTATCTACCTACTTACCTATCTGTATCTATCAATCTACCTACCTACCTATCTCTATCTATCAATCTACCTACCTACCTATCTCTATCTATCTACCTACCTACCTACCTATCTCTATCTATCAATCTACCTACCTACCTATCTCTATCTATCTATCTACCTACCTACCTATCTCTATCTATCAGTCTACCTACCTACCTACCTATCTCTATCTATCTATCCACCTACCTACATATCTGAATCTATATATCTACCTACCTACCTATCTGTATCTATCTATCTACCTATCTACCTATCTCTATCTATCAATCTACCTACCTACCTATCTCTATCTATCAATCTACCTACCTACCTATCTGTATCTATCTATCTACCTACCTACATATCTGTATCTATCTATCTACCTACCTACCTATCTGTATCTATCTATCTACCTATCTACCTATCTCTGTCTATCAATCTACCTACCTACCTATCTCTATCTATCTATCTACCTACCCACCTATCTGTATTTATCTATCTACCTACATATCTGTATCTATATATCTACCTACCTACCTATCTCTATCTATCTACCTACCTACCTACCTATCTCTATCTATCAATCTACCTACCTACCTATCTGTATCTATCTATCTACCTACCTACCTATCTGTATCTATCTATCTACCTACCTATCTATCTCTATCTATCTATCTACCTACCTACCTATCTCTATCTATCTATCTACCTACCCACCTATCTCTATCTATCTATCTACCTACCTACCTATCTCTATCTATCTATCTACCTACCTACCGATCTCTATCTATCAATGTACCTACCTACCTATCTCTATCTATCAATCTACCTACCTACCTATCTGTATCTATCTATCTACCTACCTACCTATCTGTATCTATCAATCTACCTACCTATCTCTATCTATCTATCTACCTACCTACATATCTGTATCTATATATCTACCTACCTACCTATCTGTATCTATCTATCTACCTATCTACCTATCTCTATCTATCAATCTAACTACCTACCTATCTCTATCTATCAATCTACCTACCTACCTATCTGTATCTATCTATCTACCTACCTACCTATCTGTATCTATCAATCTACCTACCTACCTATCTCTATCTATCAATCTACCTACCTACCTATCTCTATCTATCTACCTACCTACCTATCTCTATCTATCAATCTACCTACCTACCTATCTCTATCTATCTATCTACCTACCTACCTATCTCTATCTATCAGTCTACTTACCTACCTATCTCTATCTATCTATCCACCTACCTACATATCTGAATCTATATATCTACCTACCTACCTATCTGTATCTATCTATCTACCTATCTACCTATCTCTATCTATCAATCTACCTACCTACCTATCTCTATCTATCAATCTACCTACCTACCTATCTGTATCTATCTATCTACCTACCTACATATCTGTATCTATCTATCTACCTACCTACCTATCTGTATCTATCTATCTACCTATCTACCTATCTCTGTCTATCAATCTACCTACCTACCTATCTCTATCTATCTATCTACCTACCCACCTATCTGTATTTATCTATCTACCTACATATCTGTATCTATATATCTACCTACCTACCTATCTCTATCTATCTACCTACCTACCTACCTATCTCTATCTATCAATCTACCTACCTACCTATCTGTATCTATCTATCTACCTACCTACCTATCTGTATCTATCTATCTACCTACCTATCTATCTCTATCTATCTACCTACCTACCTACCTATCTCTATCTATCAGTCTACCTACCTACCTACCTATCTCTATCTATCTATCTACCTACCTACATAGCTGTATCTATTTATCTACCTACCTAACAATCTCTATCTATCTATCTACCTACCTAGCTATCTCTATCTATCTATCTACCTACCTACCTACCTATGTCTATCTATCTATCTACCTACCTACCTATTTGTATCTATCATACCTACCTACCTATCTCTATCTATCTACCTACCTACCTACCTATCTCTATCTATCTATCTACCTACCTACCTATCTCTATCTATCAATGTACCTACCTACCTATCTCTATCTATCAATCTACCTACCTACCTATCTGTATCTATCTATCTACCTACCTACCTATCTGTATCTATCAATCTACCTACCTACCTATCTCTATCTATCTATCTACCTACCTACATATCTGTATCTATATATCTACGTACCTACCTATCTGTATCTATCTACCTATCTACCTATCTCTATCTATCAATCTACCTACCTACCTATCTCTATCTATCAATCTACCTACCTACCTATCTGTATCTATCTATCTACCTACTTACCTATCTGTATCTATCAATCTACCTACCTACCTATCTCTATCTATCAATCTACCTACCTACCTATCTCTATCTATCTACCTACCTACCTACCTATCTCTATCTATCAATCTACCTACCTACCTATCTCTATCTATCTATCTACCTACCTACCTATCTCTATCTATCAGTCTACCTACCTACCTACCTACCTATCTCTATCTATCTATCCACCTACCTACATATCTGAATCTATATATCTACCTACCTACCTATCTGTATCTATCTATCTACCTATCTACCTATCTCTATCTATCAATCTACCTACCTACCTATCTCTATCTATCAATCTACCTACCTACCTATCTGTATCTATCTATCTACCTACCTACATATCTGTATCTATCTATCTACCTACCTACCTATCTGTATCTATCTATCTACCTATCTACCTATCTCTGTCTATCAATCTACCTACCTACCTATCTCTATCTATCTATCTACCTACCCACCTATCTGTATTTATCTATCTACCTACATATCTGTATCTATATATCTACCTACCTACCTATCTCTATCTATCTACCTACCTACCTACCTATCTCTATCTATCAATCTACCTACCTACCTATCTGTATCTATCTATCTACCTACCTACCTATCTGTATCTATCTATCTACCTACCTATCTATCTCTATCTATCTATCTACCTACCTACCTATCTCTATCTATCTATCTACCTACCCACCTATCTCTATCTATCTATCTACCTACCTACCTATCTCTATCTATCTATCTACCTACCTACCGATCTCTATCTATCAATGTACCTACCTACCTATCTCTATCTATCTATCTACCTACCTACATATCTGTATCTATATATCTACGTACCTACCTATCTGTATCTATCTACCTATCTACCTATCTCTATCTATCAATCTACCTACCTACCTATCTCTATCTATCAATCTACCTACCTACCTATCTGTATCTATCTATCTACCTACTTACCTATCTGTATCTATCAATCTACCTACCTACCTATCTCTATCTATCAATCTACCTACCTACCTATCTCTATCTATCTACCTACCTACCTACCTATCTCTATCTATCAATCTACCTACCTACCTATCTCTATCTATCTATCTACCTACCTACCTATCTCTATCTATCAGTCTACCTACCTACCTACCTACCTATCTCTATCTATCTATCCACCTACCTACATATCTGAATCTATATATCTACCTACCTACCTATCTGTATCTATCTATCTACCTATCTACCTATCTCTATCTATCAATCTACCTACCTACCTATCTCTATCTATCAATCTACCTACCTACCTATCTGTATCTATCTATCTACCTACCTACATATCTGTATCTATCTATCTACCTACCTACCTATCTGTATCTATCTATCTACCTATCTACCTATCTCTGTCTATCAATCTACCTACCTACCTATCTCTATCTATCTATCTACCTACCCACCTATCTGTATTTATCTATCTACCTACATATCTGTATCTATATATCTACCTACCTACCTATCTCTATCTATCTACCTACCTACCTACCTATCTCTATCTATCAATCTACCTACCTACCTATCTGTATCTATCTATCTACCTACCTACCTATCTGTATCTATCTATCTACCTACCTATCTATCTCTATCTATCTATCTACCTACCTACCTATCTCTATCTATCTATCTACCTACCCACCTATCTCTATCTATCTATCTACCTACCTACCTATCTCTATCTATCTATCTACCTACCTACCGATCTCTATCTATCAATGTACCTACCTACCTATCTCTATCTATCAATCTACCTACCTACCTATCTGTATCTATCTATCTACCTACCTACCTATCTGTATCTATCAATCTACCTACCTATCTCTATCTATCTATCTACCTACCTACATATCTGTATCTATATATCTACCTACCTACCTATCTGTATCTATCTATCTACCTATCTACCTATCTCTATCTATCAATCTAACTACCTACCTATCTCTATCTATCAATCTACCTACCTACCTATCTGTATCTATCTATCTACCTACCTACCTATCTGTATCTATCAATCTACCTACCTACCTATCTCTATCTATCAATCTACCTACCTACCTATCTCTATCTATCTACCTACCTACCTATCTCTATCTATCAATCTACCTACCTACCTATCTCTATCTATCTATCTACCTACCTACCTATCTCTATCTATCAGTCTACTTACCTACCTATCTCTATCTATCTATCCACCTACCTACATATCTGAATCTATATATCTACCTACCTACCTATCTGTATCTATCTATCTACCTATCTACCTATCTCTATCTATCAATCTACCTACCTACCTATCTCTATCTATCAATCTACCTACCTACCTATCTGTATCTATCTATCTACCTACCTACCTATCTGTATCTATCTATCTACCTACCTACCTATCTGTATCTATCTATCTACCTACCTACCTATCTCTATCTATCTATCTACCTACCTACCTATCTCTATCTATCTATCTACCTACCTACCTATCTGTATCTATCAATCTACCTACCTACCTATCTCTATCTATCTACCTACCTACCTATCTCTATCTATCAATCTACCTACCTACCTACCTATCTCTATCTATCTATCTACCTACCTACCTATCTGTATCTATCTATCTACCTATCTACCTATCTACCTATCTCTATCTATCAATCTAGCTACCTACTTATCTCTATCTATCAATCTACCTACCTACCTATCTGTATCTATCTATCTACCTACCTACATATCTGTATCTATCTATCTACCTACCTACCTATCTGTATCTATCTATCTACCTATCTACCTATCTCTATCTATCAATCTACCTACCTACCTATCTCTATCTATCTATCTACCTACCCACCTATCTGTATTTATCTATCTACCTACATATCTGTATCTATATATCTACCTACCTACCTATCTCTATCTATCTACCTACCTACCTACCTATCTCTATCTATCAATCTACCTACCTACCTATCTGTATCTATCTATCTACCTACCTACCTATCTGTATCTATCTATCTACATACCTATCTATCTCTATCTATCTATCTACCTACCTACCTATCTCTATCTATCAATCTACCTACCTACCTATCTCTATCTATCTACCTACCTACATATCTGTATCTATATATCTACCTACCTACCTATCTGTATCTATCTATCTACATATCTACCTATCTCTATCTATCAATCTACCTACCCACCTATCTCTATCTATCAATCTACCTACCTATCTGTATCTATCTACCTACCTACCTACCTATCTCTATCTATCAATCTACCTACCCACCTATCTCTATCTATCAATCTACATACCTATCTGTATCTATCTACCTACCTACCTACTATCTGTATCTATCAATCTACCTATCTACCTATCTCTATCTATCTACCTACCTACCTACCTATCTCTATCAATCTACCTACCTACCTATCTCTATCTATCTACCTACCTACCTACCTATCTCTATCTATCTACCTACCTACCTACCTATCTCTATCTATCAATCTACCTACCTACCTACCTATCTGTATCTATCTATCTACCTACCTACCTATCTGTATCTATCTATCTACCTACCTACCTATCTCTATCTATCTATCTACCTACCTACCTACCTATCTCTATCTATCTACCTACCTACCTACCTATCTGTATCTATCAATCTACGTACCTACCTATCTCTATCTATCTACCTACCTACCTATCTCTATCTATCTACCTACCTACCTATCTCTATCTATCAATCTACCTACCTACCTATCTCTATCTATCTATCTACCTACCTACCTATCTCTATCTATCTATCTACCTACCTACCTATCTCTATCTATCTATCTACCTACCTACCTATCTGTATCTATCAATCTATCTACCTACCTACCTATCTGTATTTATCTATCTACCTACATATCTGTATCTATCTACCTACCTACCTACGTATCTCTATCTATCTATCTACCTACCTACCTATCTCTATCTATCAATCTACCTACCTACCTATCTCTATCTATCAATCTACCTACCTACCTATCTGTATCTTTCTATCTACCTACCTACATATCTGTATCTATCTATCTACCTACCTACCTATCTGTATCTATCTATCTACCTATCTCTATCTATCAATCTACCTACCTACCTATCTCTATCTATCTATCTATCTATCTACCTACCCACCTATCTCTATCTATCTATCTACTTACCTACATATCTGTATCTATCTATCTACCTATCTACCTATCTCTATCTATCTATCTACCTACCTACCTAACTGTATCTATCTATCTAGCTACGTACCTATCTCTATCTATCTACCTACCTACCTACCTATCTCTATCTATCAATCTACCTACCTACCTATCTCTATCTATCTACCTACCAACCTATCTCTATCTATCTATCTACCTACCTACCTATCTATCTCTATCCATCTATCTACCTACCTACCTACCTATCTCTATCTATCTACCTACCTATCTATCTCTATCTATCAATCTACCTACCCACCTATCTGTATCTATCTACCTACCTACCTATCTGTATCTATCAATCTACCTACCTACCTATCTGTATCTATATATCTACCTACCTACCTATCTGTATCTATCAATCTACCTACCTACCTATCTCTATCTATCTACCTACCTACCTACCTATCTCTATCTATCAATCTACCTACCTACCTATCTCTATCTATCAATCTACCTACCTACCTATCTGTATCTATCTATCTACCTACCTACATATCTGTATCTATCTATCTACCTACCTACCTATCTGTATCTATCTATCTACCTATCTACCTATCTCTATCTATCAATCTACCTACCTACCTATCTCTATCTATCTATCTACCTACCCACCTATCTGTATTTATCTATCTACCTACATATCTGTATCTATATATCTACCTACCTACCTATCTCTATCTATCTACCTACCTACCTACCTATCTCTATCTATCAATCTACCTACCTACCTATCTGTATCTATCTATCTACCTACCTACCTATCTGTATCTATATATCTACCTACCTACCTATCTGTATCTATCTATCTACATATCTACCTATCTCTATCTATCAATCTACCTACCCACCTATCTCTATCTATCAATCTACCTACCTATCTGTATCTATCTACCTACCTACCTACCTATCTCTATCTATCAATCTACCTACCCACCTATCTCTATCTATCAATCTACATACCTATCTGTATCTATCTACCTACCTACCTACTATCTGTATCTATCAATCTACCTACCTACCTATCTCTATCTATCTATCTACCTACCTACCTACCTATCTCTATCAATCTACCTACCTACCTATCTCTATCTATCTACCTACCTACCTACCTATCTCTATCTATCTACCTACCTACCTACCTATCTCTATCTATCAATCTACCTACCTACCTACCTATCTGTATCTATCTATCTACCTACCTACCTATCTGTATCTATCTATCTACCTACCTACCTATCTGTATCTATCTATCTACCTACCTACCTATTTCTATCTATCTATCTACCTACCTACCTCTCTCTATCTATCTATCTACCTACCTACCTATCTGTATCTATCAATCTACCTACCTACCTATCTCTATCTATCTACCTACCTACCTATCTCTATCTATCAATCTACCTACCTACCTACCTATCTCTATCTATCTATCGACCTACCTACCTATCTGTATCTATCAATCTACGTACCTACCTATCTCTATC
This sequence comes from Crotalus helleri, assembly GCA_024509115.1. Taxonomy (NCBI): domain Eukaryota; kingdom Metazoa; phylum Chordata; class Lepidosauria; order Squamata; family Viperidae; genus Crotalus; species Crotalus helleri. Next base: position 924,623 of record JAKSXO010000103.1, read on the forward strand.
TATATACCTACCTACCTATCTCTATCTATCTACCTACCTACCTAGCTCTATCTATCAATCTACCTACCTACCTATCTCTATCTATCTATCTACCTACCCACCTATCTCTATCTATCTATCTACCTACCTACCTATCTCTATCTATCTATCTACCTACCTACCTATCTCTATCTATCTATCTACCTACCTACCTATCTGTATCTATCAATCTACCTACCTACCTATCTGTATTTATCTATCTACCTACATATCTGTATCTATCTACCTACCTAACTACGTATCTCTATCTATCTACCTACCTACCTATCTCTATCTATCAATCTACCTACCTACCTATCTCTATCTATCAATCTACCTACCTACCTATCTGTATCTATCTATCTACCTACCTACATATCTGTATCTATCTATCTACCTACCTACCTATCTGTATCTATCTATCTACCTATCTCTATCTATCAATCTACCTACCTACCTATCTCTATCTATCTATCTATCTACCTACCCACCTATCTCTATCTATCTATCTACCTACCTACATATCTGTATCTATCTATCTACCTATCTACCTATCTCTATCTATCTATCTACCTACCTACCTATCTGTATCTATCTATCTAGCTACCTACCTATCTCTATCTATCTACCTACCTACCTACCTATCTCTATCTATCAATCTACCTACCTACCTATCTCTATCTATCTACCTACCAACCTATCTCTATCTATCTATCTACCTACCTACCTACCTATCTCTATCTATCTACCTACCAACCTATCTCTATCTATCTATCTACCTACCTACCTATCTATCTCTATCTATCTATCTATCTACCTACCTACTTACCTATCTCTATCTATCTATCTACCTATCTATCTCTATTTATCAATCTACCTACCCACCTATCTGTATCTATCTACCTACCTACCTATCTGTATCTATCAATCTACCTACCTACCTATCTGTATCTATATATCTACCTATCTACCTATCTGTATCTATCAATCTACCTACCTACCTATCTCTATCTATCTACCTACCTACCTACCTATCTCTATCTATCTATCTACCTACCTACCTATCTCTATCTATCAATCTACCTACCTACCTATCTGTATCTATCTATCTACCTACCTACCTATCTGTATCTATCAATCTACCTACCTACCTATCTGTATCTATCAATCTACCTACCTACCTATCTGTATCTGTCAATCTACCTATCTACATATCTGTATCTATCTATCTACCTACCTACCTATCTGTATCTATCAATCTACATACCTACCTATCTCTATCTATCAATCTACCTACCTACCTATCTGTATCTATCTATCTACCTACCTACCTATCTGTATCTATCAATCTACCTACCTACCTATCTCTATCTATCTATCTACCTACCTACATATCTGTATCTATATATCTACCTACCTACCAATCTCTATCTATCTATCTATCTATCTATCTAACTACATACCTATCTCTATCTATCTATCTACCTACCTACCTATCTCTATCTATCTACCTACCTACCTACCTATCTGTATCTATCATACCTACCTACCTATCTCTATCTATCTACCTACCTACCTACCTATCTCTATCTATCTATCTACCTACCTACCTATCTCTATCTATCAATGTACCTACCTACCTATCTCTATCTATCAATCTACCTACCTACCTATCTGTATCTATCTATCTACCTACCTACCTATCTGTATCTATCAATCTACCTACCTACCTATCTCTATCTATCTATCTACCTACCTACATATCTGTATCTATATATCTACCTACCTACCTATCTGTATCTATCTATCTACCTATCTACCTATCTCTATCTATCAATCTACCTACCTACCTATCTCTATATATCAATCTACCTACCTACCTATCTGTATCTATCTATCTACCTACCTACCTATCTGTATCTATCAATCTACCTACCTACCTATCTCTATCTATCAATCTACCTACCTACCTATCTCTATCTATCTACCTACCTACCTACCTATCTCTATCTATCAATCTACCTACCTACCTATCTCTATCTATCTATCTACCTACCTACCTATCTCTATCTATCAGTCTACCTACCTACCTATCTCTATCTATCTATCCACCTACCTACATATCTGAATCTATATATCTACCTACCTACCTATCTGTACCTATCTATCTACCTATCTACCTATCTCTATCTATCAATCTACCTACCTACCTATCTCTATCTATCAATCTACCTACCTACCTATCTGTATCTTTCTATCTACCTACCTACATATCTGTATCTATCTATCTACCTACCTACCTATCTGTATCTATCTATCTACCTACCTACCTATCTCTATCTATCAGTCTACCTACCTACCAATCTCTATCTATCTATCCACCTACCTACATATCTGAATCTATATATCTACCTACCTACCTATCTGTATCTATCTATCTACCTATCTACCTATCTCTATCTATCAATCTACCTACCTACCTATCTCTATCTATCAATCTACCTACCTACCTATCTGTATCTTTCTATCTACCTACCTACCTATCTGTATCTATCTATCTACCTACCTACCTATCTGTATCTATCTATCTACCTACCTATCTATCTCTATCTATCTATCTACCTACCTACCTATCTCTATCTATCTATCTACCAACCCACCTATCTCTATCTATCTATCTACCTACCTACCTATCGGTATCTATCTATCTACCTATCTACCTATCTCTATCTATCTATCTACCTACCTACCTATCTCTATCTATCAATCTACCTACCTACCTATCTCTATCTATCTACCTACCTACCTACCTATCTCTATCTATCTATTTACCTACCTACCTATCTCTATCTATCAATGTACCTACCTACCTATCTCTATCTATCAATCTACCTACCTACCTATCTGTATCTATCTATCTACCTACCTACCTATCTGTATCTATCAATCTACCTACCTACCTATCTCTATCTATCTATCTACCTACCTACATATCTGTATCTATATATCTACCTACCTACCTATCTGTATCTATCTATCTACCTATCTACCTATCTCTATCTATCAATCTACCTACCTACCTATATCTATATATCAATCTACCTACCTACCTATCTCTATCTATCTATCTACCTACCTACCTATCTGTATCTATCAATCTACCTACCTACCTATCTCTATCTATCAATCTACCTACCTACCTATCTCTATCTATCTACCTACCTACCTACCTACCTATCTCTATCTATCAATCTACCTACCTACCTATCTCTACCTATCTATCTACCTACCTACCTATCTCTATCTATCAGTCTACCTACCTACCTATCTCTATCTAGCTATCCACCTACCTACATATCTGAATCTATATATCTACCTACCTACCTATCTGTATCTATCTATCTACCTATCTACCTATCTCTATCTATCAATCTACCTACCTACCTATCTCTATCTATCTATCTACCTACCTACCTATCTCTATCTATCAGTCTACCTACCTACCAATCTCTATCTATCTATCCACCTACCTACATATCTGAATCTATATATCTACCTACCTACCTATCTGTATCTATCTATCTACCTATCTACCTATCTCTATCTATCAATCTACCTACCTACCTATCTCTATCTATCAATCTACCTACCTACCTATCTGTATCTTTCTATCTACCTACCTACATATCTGTATCTATCTATCTACCTACCTACCTATCTGTATCTATCTATCTACCTATCTACCTATCTCTATCTATCAATCTACCTACCTACCTATCTGTATCTATCTATCTACCTACCTACCTATCTGTATCTATCTATCTACCTACCTATCTATCTCTATCTATCTATCTACCTACCTATCTCTATCTATCTATCTACCTACCCACCTATCTCTATCTATCTATCTACCTACCTACCTATCTGTATCTATCTATCTACCTATCTACCTATCTCTATCTATCTATCTATCTACCTACCTACCTATCTCTATCTATCTATCTACCTACCTACCTATCTGTATCTATCATACCTACCTACCTATCTCTATCTATCTACCTACCTACCTACCTATCTCTATCTATCTATCTACCTACCTACCTATCTCTATCTATCAATGTACCTACCTACCTATCTCTATCTATCTATCTATCTATCTATCTACCTACATATCTGTATCTATATATCTACCTACCTACCTATCTGTATCTATCTATCTACCTATCTACCTATCTCTATCTATCAATCTACCTACCTACCTATCTCTATCTATCAATCTACCTACCTACCTATCTGTATCTATCTATCTACCTACCTACCTATCTGTATCTATCAATCTACCTACCTACCTATCTCTATCTATCAATCTACCTACCTACCTATCTCTATCTATCTACCTACCTACCTACTTATCTCTATCTATCAGTCTACCTACCTACCTATCTCTATCTATCTATCTACCTACCCACCTATCTGTATTTATCTATCTACCTACCTATCTCTATCTATCAATCTACCTACCTACCTATCTGTATCTATCTATCTACCTATCTACCTATCTCTATCTATCAATCTACCTACCTACCTATCTGTATCTATCTATCTACCTACATACCTATCTCTATCTATCAATCTACCTACCTACCTATCTCTATCTATCAATCTACCTACCTACCTATCTCTATCTATCAATCTACCTACCTACCTATCTGTATCTATCTATCTACCTACCTACCTATCTGTATCTATCAATCTACCTACCTACCTATCTCTATCTATCAATCTACCTACCTACCTATCTCTATCTATCTACCTACCTACCTACCTATCTCTATCTATCAATCTACCTACCTACATATCTGTATCTATATATCTACCTACCTACCTATCTGTATCTATCTATCTACCTATCTACCTATCTCTATCTATCAATCTACCTACCTACCTATCTCTATATATCAATCTACCTACCTACCTATCTGTATCTATCTATCTACCTACCTACCTATCTGTATCTATCAATCTACCTACCTACCTATCTCTATCTATCAATCTACCTACCTACCTATCTCTATCTATCTACCTACCTACCTACCTATCTCTATCTATCAATCTACCTACCTACCTATCTCTACCTATCTATCTACCTACCTACCTATCTCTATCTATCAGTCTACCTACCTACCTATCTCTATCTAGCTATCCACCTACCTACATATCTGAATCTATATATCTACCTACCTACCTATCTGTATCTATCTATCTACCTATCTACCTATCTCTATCTATCAATCTACCTACCTACCTATCTCTATCTATCTATCTACCTACCTACCTATCTCTATCTGTCTACCTACCTACCTATCTCTATCTATCTATCCACCTACCTACATATCTGAATCTATATATCTACCTACCTACCTATCTGTATCTATCTATCTACCTATCTACCTATCTCTATATATCAATCTACCTACCTACCTATCTCTATCTATCAATCTACCTACCTACCTATCTGTATCTTTCTATCTACCTACCTACCTATCTGTATCTATCTATCTACCTACCTACCTATCTGTATCTATCTATCTACCTATCTACCTATCTCTATCTATCAATCTACCTACCTACCTATCTGTATCTATCTATCTACCTACCTATCTATCTCTATCTATCTATCTACCTACCTACCTATCTCTATCTATCTATCTATCTACCTACCCACCTATCTCTATCTATCTATCTACCTACCTACCTATCTGTAACTATCTATCTACCTATCTACCTATCTCTATCTATCTATCTACCTACCTACCTATCTCTATCTATCTATCTACCTACCTACCTATCTGTATCTATCATACCTACCTACCTATCTCTATCTATCTACCTACCTACCTACCTATCTCTATCTATCTATCTACCTACCTACCTATCTCTATCTATCAATGTACCTACCTACCTATCTCTATCTATCTATCTATCTACCTACATATCTGTATCTATATATCTACCTACCTACCTATCTGTATCTATCTATCTACCTATCTACCTATCTCTATCTATCAATCTACCTACCTACCTATCTCTATCTATCAATCTACCTACCTACCTATCTGTATCTATCTATCTACCTACCTACCTATCTGTATCTATCAATCTACCTACCTACCTATCTCTATCTATCAATCTACCTACCTACCTATCTCTATCTATCTACCTACCTACCTACCTATCTCTATCTATCAATCTACCTACCTACATATCTCTATCTATCTATCTACCTACCTACCTATCTCTATCTATCAGTCTACCTACCTACCTATCTCTATCTATCTATCCACCTACCTACATATCTGAATCTATATATCTACCTACCTACCTATCTGTATCTATCTATCTACCTATCTACCTATCTCTATCTATCAATCTACCTACCTACCTATCTCTATCTATCAATCTACCTACCTACCTATCTGTATCTATCTACCTACCTACCTATCTCTATCTATCTATCTACCTACCTACCTATCTGTATCTATCAATCTACCTACCTACCTATCTCTATCTATCTATCTACGAACCCACCTATCTGTATTTATCTATCTACCTACCTATCTGTATCTATCTATCTACCTATCTACCTATCTCTATCTATCAATCTACCTACCTACCTATCTCTATCTATCTATCTACCTACCCACCTATCTGTATTTATCTATCTACCTACCTATCTCTATCTATCAATCTACCTACCTACCTATCTGTATCTATCTATCTACCTATCTACCTATCTCTATCTATCAATCTACCTACCTACCTATCTGTATCTATCTATCTACCTACATACCTATCTCTATCTATCAATCTACCTACCTACCTATCTCTATCTATCAATCTACCTACCTACCTATCTCTATCTATCAATCTACCTACCTACCTATCTGTATCTATCTATCTACCTAACTACCTATCTGTATCTATCAATCAACCTACCTACCTATCTCTATCTATCAATCTACCTACCTACCTATCTCTATCTATCTACCTACCTACCTACCTATCTCTATCTATCAATCTACCTACCTACATATCTCTATCTATCTATCTACCTACCTACCTATCTCTATCTATCAGTCTACCTACCTACCTATCTCTATCTATCTATCCACCTACCTACATATCTGAATCTCTATATCTACCTACCTACCTATCTGTATCTATCTATCTACCTATCTACCTATCTCTATCTATCAATCTACCTACCTTCCTATCTCTATCTATCAATCTACCTACCTACCTATCTGTATCTTTCTATCTACCTACCTACATATCTGTATCTATCTATCTACCTACCTACCTATCTCTATCTATCTATCTACCTACCTACCTATCTCTATCTATCTATCTACCTACCTACCTATCTGTATCTATCAATCTACCTACCTACCTATCTGTATTTATCTATCTACCTACATATCTGTATCTATCTACCTACCTACCTACCTATCTCTATCTATCTATCTACCTATCTACCTATCTCTATCTATCAATCTACCTACCTACCTATCTCTATCTATCAATCTACCTACCTACCTATCTGTATCTATCTACCTACCTACCTATCTCTATCTATCTATCTACCTACCTACCTATCTGTATCTATCAATCTACCTACCTACCTATCTCTATCTATCTATCTACGAACCCACCTATCTGTATTTATCTATCTACCTACTTATCTGTATCTATCTATCTACCTATCTACCTATCTCTATCTATCAATCTACCTACCTACCTATCTCTATCTATCTATCTACCTACCCACCTATCTGTATTTATCTATCTACCTACCTATCTCTATCTATCAATCTACCTACCTATCTGTATCTATCTATCTACCTATCTACCTATCTCTATCTATCAATCTACCTACCTACCTATCTGTATCTATCTATCTACCTACATACCTATCTCTATCTATCAATCTACGTACCTACCTATCTCTATCTATCAATCTACCTACCTACCTATCTCTATCTATCAATCTACCTACCTACCTATCTGTATCTATCTATCTACCTACCTACATATCTGTATCTATCTATCTACCTATCTACCTATCTCTATCTATCAATCTACCTACCTACCTATCTCTATCTATCTATCTACCTACCCACCTATCTGTATTTATCTATCTACCTACCTATCTCTATCTATCAATCTACCTACCTACCTATCTGTATCTATCTATCTACCTATCTACCTATCTCTATCTATCAATCTACCTACCTACCTATCTGTATCTATCTATCTACCTACATACCTATCTCTATCTATCAATCTACGTACCTACCTATCTCTATCTATCAATCTACCTATCTACCTATCTCTATCTATCAATCTACCTACCTACCTATCTCTATCTATCTATCTACCTACCCACCTATCTGTATTTATCTATCTACCTACATATCTGTATCTATATATCTACCTACCTACCTATCTCTATCTATTTATCTACCTACCTACCTATCTCTATCTATCAATCTACCTACCTACCTATCTGTATCTATCTATCTACCTACCTACCTATCTGTATCTATCTATCTACCTACCTATCTATCTCTATCTATCTATCTACCTACCTACCTATCTCTATCTATCTATCTACCTACCCACCTATCTCTATCTATCTATCTACCTACCTACCTATCTGTATCTATCTATCTACCTACCTACATATCTGTATCTATATATCTACCTACCTACCTATCTGTATCTATCTATCTACCTATCTACCTATCTCTATCTATCAATCTACCTACCTACCTATCTGTATCTATCTATCTAGCTACCTACCTATCTCTATCTATCTACCTACCTACCTACCTATCTCTATCTATCAATCCACCTACCTACCTATCTCTATCTATCTACCTACCTACCTATCTCTATCTATCTATCTACCTACCTACCTATCTGTCTCTATCAATCTACCTACCTACCTATCTATCTCTATCTATCTATCTACCTGCCTACATATCTGTATCTATCTATCTACCTATCTACCTATCTCTATCTATCAATCTACCTACCTACCTATCTGTATCTATCTATCTAGCTACCTACCTATCTCTATCTATCAATCTACCTACCTACCTATCTCTATCTATCAATCTACCTACCTCCCTATCTCTCTCTATCTACCTACCTACCTATCTCTATCTATCTAACTACCTACCTACCTATCTGTCTCTATCAATCTACCTACCTACCTATCTATCTCTATCTATCTATCTACCTACCTACCTACCTATCTCTATCTATCTACCTACCTACCTATCTCTATCTATCAATCTACCTACCTACCTATCTATCTCTATCTATCTATCTATCTACCTACCTACCTACCTATCTCTATCTATCTACCTACCTACCTATCTCTATCTATCAATCTACCTACCCACCTATCTGTATCTATCTACCTACCAACCTATCTGTTTCTATGAATCTACCTACCTACCTATCTCTATCTATCAATCTACCTACCTACCTATCTCTATCTATCAATCTACCTACCTCCCTATCTCTCTCTATCTACCTACCTACCTATCTCTATCTATCTATCTACCTACCTACCTATCTGTCTCTATCAATCTACCTACCTACCTATCTATCTCTATCTATCTATCTACCTACCTACCTACCTATCTCTATCTATCTACCTACCTACCTATCTCTATCTATCAATCTACCTACCTACCTTTCTATCTCTATCTATCTATCTATCTACCTACCTACCTACCTACCTATCTCTATCTATCTACCTACCTACCTATCTCTATCTATCAATCTACCTACCCACCTATCTGTATCTATCTACCTACCAACCTATCTGTTTCTATGAATCTACCTACCTACCTATCTGTATCTATATATCTACCTACCTACCTATCTGTATCTATCAATCTACCTACCTACCTATTTCTATCTATCTACCTACCTACCTACCTATCTCTATCTATCAATCTACCTACCTACCTATCTGTATCTATCTACCTACATACCTATCTGTATCTATCAATCTACCTACCTACCTATCTCTATCTATCAATCTACCTACCTACCTATTTCTATCTATCTATCTACCTACCTACCTACCTATCTCTATCTATCAATCTACCTACCTACCTATCTGTATCTATCTATCTACCTACCTACCTATCTGTATCTATCAATCTACCTACCTATCTGTATCTATCAATCTACCTACCTACATATCTGTATCTATCTATCTACCTACCTACCTATCTGTATCTATCAATCTACCTACCTACCTATCTCTATCTATCAATCTACCTACCTACCTATCTGTATCTATCTATCTACCTACCTACCTATCTGTATCTATCAATCTACCTACCTACCTATCTCTATCTATCTATCTACCTACCCACCTATCTGTATTTATCTATCTACCTACCTATCTCTATCTATCAATCTACCTACCTACCTATCTGTATCTATCTATCTACCTATCTACCTATCTCTATCTATCAATCTACCTACCTACCTATCTCTATCTATCAATCTACCTACCTACCTATCTCTATCTATCTATCTATCTACCTATCTTCCTATCTCTATCTATCAATCTACCTACCTACCTATCTCTATCTATCAATCTACCTACCTACCTATCTGTATCTATCTATCTACCTACCTACCTATCTGTATCTATCTACCTACCTACCTATCTCTATCTATCTATCTATCTACCTACCTACCTATCTCTATCTATCTATCTATCTACCTACCTACATATCTGTATCTATATATCTACCTACCTACCTATCTGTATCTATCTATCTACCTATCTACCTATCTCTATCTATCAATCTACCTACCTACCTATCTCTATCTATCTATCTACCTACCCACCTATCTGTAAATATCTATCTACCTACCTATCTCTATCTATCAGTCGACCTACCTACCTATCTGTATCTATCTATCTATCTACCTATCTCTATCTATCAATCTACCTACCTACCTATCTGTATCTATCAATCTACCTACCTACCTATCTCTATCTATCAATCTACCTACCTACCTATCTCTATCTATCAATCTACATACCTACCTATCTGTATCTATCTATCTACCTACCTACATATCTGTATCTATCTATCTACCTACCTACCTATCTGTATCTATCTATCTACCTATCTCTATCTATCAATCTACCTACCTACCTATCTCTTTCTATCTATCTATTTATCTATCTACCTACCCACCTATCTCTATCTATCTACCTACCTACCTATCTGTATCTATCTATCTATCTACCTATCTACCTATCTCTATCTATCTATCTACCTACCTACCTATCTGTATCTATCTATCTAGCTACCTACCTATCTCTATCTATCTACCTACCTACCTACCTATCTCTATCTATCAATCTACCTACCTACCTATCTCTATCTGTCTACCTACCAACCTATCTCTATCTATCTATCTACCTACCTACCTATCTATCTCTATCTATCTATCTACCTACCTACCTACCTATCTCTATCTATCTACCTACCTACCTATCTCTATCTATCAATCTACCTACCCACCTATCTGTATCTACCTACCTACCTATCTGTATCTATCAATCTACCTACCTACCTATCTGTATCTATATATCTACCTACCTACCTATCTGTATCTATCAATCTACCTACCTACCTATCTCTATCTATCTACCTACCTACCTACCTATCTCTATCTATCTATCTATCTACCTACCTATCTGTATCTATCAATCTACCTACCTACCTATCTCTATCTATCAATCTACCTACCTACCTATCTGTATCTATCTATCTACCTACCTACCTATCTGTATCTATCAATCTACCTACCTACCTATCTCTATCTATCTATCTACCTACCCACCTATCTGTATTTATCTATCTACCTACCTATCTCTATCTATCAATCTACCTACCTACCTATCTGTATCTATCTATCTACCTATCTACCTATCTCTATCTATCAATCTACCTACCTACCTATCTCTATCTATCAATCTACCTACCTACCTATCTCTATCTATCTATCTATCTACCTATCTTCCTATCTCTATCTATCAATCTACCTACCTACCTATCTCTATCTATCAATCTACCTACCTACCTATCTGTATCTATCTATCTACCTACCTACCTATCTGTATCTATCTACCTACCTACCTATCTCTATCTATCTATCTATCTACCTACCTACCTATCTCTATCTATCTATCTACCTACCTACATATCTGTATCGATATATCTACCTACCTACCTATCTGTATCTATCTATCTACCTATCTACCTATCTCTATCTATCAATCTACCTACCTACCTATCTCTATCTATCTATCTACCTACCCACCTATCTGTAAATATCTATCTACCTACCTACATATCTGTATCTATCTATCTACCTACCTACATATCTGTATCTATCTATCTACCTACCTACCTATCTGTATCTATCTATCTACCTATCTCTATCTATCAATCTACCTACCTACCTATCTGTATCTATCTATCTATCTACCTATCTCTATCTATCAATCTACCTACCTACCTATCTGTATCTATCAATCTACCTACCTACCTATCTCTATCTATCAATCTACCTACCTACCTATCTCTATCTATCAATCTACATACCTACCTATCTGTATCTATCTATCTACCTACCTACATATCTGTATCTATCTATCTACCTACCTACCTATCTGTATCTATCTATCTACCTATCTCTATCTATCAATCTACCTACCTACCTATCTCTTTCTATCTATCTATTTATCTATCTACCTACCCACCTATCTCTATCTATCTACCTACCTACCTATCTCTATCTATCTATCTACCTACCTACCTATCTGTATCTATCTATCTAGCTACCTACCTATCTCTATCTATCTACCTACCTACCTACCTATCTCTATCTATCAATCTACCTACCTACCTATCTCTATCTGTCTACCTACCAACCTATCTCTATCTATCTATCTACCTACCTACCTATCTATCTCTATCTATCTATCTACCTACCTACCTACCTATCTCTATCTATCTACCTACCTACCTATCTCTATCTATCAATCTACCTACCCACCTATCTGTATCTATCTACCTACCTACCTATCTGTATCTATCAATCTACCTACCTACCTATCTGTATCTATATATCTACCTACCTACCTATCTGTATCTATCAATCTACCTACCTACCTATCTCTATCTATCTACCTACCTACCTACCTATCTCCATCTATCTATCTATCTACCTACCTACCTATCTCTATCTATCAATCTACCTACCTACCTATCTGTATCTATCTATCTACCTACCTACCTATCTGTATCTATATATCTACCTACCTACCTATCTGTATCTATCAATCTACCTACCTACCTATCTCTATCTATCTACCTACCTACCTACCTATCTCTATCTATCTATCTATCTACCTACCTACCTATCTCTATCTATCTATCTACCTACCTACCTATCTCTGTCTATCTATCTACCTACCTACCTATCTATCTCTATCTATCTATCTACCTACCTACCTACCTATCTCTATCTATCTACCTACCTACCTATCTCTATCTATCAATCTACCTACCCACCTATCTGTATCTATCTACCTACCTACCTATCTGTATCTATCAATCTACCTACCTACCTATCTGTATCTATATATCTACCTACCTACCTATCTGTATCTATCAATCTACCTACCTACCTATCTCTATCTATCTACCTACCTACCTACCTATCTCTATCTATCTATCTATCTATCTACCTACCTACCTATCTCTATCTATCAATCTACCTACCTACCTATCTCTATCTGTCTACCTACCAACCTATCTCTATCTATCTATCTACCTACCTACCTATCTATCTCTATCTATCTATCTACCTACCTACCTACCTATCTCTATCTATCTACCTACCTACCTATCTCTATCTATCAATCTACCTACCCACCTATCTGTATCTATCTACCTACCTACCTATCTGTATCTATCAATCTACCTACCTACCTATCTGTATCTATATATCTACCTACCTACCTATCTGTATCTATCAATCTACCTACCTACCTTTCTCTATCTATCTACCTACCTACCTACCTATCTCTATCTATCTATCTATCTACCTACATACCTATCTCTATCTATCAATCTACCTACCCACCTATCTGTATCTATCTACCTACCTACCTATCTGTATCTATCAATCTACCTACCTACCTATCTGTATCTATATATCTACCTACCTACCTATCTGTATCTATCAATCTACCTACCTACCTATCTCTATCTATCTACCTACCTACCTACCTATCTCTATCTATCTATCTATCTACCTACCTACCTATCTCTATCTATCAATCTACCTACCTACCTATCTGTATCTATCTATCTACCTACCTACCTATCTGTATCTATCTATCTACCTACCTACCTATCTGTATCTATCAATCTACCTACCTACCTATCTCTATCTATCTATCTACCTACCTACATATCTGTATCTATATATCTACCTACCTACCAATCTCTATCTATCTATCTATCTATCTATCTATCTATCTATCTATCTATCTATCTATCTATCTATCTATCTACCTACCTACCTATCTCTATCTATCTATCTACCTACCTACCTACCTATCACTATCTATCTATCTACCTACCTACCTATCTGTATCTATCATACCTACCTACCTATCTCTATCAATCTACCTACCTACCTATCTCTATCTATCAATCTACCTACCTACCTATCTGTATCTTTCTATCTACCTACCTACATATCTGTATCTATCTATCTACCTACCTACCTATCTGTATCTATCTATCTACCTATCTACCTATCTCTATCTATCAATCTACCTACCTACCTATCTGTATCTATCTATCTACCTACCTACCTATCTGTATCTATCTATCTACCTACCTATCTATCTCTATCTATCTATCTACCTACCTACCTATCTCGATCTATCTATCTACCTACCCACCTATCTCTATCTATCTATCTACCTACCTACCTATCTGTATCTATCTATCTACCTATCTACCTATCTCTATCTATCTATCTACCTACCTACCTATCTCTATCTATCTATCTACCTACCTACCTATCTGTATCTATCATACCTACCTACCTATCTCTATCTATCTACCTACCTACCTACCTATCTCTATCTATCTATCTACCTACCTACCTATCTCTATCTATCAATGTACCTACCTACCTATCTCTATCTATCTATCTATCTATCTACCTACATATCTGTATCTATATATCTACCTACCTACCTATCTGTATCTATCTATCTACCTATCTACCTATCTCTATCTATCAATCTACCTACCTACCTATCTCTATCTATCAATCTACCTACCTACCTATCTGTATCTATCTATCTACCTACCTACCTATCTGTATCTATCAATCTACCTACCTACCTACCTATCTCTATCTATCAATCTACCTACCTACCTATCTCTATCTATCTACCTACCTACCTACCTATCTCTATCTATCAATCTACCTACCTACATATCTCTATCTATCTATCTACCTACCTACCTATCTCTATCTATCAGTCTACCTACCTACCTATCTCTATCTATCTATCCACCTACCTACATATCTGAATCTATATATCTACCTACCTACCTATCTGTATCTATCTATCTACCTATCTACCTATCTCTATCTATCAATCTACCTACCTTCCTATCTCTATCTATCAATCTACCTACCTACCTATCTGTATCTTTCTATCTACCTACCTACATATCTGTATCTATCTATCTACCTACCTACCTATCTCTATCTATCTATCTACCTACCTACCTATCTCTATCTATCTATCTACCTACCTACCTATCTGTATCTATCAATCTACCTACCTACCTATCTGTATTTATCTATCTACCTACATATCTGTATCTATCTACCTACCTACCTACGTATCTCTATCTATCTATCTACCTACCTACCTATCTCTATCTATCAATCTACCTACCTACCTACCTATCTCTATCTATCAATCTACCTATCTACCTATCTCTATCTATCAATCTACCTACCTACCTATCTCTATCTATCAATCTACCTACCTACCTATCTGTATCTATCTACCTACCTACCTATCTCTATCTATCTATCTACCTACCTACCTACCTGTATCTATCAATCTACCTACCTACCTATCTCTATCTATCTATCTACGAACCCACCTATCTGTATTTATCTATCTACCTACCTATCTGTATCTATCTATCTACCTATCTACCTATCTCTATCTATCAATCTACCTACCTACCTATCTCTATCTATCTATCTACCTACCCACCTATCTGTATTTATCTATCTACCTACCTATCTCTATCTATCAATCTACCTACCTACCTATCTGTATCTATCTATCTACCTATCTACCTATCTCTATCTATCAATCTACCTACCTACCTATCTGTATCTATCTATCTACCTACATACCTATCTCTATCTATCAATCTACCTACCTACCTATCTCTATCTATCAATCTACCTACCTACCTATCTCTATCTATCAATCTACCTACCTACCTATCTGTATCTATCTATCTACCTACCTACCTATCTGTATCTCTCAATCTACCTACCTACCTATCTCTATCTATCAATCTACCTACCTACCTATCTCTATCTATCTACCTACCTACCTACCTATCTCTATCTATCAATCTACCTACCTACATATCTGTATCTATATATCTACCTACCTACCTATCTGTATCTATCTATCTACCTATCTACCTATCTCTATCTATCAATCTACCTACCTACCTATCTCTATATATCAATCTACCTACCTACCTATCTGTATCTATCTATCTACCTACCTACCTATCTGTATCTATCAATCTACCTACCTACCTATCTCTATCTATCAATCTACCTACCTACCTATCTCTATCTATCTACCTACCTACCTACCTATCTCTATCTATCAATCTACCTACCTACCTATCTCTACCTATCTATCTACCTACCTACCTATCTCTATCTATCAGTCTACCTACCTACCTATCTCTATCTAGCTATCCACCTACCTACATATCTGAATCTATATATCTACCTACCTACCTATCTGTATCTATCTATCTACCTATCTACCTATCTCTATCTATCAATCTACCTACCTACCTATCTCTATCTATCTATCTACCTACCTACCTATCTCTATCTATCAGTCTACCTACCTACCTATCTCTATCTATCTATCCACCTACCTACATATCTGAATCTATATATCTACCTACCTACCTATCTGTATCTATCTATCTACCTATCTACCTATCTCTATCTATCAATCTACCTACCTACCTATCTCTATCTATCAATCTACCTACCTACCTATCTGTATCTTTCTATCTACCTACCTACATATCTGTATCTATCTATCTACCTACCTACCTATCTGTATCTATCTATCTACCTATCTACCTATCTCTATCTATCAATCTACCTACCTACCTATCTGTATCTATCTATCTACCTACCTACCTATCTGTATCTATCTATCTACCTACCTATCTAACTCTATCTATCTATCTACCTACCTACCTATCTCTATCTATCTATCTACCTACCCACCTATCTCTATCTATCTACCTACCTACCTATCTGTAACTATCTATCTACCTATCTACCTATCTCTATCTATCTATCTACCTACCTACCTATCTCTATCTATCTATCTACCTACCTACCTATCTGTATCTATCATACCTACCTACCTATCTCTATCTATCTACCTACCTACCTACCTATCTCTATCTATCTATCTACCTACCTACCTATCTCTATCTATCAATGTACCAACCTACCTATCTCTATCTATCTATCTATCTACCTACATATCTGTATCTATATATCTACCTACCTACATATCTGAATCTATATATCTACCTACCTACCTATCTGTATCTATCTATCTACCTATCTACCTATCTCTATCTATCAATCTACCTACCTTCCTATCTCTATCTATCAATCTACCTACCTACCTATCTGTATCTTTCTATCTACCTACCTACATATCTGTATCTATCTATCTACCTACCTACCTATCTCTATCTATCTATCTACCTACCTACCTATCTCTATCTATCTATCTACCTACCTACCTATCTGTATCTATCAATCTACCTACCTACCTATCTGTATTTATCTATCTACCTACATATCTGTATCTATCTACCTACCTACCTACGTATCTCTATCTATCTATCTACCTACCTACCTATCTCTATCTATCAATCTACCTACCTACCTACCTATCTCTATCTATCTATCTACCTATCTACCTATCTCTATCTATCAATCTACCTACCTACCTATCTCTATCTATCAATCTACCTACCTACCTATCTGTATCTATCTACCTACCTACCTACCTATCTCTATCTATCTATCTATCTACCTACCTACATATCTGTATCGATATATCTACCTACCTACCTATCTGTATCTATCTATCTACCTATCTACCTATCTCTATCTATCAATCTACCTACCTACCTATCTCTATCTATCTATCTACCTACCCACCTATCTGTAAATATCTATCTACCTACCTATCTCTATCTATCTGCCTACCTACCTACCTATCTCTATCTATCTATCTATCTACCTACCTACCTATCTCTATCTATCTATCTACCTACCTACCTATCTCTATCTATCTATCTACCTACCTACCTATCTATCTCTATCTATCTATCTACCTACCTACCTACCTATCTCTATCTATCTACCTACCTACCTATCTCTATCTATCAATCTACCTACCCACCTATCTGTATCTATCTACCTACCTACCTATCTGTATCTATCAATCTACCTACCTACCTATCTGTATCTATATATCTACCTACCTACCTATCTGTATCTATCAATCTACCTACCTACCTATCTCTATCTATCTACCTACCTACCTACCTATCTCTATCTATCTATCTATCTATCTATCTACCTACCTACCTATCTCTATCTATCAATCTACCTACCTACCTATCTCTATCTGTCTACCTACCAACCTATCTCTATCTATCTATCTACCTACCTACCTATCTATCTCTATCTATCTATCTACCTACCTACCTACCTATCTCTATCTATCTACCTACCTACCTATCTCTATCTATCAATCTACCTACCCACCTATCTGTATCTATCTACCTACCTACCTATCTGTATCTATCAATCTACCTACCTACCAATCTGTATCTATATATCTACCTACCTACCTATCTGTATCTATCAATCTACCTACCTACCTTTCTCTATCTATCTACCTACCTACCTACCTATCTCTATCTATCTATCTATCTATCTACCTACCTACCTATCTCTATCTATCAATCTACCTACCCACCTATCTGTATCTATCTACCTACCTACCTATCTGTATCTATCAATCTACCTACCTACCTATCTGTATCTATATATCTACCTACCTACCTATCTGTATCTATCTACCTACCTACCTACCTATCTCTATCTATCTATCTATCTATCTACCTACCTACCTATCTCTATCTATCAATCTACCTACCTACCTATCTGTATCTATCTATCTACCTACCTACCTATCTGTATCTATCTATCTACCTACCTACCTATCTGTATCTATCAATCTACCTACCTACCTATCTCTATCTATCTATCTACCTACCTACATATCTGTATCTATATATCTACCTACCTACCAATCTCTATCTATCTATCTATCTATCTATCTATCTATCTATCTATCTATCTATCTATCTATCTATCTATCTACCTACCTACCTATCTCTATCTATCTATCTACCTACCTACCTACCTATCACTATCTATCTATCTACCTACCTACCTATCTGTATCTATCATACCTACCTACCTATCTCTATCTATCTACCTACCTACCTACCTATCTGTATCTATCTATCTACCTACCTACCTATCTGTATCTATCAATCTACATACCTACCTATCTCTATCTATCAATCTACCTACCTACCTATCTGTATCTATCTATCTACCTACCTACCTATCTGTATCTATCAATCTACCTACCTACCTATCTCTATCTATCTATCTACCTACCTACATATCTGTATCTATATATCTACCTACCTACCAATCTCTATCTATCTATCTATCTATCTATCTATCTATCTACCTACCTACCTATCTCTATCTATCTATCTATCTATCTACCTACCTACCTATCACTATCTATCTATCTACCTACCTACCTATCTGTATCTATCATACCTACCTACCTATCTCTATCTATCTACCTACCTACCTACCTATCTGTATCTATCTATCTACCTATCTACCTATCTCTATCTATCAATCTACCTACCTACCTATCTCTATCTATCTATCTACCTACCCACCTATCTGTATTTATCTATCTACCTACCTAACTCTATCTATCAGTCTACCTACCTACCTATCTGTATCTATCTATCTACCTATCTCTATCTATCAATCTACCTACCTACCTATCTGTATCTATCAATCTACCTACCTACCTATCTCTATCTATCAATCTACCTACCTACCTATCTCTATCTATCAATCTAACTACCTACCTATCTGTATCTATCTATCTACCTACCTACATATCTGTATCTATCTATCTACCAACCTACCTATCTGTATCTATCTATCTACCTCTCTCTATCTATCAATCTACCTACCTACCTATCTCTATCTATCTATCTATCTACCTACCCACCTATCTCTATCTATCTATCTACCTACCTACCTATCTGTATCTATCTATCTACCTATCTACCTATCTCTATCTATCTATCTACCTACCTACCTATCTGTATCTATCTATCTAGCTACCTACCTATCTCTATCTATCTAGCTACCTACCTACCTATCTCTATCTATCAATCTACCTACCTACCTATCTCTATCTATCTACCTACCAACCTATCTCTATCTATCTATCTATCTACCTACCTACCTATCTATCTCTATCTATCTATCTACCTACCTACCTACCTATCTCTATCTATCTACCTACCTACCTATCTCTATCTATCAATCTACCTACCCACCTATCTGTATCTATCTACCTACCTACCTATCTGTATCTATCAATCTACCTACCTACCTATCTGTATCTATATATCTACCTACCTACCTATCTGTATCTATCAATCTACCTACCTACCTATCTCTATCTATCTACCTACCTACCTACCTATCTCTATCTATCTATCTATCTACCTACCTACCTATCTCTATCTATCAATCTACCTACCTACCTATCTGTATCTATCTATCTACCTACCTACCTATCTGTATCTATCTATCTACCTACCTACCTATCTGTATCTATCAATCTACATACCTACCTATCTCTATCTATCAATCTACCTACCTACCTATCTCTTTCTATCTATCTATTTATCTATCTACCTACCCACCTATCTCTATCTATCTACCTACCTACCTATCTGTATCTATCTATCTACCTATCTACCTATCTCTATCTATCAATCTACCTACCTACCTATCTGTATCTATCAATCTACCTACCTACCTATCTCTATCTATCAATCTACCTACCTACCTATCTCTATCTATCAATCTACCTACCTACCTATCTGTATCTATCTATCTACCTACCTACCTATCTGTATCTATCTATCTACCTACCTACCTATCTGTATCTATCAATCTACATACCTACCTATCTCTATCTATCAATCTACCTACCTACCTATCTGTATCTATCTATCTACCTACCTACCTATCTGTATCTATCAATCTACCTACCTACCTATCTCTATCTATCTATCTACCTACCTACATATCTGTATCTATATATCTACCTACCTACCAATCTCTATCTATCTATCTATCTATCTACCTACCTACCTATCTCTATCTATCTATCTACCTACCTACCTATCACTATCTATCTATCTACCTACCTACCTATCTGTATCTATCAATCTACCTACCTACCTATCTCTATCTATCTACCTACCTACCTACCTATCTCTATCTATCTATCTATCTACCTACCTCCCTATCTCTATCTATCAATCTACGTACCTACCTATCTGTATCTATCTATCTACCTACCTACCTATCTGTATCTATCAATCTACCTACCTACCTATCTATATCTATCTATCTACCTACCTACATATCTGTATCTATATATCTACCTACCCACCAATCTCTATCTATCTATCTATCTACCTACCTACCTATCTCTATCTATCTATCTATCTACCTACCTACCTATCACTATCTATCTATCTACCTACCTACCTATCTGTATCTATCAGACCTACCTACCTATCTCTATCTATCTACCTACCTACCTACCTATCTGTATCTATCTATCTACCTATCTACCTATCTCTATCTATCAATCTACCTACCTACCTATCTCTATCTATCTATCTACCTACCCACCTATCTGTATTTATCTATCTACCTACCTATCTCTATCTATCAGTCTACCTACCTACCTATCTGTATCTATCTATCTACCTATCTCTATCTATCAATCTACCTACCTACCTATCTCTATCTATCTATCTACCTACCCACCTATCTGTATTTATCTATCTACCTACCTATCTGCATCTATCAATCTACCTACCTACCTATCTCTATCTATCAATCTACCTACCTACCTATCTGTATCTATCTATCTACCTACCTACATATCTGTATCTATCTATCTACCTACCTACCTATCTGTATCTATCTATCTACCTATCTCTATCTATCAATCTACCTACCTACCTATCTCTATCTATCTATCTATCTATCTACCTACCCACCTATCTCTATCTATCTATCTACCTACCTACCTATCTGTATCTATCTATCTACCTATCTACCTATCTCTATCTATCTATCTACCTACCTACCTATCTGTATCTATCTATCTAGCTACCTACCTATCTCTATCTATCTAGCTACCTACCTACCTATCTCTATCTATCAATCTACCTACCTACCTATCTCTATCTATCTACCTACCAACCTATCTCTATCTATCTATCTATCTACCTACCTACCTATCTATCTCTATCTATCTATCTATCTACCTACCTACCTACCTACCTATCTCTATCTATCTACCTACCTACCTATCTCTATCTATCAATCTACCTACCCACCTATCTGTATCTATCTACCTACCTACCTATCTGTATCTATCAATCTACCTACCTACCTATCTGTATCTATATATCTACCTACCTACCTATCTGTATCTATCAATCTACCTACCTACCTATCTCTATCTATCTACCTACCTACCTACCTATCTCTATCTATCTATCTATCTAACTACCTACCTATCTCTATCTATCAATCTACCTACCTACCTATCTGTATCTATCTATCTACCTACCTACCTATCTGTATCTATCTATCTATCTACCTACCTACCTATCTGTATCTATCAATCTACATACCTACCTATCTCTATCTATCAATCTACCTACCTACCTATCTGTATCTATCTATCTACCTACCTACCTATCTGTATCTATCAATCTACATACCTACCTATCTCTATCTATCAATCTACCTACCTACCTATCTGTATCTATCTATCTACCTACCTACCTATCTGTATCTATCAATCTACCTACCTACCTATCTCTATCTATCTATCTACCTACCTACATATCTGTATCTATATATCTACCTACCTACCAATCTCTATCTATCTATCTATCTACCTACCTACCTATCTCTATCTATCTATCTACCTACCTACCTATCACTATCTATCTATCTACCTACCTACCTATCTGTATCTATCATACCTACCTACCTATCTCTATCTATCTACCTACCTACCTATCTCTATCTATCTATCTACCTACCTACTTATCTCTATCTATCAATGTACCTACCTACCTATCTCTATCTATCAATCTACCTACCTACCTATCTGTATCTATCTATCTACCTACCTACCTATCTGTATCTATCAATCTACCTACCTACCTATCTCTATCTATCAATCTACCTACCTACCTATCTCTATCTATCAATCTACCTACCTACCTATCTGTATCTATCTATCTACCTACCTACATATCTGTATCTATCTATCTACCTACCTACCTATCTGTATCTATCTATCTACCTATCTCTATCTATCAATCTACCTACCTACCTATCTCTTTCTATCTATCTATTTATCTATCTACCTACCCACCTATCTCTATCTATCTACCTACCTACCTATCTGTATCTATCTATCTACCTATCTACCTATCTCTATCTATCTATCTACCTACCTACCTATCTGTATCTATCTATCTAGCTACCTACCTATCTCTATCTATCTACCTACCTACCTACCTATCTCTATCTGTCTACCTACCAACCTATCTCTATCTATCTATCTACCTACCTACCTATCTATCTCTATCTATCTATCTACCTACCTACCTACCTATCTCTATCTATCTACCTACCTACCTATCTCTATCTATCAATCTACCTACCCACCTATCTGTATCTATATATCTACCTACCTACCTATCTGTATCTATCAATCTACCTACCTACCTATCTCTATCTATCTACCTACCTACCTACCTATCTCTATCTATCTATCTATCTATCTATCTACCTACCTACCTATCTCTATCTATCAATCTACCTACCTACCTATCTGTATCTATCTATCTACCTACCTACCTATCTGTATCTATCTATCTACCTACCTACCTATCTGTATCTATCAATCTACATACCTACCTATCTCTATCTATCAATCTACCTACCTACCTATCTGTATCTATCTATCTACCTACCTACCTATCTGTATCTATCAATCTACCTACCTACCTATCTCTATCTATCTATCTACCTACCTACATATCTGTATCTATATATCTACCTACCTACCAATCTCTATCTATCTACCTACCTACCTACCTATCTCTATCTATCTATCTACCTACCTACCTACCTATCACTATCTATCTATCTACCTACCTACCTATCTGTATCTATCTATCTACCTATCTACCTATCTCTATCTATCTATCTACCTACCTACCTATCTGTATCTATCTATCTACCTACCTACCTATCTGTATCTATCTATCTACCTATCTCTATCTATCAATCTACCTACCTACCTATCTCTATCTATCTATCTATCTACCTACCCACCTATCTCTATCTATCTATCTACCTACCTACCTATCTATATCTATCTATCTACCTACCTACATATCTGTATCTATATATCTACCTACCTACCAATCTCTATCTATCTATCTATCTACCTACCTACCTATCTCTATCTATCTATCTATTCACCTACCTACCTATCACTATCTATCTATCTACCTACCTACCTATCTGTATCTATCATACCTACCTACCTATCTCTATCTATCTACCTACCTACCTACCTATCTGTATCTATCTATCTACCTATCTACCTATCTCTATCTATCAATCTACCTACCTACCTATCTCTATCTATCTATCTACCTACCCACCTATCTGTATTTATCTATCTACCTACCTATCTCTATCTATCAGTCTACCTACCTACCTATCTGTATCTATCTATCTACCTATCTCTATCTATCAATCTACCTACCTACCTATCTGTATCTATCAATCTACCTACCTACCTACCTCTATCTATCAATCTACCTACCTACCTATCTCTATCTATCAATCTACCTACCTACCTATCTGTATCTATCTATCTACCTACCTACATATCTGTATCTATCTATCTACCTACCTACCTATCTGTATCTATCTATCTACCTATCTCTATCTATCAATCTACCTACCTACCTATCTCTATCTATCTATCTATCTACTTACCCACCTATCTCTATCTATCTACCTACCTACCTATCTGTATCTATCTATCTACCTATCTACCTATCTCTATCTATCTATCTACCTACCTACCTATCTGTATCTATCTATCTAGCTACCTACCTATCTCTATCTATCTACCTACCTACCTACCTATCTCTATCTATCAATCTACCTACCTACCTATCTCTATCTATCTACCTACCAACCTATCTCTATCTATCTATCTACCTACCTACCTATCTATCTCTATCTATCTACCTACCTACCTACCTATCTCTATCTATCTACCTACCTACCTATCTCTATCTATCAATCTACCTACCCACCTATCTGTATCTATCTACCTACCTACCTATCTGTATCTATCAATCTACCTACCTACCTATCTGTATCTATATATCTACCTACCTACCTATCTGTATCTATCAATCTACCTACCTACCTATCTCTATCTATCTACCTACCTACCTACCTATCTCTATCTATCTATCTATCTACCTACCTACCTATCTCTATCTATCAATCTACCTACCTACCTATCTGTATCTATCTATCTACCTACCTACCTATCTGTATCTATCTATCTACCTACCTACCTATCTGTATCTATCAATCTACATACCTACCTATCTCTATCTATCAATCTACCTACCTACCTATCTGTATCTATCTATCTACCTACCTACCTATCTGTATCTATCAATCTACCTACCTACCGATCTCTATCTATCTATCTACCTACCTACATATCTGTATCTATATATCTACCTACCTACCAATCTCTATCTATCTATCTATCTACCTACCTACCTATCTCTATCTATCTATCTACCTACCTACCTATCTGCATCTATCAATCTACATACCTACCTATCTCTATCTATCAATCTACCTACCTACCTATCTGTATCTATCTATCTACCTACCTACCTATCTGTATCTATCAATCTACCTACCTACCTATCTCTATCTATCTATAGACCTACCTACATATCTGTATCTATATATCTACCTACCTACCAATCTCTATCTATCTATCTATCTATCTACCTACCTACCTATCTCTATCTATCTACCTACCTACCTACCTATCTCTATCTATCTACCTACCTACCTATCTCTATCTATCTATCTATCTATCTATCTATCTATCTACCTACCTACCTATCTCTATCTATCAATCTACCTACCTACCTATCTGTATCTATCTATCTACCTACCTACCTATCTGTATCTATCTATCTACCTACCTACCTATCTGTATCTATCAATCTACATACCTACCTATCTCTATCTATCAATCTACCTACCTACCTATCTGTATCTATATATCTACCTACCTACCTATCTCTATATATCTACCTTCCTACCTACCTATCTCTATCTACCTACCTACCTACCTACCTATCTCTATCTATCTATCTATCTACCTACCTACCTATCTCTATCTATCAATCTACCTACCTACCTATCTGTATCTATCTATCTACCTACCTACCTATCTGTATCTATCTATCTACCTACCTACCTATCTGTATCTATCAATCTACATACCTACCTATCTCTATCTATCAATCTACCTACCTACCTATCTGTATCTATCTATCTACCTACCTACCTATATGTATCTATCAATCTACCTACCTACCTATCTCTATCTATCTATCTACCTACCTACATATCTGTATCTATATATCTACCTACCTACCAATCTCTATCTATCTATCTATCTACCTACCTACCTATCTCTATCTATCTATCTACCTACCTACCTATCACTATCTATCTATCTACCTACCTACCTATCTGTATCTATCATACCTACCTACCTATCTCTATCTATCTACCTACCTACCTACCTATCTCTATCTATCTATCTACCTACCTACCTATCTCTATCTATCAATGTACCTACCTACCTATTTCTATCTATCAATCTACCTACCTACCTATCTGTATCTATCTATCTACCTACCTACCTATCTGTATCTATCAATCTACCTACCTACCTATCTCTATCTATCAATCTACCTACCTACATATCTCTGTCTATCTACCTACCTACCTACCTACCTATCTCTATCTATCAATCTACCTACCTACCTATCTCTATCTATCTATCTACCTACCTACCTATCTCTATCTATCAGTCTACCTACCTACCTATCTCTATCTATCTATCCACCTACCTACATATCTGAATCTATATATCTACCTACCTACCTATCTGTATCTATCTATCTACCTATCTACCTATCTCTATCTATCAATCTACCTACCTACCTATCTCTATCTATCAATCTACCTACCTACCTATCTGTATCTATCTATCTACCTACCTACATATCTGTATCTATCTATCTACCTACCTACCTATCTGTATCTATCTATCTACCTATCTACCTATCTCTATCTATCAATCTACCTACCTACCTATCTCTATCTATCTATCTACCTACCCACCTATCTGTATTTATCTATCTACCTACATATCTGTATCTATATATCTACCTACCTACCTATCTCTATCTATCTACCTACCTACCTACCTATCTCTATCTATCTACCTACCTACCTACCTACCTACCTATCTCTATCTATCTATCTACCTACCTACCTATCTGTATCTATCTATCTACCTACCTATCTATCTCTATCTATCTATCTACCTACCCACCTATCTCTATCTATCTATCTATCTACCTACCTACCTATCTCTATGTATCAATCTACCTACCTACCTATCTCTATCTATCTACCTACCTACATATCTGTATCTATATATCTACCTACCTACCTATCTGTATCTATCTATCTACCTATCTACCTATCTCTATCTATCAATCTACCTACCCACCTATCTCTATCTATCAATCTACCTACCTATCTGTATCTATCTACCTACCTACCTACCTATCTCTATCTATCAATCTACCTACCCACCTATCTCTATCTATCAATCTACATACCTATCTGTATCTATCTACCTACCTACCTACTATCTGTATCTATCAATCTACCTATCTACCTATCTCTATCTATCTACCTACCTACCTACCTATCTCTATCAATCTACCTACCTACCTATCTCTATCTATCTACCTACCTACCTACCTATCTCTATCTATCAATCTACCTACCTACCTACCTATCTGTATCTATCTATCTACCTACCTACCTATCTGTATCTATCTATCTACCTACCTACCTATCTGTATCTATCTATCTACCTACCTACCTATCTCTATCTATCTATCTACCTACCTACCTATCTCTATCTATCTATCTACCTACCTACCTATCTGTATCTATCAATCTACCTACCTACCTATCTCTATCTATCTATCTACCTACCTATCTCTATCTATCTACCTACCTACCTATCTCTATCTATCAATCTACCTACCTACCTATCTCTATCTATCTATCTACCTACCCACCTATCTCTATCTATCTATCTACCTACCTACCTATCTCTATCTATCTATCTACCTACCTACCTATCTCTATCTATCTATCTACCTACCTACCTAACTGTATCTATCAATCTACCTACCTACCTATCTGTATTTATCTATCTACCTACATATCTGTATCTATCTATCTACCTACCTACCTATCTCTACCTATCAATCTACCTACCTACCTACCTATCTCTATCTATCTATCTACCTATCTACCTATCTCTATCTATCAATCTACCTACCTACCTATCTGTATCTATCAATCTACCTACCTACCTATCTCTATCTATCTATCTACGAACCCACCTATCTGTATTTATCTATCTACCTACCTCTCTGTATCTATCTATCCACCTATCTACCTATCTCTATCTATCAATCTACCTACCTACCTATCTCTATCTATCTATCTACCTACCCACCTATCTGTATTTATCTATCTACCTACCTATCTCTATCTATCAATCTACCTACCTACCTATCTGTATCTATCTATCTACCTATCTACCTATCTCTATCTATCAATCTACCTACCTACCTATCTGTATCTATCTATCTACCTACATACCTATCTCTATCTATCAATCCACCTACCTACCTATCTCTATCTATCAATCTACCTACCTACCAATCTCTATCTATCAATCTACCTACCTACCTATCTGTATCTATCTATCTACCTACCTACATATCTGTATCTATCTATCTACCTACCTACCTATCTGTATCTTTCTATCTACCTATCTACCTATCTCTATTTATCAATCTACCTACCTACCTATCTCTATCTATCTATCTACCTACCCACCTATCTGTATTTATCTATCTACCTACATATCTGTATCTATATATATACCTACCTACCTATCTCTATCTATCTACCTACCTACCTATCTCTATCTATCAATCTACCTACCTACCTATCTCTATCTATCTATCTACCTACCTACCTATCTGTATCTATCTATCTACCTACCTACATATCTGTATCTATATATCTACCTACCTACCTATCTGTATCTATCTATCTACCTATCTACCTATCTCTATCTATCAATCTACCTACCTACCTATCTGTATCTATCTATCTAGCTACCTACCTATCTCTATCTATCTACCTACCTACCTACCTATCTCTATCTATCAATCTACCTACCTACCTATCTCTATCTATCTACCTACCTACCTATCTCTATCTATCTATCTACCTATCTACCTATCTGTCTCTATCAATCTACCTACCTACCTATCTCTATCTATCTATCTATCTACCTACCCACCTATCTGTATTTATCTATCTACCTACATATCTGTATCTATATATCTACCTACCTACCTA
Source organism: Crotalus helleri (assembly GCA_024509115.1). Classification (NCBI taxonomy): domain Eukaryota; kingdom Metazoa; phylum Chordata; class Lepidosauria; order Squamata; family Viperidae; genus Crotalus; species Crotalus helleri. The sequence continues at coordinate 955,430 of JAKSXO010000103.1, forward strand.
TCTCTATCTATCTACCTACCTACCTATCTGTATCTATCTATCTACCTACCTACCTATCTGTATCTATCTATCTACCTACCTACCTATCTGTATCTATCTATCTACCTACCTATCTATCTCTATCTATCAATCTACCTACCTACCTATCTATCTCTATCTATCTACCTACCTACATATCTGTATCTATATATCTACCTACCTACCTATCTGTATCTATCTATCTACCTATCTACCTATCTCTATCTATCAATCTACCTACCTACCTATCTGTATCTATCTATCTACCTATCTACCCATCTCTATCTATCAATCTACCTACCTACCTATCTGTATCTATCTATCTAGCTACCTACCTATCTCTATCTATCAATCTACCTACCTACCTATCTCTATCTATCAATCTACCTACCTACCTATCTCTATCTATCTACCTACCTACCTATCTCTATCTATCTATCTACCTACCTACCTATCTGTCTCTATCAATCTACCTACCTACCTATCTATCTCTATCTATCTATCTACCTACCTACCTACCTACCTACCTATCTCTATCTATCTACCTACCTACCTATCTCTATCTATCAATCTACCTACCCACCTATCTGTATCTATCTACCTACCTACCTATCTGTATCTATGAATCTACCTACCTACCTATCTGTATCTATATATCTACCTACCTACCTATCTGTATCTATCAATCTACCTACCTACCTATTTCTATCTATCTACCTACCTACCTACCTATCTCTATCTATCAATCTACCTACCTACCTATCTGTATCTATCTACCTACCTACCTATCTGTATCTATCAATCTACCTACCTACCTATCTCTATCTATCAATCTACCTACCTACCTATCTGTATCTATCTATCTACCTACCTACCTATCTGTATCTATCAATCTACCTACCTATCTCTATCTATCAATCTACCTACCTACATATATGTATCTATCTATCTACCTACCTACCTATCTGTATCTATCAATCTACCTACCTATCTCTATCTATCAATCTACCTACCTACCTATCTGTATCTATCTATCTACCTACCTACCTATCTGTATCTATCAATCTACCTACCTACCTATCTCTATCTATCTATCTACCTACCCACCTATCTGTATTTATCTATCTACCTACCTATCTCTATCTATCAATCTACCTACCTACCTATCTGTATCTATCTATCTACCTATCTACCTATCTCTATCTATCAATCTACCTATCTTCCTATCTCTATCTATCAATCTACCTACCTACCTATCTCTATCTATCAATCTACCTACCTACCTATCTGTATCTATCTATCTACCTACCTACCTATCTGTATCTATCTACCTACCTACCTATCTCTATCTATCTATCTACCTACCTACCTATCTCTATCTATCTATCTATCTACCTACCTACATATCTGTATCTATATATCTACCTACCTACCTATCTGTATCTATCTATCTACCTATCTACCTATCTCTATCTATCAACCTACCTACCTACCTATCTCTATCTATCTATCTACCTACCCACCTATCTGTCTTTATCTATCTACCTACCTATCTCTATCTATCAATCTACCTACCTACCTATCTGTATCTATCTATCTACCTATCTCTATCTATCAATCTACCTACCTACCTATCTGTATCTATCTATCTACCTACATACCTAACTCTATCTATCAATCTACCTACCTACCTATCTCTATCTATCAATCTACCTACCTACCTATCTCTATCTATCAATCTACCTACCTACCTATCTGTATCTATCTATCTACCTACCTACCTATCTGTATCTATCTATCTACCTATCTCTATCTATCAATCTACCTACCCACCTATCTCTATCTATCTATCTATCTACCTACCCACCTATCTCTATCTATCTATCTACCTACCTACCTATCTGTATCTAGCTATCTACCTATCTACCTATCTCTATCTATCTATCTACCTACCTACCTATCTGTATCTATCTATCTAGCTACCTACCTATCTCTATCTATCTACCTACCTACCTACCTATCTCTATCTATCAATCTACCTACCTACCTATCTCTATCTATCTATCTACCCACCCACCTATCTGTATTTATCTATCTACCTACCTATCTCTATCTATCAATCTACCTACCTACCTATCTGTATCTATCTATCTACCTACATACCTAACTCTATCTATCAATCTACCTACCTACCTATCTCTATCTATCAATCTACCTACGTACCTATCTCTATCTATCTATCTACCTACCTACCTATCTCTATCTATCTATCTACCTACCTACCTATCACTATCTATCTATCTACCTACCTACCTATCTGTATCTATCAGACCTACCTACCTATCTCTATCTATCTACCTACCTACCTACCTATCTGTATCTATCTATCTACCTATCTACCTATCTCTATCTATCAATCTACCTACCTACCTATCTCTATCTATCTATCTACCTACCCACCTATCTGTATTTATCTATCTACCTACCTATCTCTATCTATCAGTCTACCTACCTACCTATCTGTATCTATCTATCTACCTATCTCTATCTATCAATCTACCTACCTACCTATCTCTATCTATCTATCTACCTACCCACCTATCTGTATTTATCTATCTACCTACCTATCTGTATCTATCAATCTACCTACCTACCTATCTCTATCTATCAATCTACCTACCTACCTATCTCTATCTATCAATCTAACTACCTACCTATCTGTATCTATCTATCTACCTACCTACATATCTGTATCTATCTATCTACCTACCTACCTATCTGTATCTATCTATCTACCTATCTCTATCTATCAATCTACCTACCTACCTATCTCTATCTATCTATCTATCTATCTACCTACCCACCTATCTCTATCTATCTATCTACCTACCTACCTATCTGTATCTATCTATCTACCTATCTACCTATCTCTATCTATCTACCTACCTACCTACCTATCTGTATCTATCTATCTAGCTACCTACCTATCTCTATCTATCTAGCTACCTACCTACCTATCTCTATCTATCAATCTACCTACCTACCTATCTCTATCTATCTACCTACCAACCTATCTCTATCTATCTATCTATCTATCTATCTACCTACCTACCTATCTATCTCTATCTATCTATCTATCTATCTATCTACCTATCTACCTACCTACCTACCTATCTCTATCTATCTACCTACCTACCTATCTCTATCTATCAATCTACCTACCCACCTATCTGTATCTATCTACCTACCTACCTATCTGTATCTATCAATCTACCTACCTACCTATCTGTATCTATATATCTACCTACCTACCTATCTGTATCTATCAATCTACCTACCTACCTATCTCTATCTATCTACCTACCTACCTACCTATCTCTATCTATCTATCTATCTAACTACCTACCTATCTCTATCTATCAATCTACCTACCTACCTATCTGTATCTATCTATCTACCTACCTACCTATCTGTATCTATCTATCTATCTACCTACCTACCTATCTGTATCTATCAATCTACATACCTACCTATCTCTATCTATCAATCTACCTACCTACCTATCTGTATCTATCTATCTACCTACCTACCTATCTGTATCTATCAATCTACATACCTACCTATCTCTATCTATCAATCTACCTACCTACCTATCTGTATCTATCTATCTACCTACCTACCTATCTGTATCTATCAATCTACCTACCTACCTATCTCTATCTATCTATCTACCTACCTACATATCTGTATCTATATATATACCTACCTACCAATCTCTATCTATCTATCTATCTACCTACCTACCTATCTCTATCTATCTATCTACCTACCTATCACTATCTATCTATCTACCTACCTACCTATCTGTATCTATCATACCTACCTACCTATCTCTATCTATCTACCTACCTACCTATCTCTATCTATCTATCTACCTACCTACTTATCTGTATCTATCAATGTACCTACCTACCTATCTCTATCTATCAATCTACCTACCTACCTATCTGTATCTATCTATCTACCTACCTACCTATCTGTATCTATCAATCTACCTACCTACCTATCTCTATCTATCAATCTACCTACCTACCTATCTCTATCTATCAATCTACCTACCTACATATCTGTATCTATCTATCTACCTACCTACATATCTGTATCTATCTATCTACCTACCTACCTATCTGTATCTATCTATCTACCTATCTCTATCTATCAATCTACCTACCTACCTATCTCTTTCTATCTATCTATTTATCTATCTACCTACCCACCTATCTCTATCTATCTACCTACCTACCTATCTGTATCTATCTATCTACCTATCTACCTATCTCTATCTATCTATCTACCTACCTACCTATCTGTATCTATCTATCTAGCTACCTACCTATCTCTATCTATCTACCTACCTACCTACCTATCTCTATCTATCAATCTACCTACCTACCTATCTCTATCTGTCTACCTACCAACCTATCTCTATCTATCTATCTACCTACCTACCTATCTATCTCTATCTATCTATCTACCTACCTACCTACCTATCTCTATCTATCTACCTACCTACCTATCTCTATCTATCAATCTACCTACCCACCTATCTGTATCTATATATCTACCTACCTACCTATCTGTATCTATCAATCTACCTACCTACCTATCTCTATCTATCTACCTACCTACCTACCTATCTCTATCTATCTATCTATCTACCTACCTACCTATCTCTATCTATCAATCTACCTACCTACCTATCTGTATCTATCTATCTACCTACCTACCTATCTGTATCTATCTATCTACCTACCTACCTATCTGTATCTATCAATCTACATACCTACCTATCTCTATCTATCAATCTACCTACCTACCTATCTGTATCTATCTATCTACCTACCTACCTATCTGTATCTATCAATCTACCTACCTACCTATCTCTATCTATCTATCTATCTACCTACCTCCATATCTGTATCTATATATCTACCTACCTACCAATCTCTATCTATCTATCTACCTACCTACCTATCTCTATCTATCTATCTACCTACCTACCTACCTATCACTATCTATCTATCTACCTACCTACCTATCTGTATCTATCTATCTACCTATCTACCTATCTCTATCTATCTATCTACCTACCTACCTATCTGTATCTATCTATCTACCTACCTACCTATCTGTATCTATCTATCTACCTATCTCTATCTATCAATCTACCTACCTACCTATCTCTATCTATCTATCTATCTATCTATCTACCTACCCACCTATCTCTATCTATCTATCTACCTACCTACCTATCTATATCTATCTATCTACCTACCTACATATCTGTATCTATATATCTACCTACCTACCAATCTCTATCTATCTATCTATCTATCTACCTACCTACCTATCTCTATCTATCTATCTATTCACCTACCTACCTATCACTATCTATCTATCTACCTACCTACCTATCTGTATCTATCATACCTACCTACCTATCTCTATCTATCTACCTACCTACCTACCTATCTGTATCTATCTATCTACCTATCTACCTATCTCTATCTATCAATCTACCTACCTACCTATCTCTATCTATCTATCTACCTACCCACCTATCTGTATTTATCTATCTACCTACCTATCTCTATCTATCAGTCTACCTACCTACCTATCTGTATCTATCTATCTACCTATCTCTATCTATCAATCTACCTACCTACCTATCTGTATCTATCAATCTACCTACCTACCTATCTCTATCTATCAATCTACCTACCTACCTATCTCTATCTATCAATCTACCTACCTACCTATCTGTATCTATCTATCTACCTACCTACATATCTGTATCTATCTATCTACCTACCTACCTATCTGTATCTATCTATCTACCTATCTCTATCTATCAATCTACCTACCTACCTATCTCTATCTATCTATCTATCTACTTACCCACCTATCTCTATCTATCTACCTACCTACCTATCTGTATCTATCTATCTACCTATCTACCTATCTCTATCTATCTATCTACCTACCTACCTATCTGTATCTATCTATCTAGCTACCTACCTATCTCTATCTATCTACCTACCTACCTACCTATCTCTATCTATCAATCTACCTACCTACCTATCTCTATCTATCTACCTACCAACCTATCTCTATCTATCTATCTACCTACCTACCTATCTATCTCTATCTATCTATCTACCTACCTACCTACCTATCTCTATCTATCTACCTACCTACCTATCTCTATCTATCAATCTACCTACCCACCTATCTGTATCTATCTACCTACCTACCTATCTGTATCTATCAATCTACCTACCTACCTATCTGTATCTATATATCTACCTACCTACCTATCTGTATCTATCAATCTACCTACCTACCTATCTCTATCTATCTACCTACCTACCTACCTATCTCTATCTATCTATCTATCTACCTACCTACCTATCTCTATCTATCAATCTACCTACCTACCTATCTGTATCTATCTATCTACCTACCTACCTATCTGTATCTATCTATCTACCTACCTACCTATCTGTATCTATCAATCTACATACCTACCTATCTATCAATCTACCTACCTACCTATCTGTATCTATCTATCTACCTACCTACCTATCTGTATCTATCAATCTACCTACCTACCGATCTCTATCTATCTATCTACCTACCTACATATCTGTATCTATATATCTACCTACCTACCAATCTCTATCTATCTATCTATCTACCTACCTACCTATCTCTATCTATCTATCTACCTACCTACCTATCACTATCTATCTATCTACCTACCTACCTATCTGTATCTATCAATCTACATACCTACCTATCTCTATCTATCAATCTACCTACCTACCTATCTGTATCTATCTATCTACCTACCTACCTATCTGTATCTATCAATCTACCTACCTACCTATCTCTATCTATCTATCTACCTACCTACATATCTGTATCTATATATCTACCTACCTACCAATCTCTATCTATCTATCTATCTACCTACCTACCTATCTCTATCTATCTACCTACCTACCTACCTATCTCTATCTATCTACCTACCTACCTACCTATCTCTATCTATCTATCTATCTATCTACCTACCTACCTATCTCTATCTATCAATCTACCTACCTACCTATCTGTATCTATCTATCTACCTACCTACCTATCTGTATCTATCTATCTACCTACCTACCTATCTGTATCTATCAATCTACATACCTACCTATCTCTATCTATCAATCTACCTACCTACCTATCTGTATCTATATATCTACCTACCTACCTATCTCTATATATCTACCTACCTACCTACCTATCTCTATCTACCTACCTACCTACCTACCTATCTCTATCTATCTATCTATCTACCTACCTACCTATCTCTATCTATCAATCTACCTACCTACCTATCTGTATCTCTCTATCTACCTACCTACCTATCTGTATCTATCTATCTACCTACCTACCTATCTGTATCTATCAATCTACATACCTACCTATCTCTATCTATCAATCTACCTACCTACCTATCTGTATCTATCTATCTACCTACCTACCTATATGTATCTATCAATCTACCTACCTACCTATCTCTATCTATCTATCTACCTACCTACATATCTGTATCCATATATCTACCTACCTACCAATCTCTATCTATCTATCTATCTACCTACCTACCTATCTCTATCTATCTATCTACCTACCTACCTATCACTATCTATCTATCTACCTACCTACCTATCTGTATCTATCATACCTACCTACCTATCTCTATCTATCTACCTACCTACCTACCTATCTCTATCTATCTATCTACCTACCTACCTATCTCTATCTATCAATGTACCTACCTACCTATTTCTATCTATCAATCTACCTACCTACCTATCTGTATCTATCTATCTACCTACCTACCTATCTGTATCTATCAATCTACCTACCTACCTATCTCTATCTATCAATCTACCTACCTACATATCTCTGTCTATCTACCTACCTACCTACCTATCTCTATCTATCAATCTACCTACATACCTATCTCTATCTATCTATCTACCTACCTACCTATCTCTATCTATCAGTCTACCTACCTACCTATCTCTATCTATCTATCCACCTACCTACATATCTGAATCTATATATCTACCTACCTACCTATCTGTATCTATCTAACTACCTATCTACCTATCTCTATCTATCAATCTACCTACCTACCTATCTCTATCTATCAATCTACCTACCTACCTATCTGTATCTATCTATCTACCTACCTACATATCTGTATCTATCTATCTACCTACCTACCTATCTGTATCTATCTATCTACCTATCTACCTATCTCTATCTATCAATCTACCTACCTACCTATCTCTATCTATCTATCTACCTACCCACCTATCTGTATTTATCTATCTACCTACATATCTGTATCTATATATCTACCTACCTACCTATCTCTATCTATCTACCTACCTACCTACCTATCTCTATCTATCTACCTACCTACCTACCTACCTATCTCTATCTATCTATCTACCTACCTACCTATCTGTATCTATCTATCTACCTACCTATCTATCTCTATCTATCTATCTACCTACCCACCTATCTCTATCTATCTATCTATCTACCTATCTACCTATCTCTATGTATCAATCTACCTACCTACCTATCTCTATCTATCTACCTACCTACATATCTGTATCTATATATCTACCTACCTACCTATCTGTATCTATCTATCTACCTATCTACCTATCTCTATCTATCAATCTACCTACCCACCTATCTCTATCTATCAATCTACCTACCTATCTGTATCTATCTACCTACCTACCTACCTATCTCTATCTATCAATCTACCTACCCACCTATCTATCTATCAATCTACATACCTATCTGTATCTATCTACCTACCTACCTACTATCTGTATCTATCAATCTACCTATCTACCTATCTCTATCTATCTATCTACCTACCTATCTCTATCTATCTACCTACCTACCTATCTCTATCTATCAATCTACCTACCTACCTATCTCTATCTATCTATCTACCTACCCACCTATCTCTATCTATCTATCTACCTACCTACCTATCTCTATCTATCTATCTACCTACCTACCTATCTCTATCTATCTATCTACCTACCTACCTAACTGTATCTATCAATCTACCTACCTACCTATCTGTATTTATCTATCTACCTACATATCTGTATCTATCTATCTACCTACCTACCTATCTCTATCTATCAATCTACCTACCTACCTACCTATCTCTATCTATCTATCTACCTATCTACCTATCTCTATCTATCAATCTACCTACCTACCTATCTGTATCTATCAATCTACCTACCTACCTATCTCTATCTATCTATCTACGAACCCACCTATCTGTATTTATCTATCTACCTACCTCTCTGTATCTATCTATCTACCTATCTACCTATCTCTATCTATCAATCTACCTACCTACCTATCTCTATCTATCTATCTACCTACCCACCTATCTGTATTTATCTATCTACCTACCTATCTCTATCTATCAATCTACCTACCTACCTATCTGTATCTATCTATCTACCTATCTACCTATCTCTATCTATCAATCTACCTACCTACCTATCTGTATCTATCTATCTACCTACATACCTATCTCTATCTATCAATCCACCTACCTACCTATCTCTATCTATCAATCTACCTACCTACCTATCTCTATCTATCAATCTACCTACCTACCTATCTGTATCTATCTATCTACCTACCTACATATCTGTATCTATCTATCTACCTACCTACCTATCTGTATCTTTCTATCTACCTATCTACCTATCTCTATTTATCAATCTACCTACCTACCTATCTCTATCTATCTATCTACCTACCCACCTATCTGTATTTATCTATCTACCTACATATCTGTATCTATATATATACCTACCTACCTATCTCTATCTATCTACCTACCTACCTATCTCTATCTATCAATCTACCTACCTACCTATCTCTATCTATCTATCTACCTACCTACCTATCTGTATCTATCTATCTACCTACCTACATATCTGTATCTATATATCTACCTACCTACCTATCTGTATCTATCTATCTACCTATCTACCTATCTCTATCTATCAATCTACCTACCTACCTATCTGTATCTATCTATCTAGCTACCTACCTATCTCTATCTATCTACCTACCTACCTACCCATCTCTATCTATCAATCTACCTACCTACCTATCTCTATCTATCTACCTACCTACCTATCTCTATCTATCTATCTACCTATCTACCTATCTGTCTCTATCAATCTACCTACCTACCTATCTCTATCTATCTATCTATCTACCTACCCACCTATCTGTATTTATCTATCTACCTACATATCTGTATCTATATATCTACCTACCTACCTATCTCTATCTATCTACCTACCTACCTATCTGTATCTATCTATCTACCTACCTACCTATCTGTATCTATCTATCTACCTACCTACCTATCTGTATCTATCAATCTACCTACCTATCTATCTCTATCTATCAATCTACCTACCTACCTATCTATCTCTATCTATCTACCTACCTACATATCTGTATCTATATATCTACCTACCTACGTATCTGTATCTATCTATCTACCTATCTACCTATCTCCATCTATCAATCTACCTACCTACCTATCTGTATCTATCTATCTACCTATCTACCTATCTCTATCTATCAATCTACCTACCTACCTATCTGTATCTATCTATCTAGCTACCTACCTATCTCTATCTATCAATCTACCTACCTACCTATCTCTATCTATCAATCTACCTACCTACCTATCTCTATCTATCTACCTACCTACCTATCTCTATCTATCTATCTACCTACCTACCTATCTGTCTCTATCAATCTACCTACCTACCTATCTATCTCTATCTATCTATCTACCTACCTACCTACCTACCTACCTATCTCTATCTATCTACCTACCTACCTATCTCTATCTATCAATCTACCTACCCACCTATCTGTATCTATCTACCTACCTACCTATCTGTATCTATGAATCTACCTACCTACCTATCTGTATCTATATATCTACCTACCTACCTATCTGTATCTATCAATCTACCTACCTACCTATTTCTATCTATCTACCTACCTACCTACCTATCTCTATCTATCAATCTACCTACCTACCTATCTGTATCTATCTACCTACCTACCTATCTGTATCTATCAATCTACCTACCTACCTATCTCTATCTATCAATCTACCTACCTACCTATCTGTATCTATCTATCTACCTACCTACCTATCTGTATCTATCAATCTACCTACCTATCTCTATCTATCAATCTACCTACCTACATATCTGTATCTATCTATCTACCTACCTACCTATCTGTATCTTTCAATCTACCTACCTACCTATCTCTATCTATCAATCTACCTACCTACCTATCTGTATCTATCTATCTACCTACCTACCTATCTGTATCTATCAATCTACCTACCTACCTATCTCTATCTATCTATCTACCTACCCACCTATCTGTATTTATCTATCTACCTACCTACCTATCTCTATCTATCAATCTACCTACCTACCTATCTGTATCTATCTATCTACCTATCTACCTATCTCTATCTATCAATCTACCTATCTTCCTATCTCTATCTATCAATCTACCTACCTACCTATCTCTATCTATCAATCTACCTACCTACCTATCTGTATCTATCTATCTACCTACCTACCTATCTGTATCTATCTACCTACCTACCTATCTCTATCTATCTATCTACCTACCTACCTATCTCTATCTATCTATCTACCTACCTACATATCTGTATCTATATATCTACCTACCTACCTATCTGTATCTATCAATCTACCTACCTACCTATTTCTATCTATCTACCTACCTACCTACCTATCTCTATCTATCAATCTACCTACCTACCTATCTGTATCTATCTACCTACCTACCTATCTGTATCTATCAATCTACCTACCTACCTATCTCTATCTATCAATCTACCTACCTACCTATCTGTATCTATCTATCTACCTACCTACCTATCTGTATCTATCAATCTACCTACCTATCTCTATCTATCAATCTACCTACCTACATATCTGTATCTATCTATCTACCTACCTACCTATCTGTATCTATCAATCTACCTACCTACCTATCTCTATCTATCAATCTACCTACCTACCTATCTGTATCTATCTATCTACCTACCTACCTATCTGTATCTATCAATCTACCTACCTACCTATCTCTATCTATCTATCTACCTACCCACCTATCTGTATTTATCTATCTACCTACCTACCTATCTCTATCTATCAATCTACCTACCTACCTATCTGTATCTATCTATCTACCTATCTACCTATCTCTATCTATCAATCTACCTATCTTCCTATCTCTATCTATCAATCTACCTACCTACCTATCTCTATCTATCAATCTACCTACCTACCTATCTGTATCTATCTATCTACCTACCTACCTATCTGTATCTATCTACCTACCTACCTATCTCTATCTATCTATCTACCTACCTACCTATCTCTATCTATCTATCTACCTACCTACATATCTGTATCTATATATCTACCTACCTACCTATCTGTATCTATCTATCTACCTATCTACCTATCTCTATCTATCAACCTACCTACCTACCTATCTCTATCTATCTATCTACCTACCCACCTATCTGTCTTTATCTATCTACCTACCTATCTCTATCTATCAATCTACCTACCTACCTATCTGTATCTATCTATCTACCTATCTCTATCTATCAATCTACCTACCTACCTATCTGTATCTATCTATCTACCTACATACCTAACTCTATCTATCAATCTACCTACCTACCTATCTCTATCTATCAATCTACCTACCTACCTATCTCTATCTATCAATCTACCTACCTACCTATCTGTATCTATCTATCTACCTACCTACCTATCTGTATCTATCTATCTACCTATCTCTATCTATCAATCTACCTACCCACCTATCTCTATCTATCTATCTATCTACCTACCCACCTATCTCTATCTATCTATCTACCTACCTACCTATCTGTATCTAGCTATCTACCTATCTACCTATCTCTATCTATCTATCTACCTACCTACCTATCTGTATCTATCTATCTAGCTACCTACCTATCTCTATCTATCTACCTACCTACCTACCTATCTCTATCTATCAATCTACCTACCTACCTATCTCTATCTATCTATCTACCCACCCACCTATCTGTATTTATCTATCTACCTACCTATCTCTATCTATCAATCTACCTACCTACCTATCTGTATCTATCTATCTACCTACATACCTAACTCTATCTATCAATCTACCTACCTACCTATCTCTATCTATCAATCTACCTACGTACCTATCTCTATCTATCAATCTACCTACCTACCTATCTGTATCTATCTATCTACCTACCTACATATCTGTATCTATCTATCTACCTACCTACCTATCTGTATCTATCTATCTACCTATCTCTATCTATCAATCTACCTACCTACCTATCTCTATCTATCTATCTACCTACCTACCTATCTGTATCTATCTATCTACCTACCTATCTCTATCTATCTATCTACCTACCTACCTATCTGTATCTATCTATCTAGCTACCTACCTATCTCTATCTATCTACCTACCTACCTACCTATCTCTATCTATCAATCTACCTACCTACCTATCTCTATCTATCTACCTACCTACCTATCTGTATCTATCAATCTACCTACCTACCTATCTCTATCTATCTATCTACCTACCTACATATCTGTATCTATATATCTACCTACCTACCTATCTGTATCTATCTATCTACCTATCTACCTATCTCTATCTATCAATCTACCTACCTACCTATCTCTATCTATCAATCTACCTACCTACCTATCTCTATCTATCTACCTACCTACCTACCTATCTCTGTCTATCAATCTACCTACCTACCTATCTCTATCTATCTATCTATCTACCTACCTACCTATCTCTATCTATCTATCTACCTACCTACCTATCTGTATCTATCAATCTACCTACCTACCTATCTCTATCTATCTATCTACCTACCTACCTATCTCTATCTTTCAATCTACCTACCTACCTATCTGCATCTATCTATCTACCTACCTATCTCTATCTATCAATCTACCTACCTACCTATCTGTATCTATCAATCTACCTACCTACCTATCTCTATCTATCTATCTACCTACCTACCTATCTGTATCTATCAATCTACCTACCTACCTATCTGTATCTATCTATCTACCTACCTACCTATCTGTATCTATCAATCTACCTACCTACCTATCTCTATCTATCTATCTACCTACCTACATATCTGTATCTATATATCTACCTACCTACCTATCTGTATCTATCTATCTACCTATCTACCTATCTCTATCTATCAATCTACCTACCTACCTATCTCTATCTATCAATCTACCTACCTACCTATCTGTATCTATCTATCTACCTACCTACCTATCTGTATCTATCAATCTACCTACCTACCTATCTCTATCTATCTACCTACCTACCTATCTCTATCTATCAATCTACCTACCTACCTATCTCTATCTATCTATCTACCTACATACCTATCTCTATCTATCTATCTACCTACCTACCTATCTCTATCTATCTACCTACCTACCTACCTATCTCTATCTATCAATCTACCTACCTACCTATCTCTATCTATCTATCTACCTACCTACCTATCTCTATCTATCTATCTACCTACCTACCTATCTGTATCTATCTATCTACCTATCTACCTATCTCTATCTATCAATCTACCTACCTACATATCTGTATCTATCTACCTACCTACCTATCTGTATCTATCTATCTAACTACCTACCTATCTGTATCTATCAATCTAGCTACCTACCTATCTCTATCTATCTATCTACCTACCTACCTATCTCTATCTATCTACCTACCTACCTACCTACCTATCAGTATCTATCTATCTACCTACCTACCTATCTCTATCTATCTATCTACCTACCTACCTATCTCTATCTATCTATCGACCTACCTACCTATCTCTATCTATCTACCTACCTACCTACCTACCTATCAGTATCTATCTATCTACCTACCTACCTATCTCTATCTATCAATCTACCTACCTACCTATCTGTATCTATCAATCTACCTACCTACCTATCTCTATCTATCTATCTACCTACCTACCTATCTGTATCTATCTATCTACCTATCTACCTATCTCTGTCTATCAATCTACCTACCTACCTATCTCTATCTATCAATCTACCTACCTACCTATCTGTATCTATCTATCTACCTACCTACCTATCTCTATCTATCAATCTACCTACCTACCTATCTCTATCTATCTACCTACCTACCTATCTCTATCTATCAATCTACCTACCTACCTATCTCTATCTATCTATCTACCTACCTACCTATCTCTATCTATCTACCTACCTACCTACCTATCTCTATCTATCAATCTACCTACCTACCTATCTCTATCTATCTATCTACCTACCTACCTATCTCTATCTATCTATCTACCTACCTACCTATCTCTATCTATCAATCTACCTACCTACCTATCTGTATCTATCTATCTACCTACCTATCTCTATCTATCAATCTACCTACCTACCTATCTCTATCTATCTACCTACCTACCTACCTATCTCTATCTATCTATCTACCTACCTACCTATCTCTATCTATCAATCTACCTACCTACCTATCTCTATCTATCTACCTACCTACCTACCTATCTCTATCTATCTATCTACCTACCTACCTATCTCTATCTATCAATCTACCTACCTACCTATCTCTATCTATCTACCTATCTACCTATCTCTATCTATCAATCTACCTACCTACCTATCTCTATCTATCAATCTACCTACCTACCTACCTATCTGTATCTATCTATCTACCTACCTACCTATCTGTATCTATCTATCTACCTACCTACCTATCTGTATCTATCTATCTACCTATCTACCTATATCTATCAATCTACCTACCTACCTATCTCTATCTATCAATCTACCTACCTACCTATCTCTATCTATCTATCTATCTACCTATCTACCTATCTGTATCTATCAATCTACCTACCTACCTATCTCTATCTATCTATCTACCTACCTACATATCTGTATCTATATATCTACCTACCTACCTATCTGTATCTATCTATCTACCTATCTACCTATCTCTATCTATCAATCTACCTACCTACCTATCTCTATCTATCAATCTACCTACCTACCTATCTGTATCTATCTATCTACCTACCTACCTATCTGTATCTATCAATCTACCTACCTACCTATCTCTATCTATCTACCTACCTACCTACCTATCTCTATCTATCAATCTACCTACCTACCTATCTCTATCTATCTATCTACCTACATACCTATCTCTATCTATCTATCTACCTACCTACCTATCTCTATCTATCTACCTACCTACCTACCTATCTCTATCTATCAATCTACCTACCTACCTATCTCTATCTATCTATCTACCTACCTACCTATCTCTATCTATCTATCTACCTACCTACCTATCTGTATCTATCTATCTACCTACCTACCTATCTGTATCTATCTATCTACCTATCTACCTATCTCTATCTATCAATCTACCTACCTACCTATCTGTATCTATCTACCTACCTACCTATCTGTATCTATCTATCTAACTACCTACCTATCTGTATCTATCAATCTACCTACCTACCTATCTCTATCTATCTATCTACCTACCTACCTATCTCTATCTATCTACCTACCTACCTACCTACCTATCAGTATCTATCTATCTACCTACCTACCTATCTCTATCTATCTATCTACCTACCTACCTATCTCTATCTATCTATCGACCTACCTACCTATCTCTATCTATCTATCTACCTACCTACCTATCTCTATCTATCTATCTACCTACCTACCTATCTGTATTTATCTATCTACCTACCTATCTGTATCTATCTACCTACCTTCCTACGTATCTCTATCTATCTATCTACCTACCTACCTATCTCTATCTATCAATCTACCTACCTACCTATCTCTATCTATCTATCTACCTACCTACCTATCTCTATCTATCAATGTACCTACCTACCTATCTCTATCTATCAATCTACCTACCTACCTATCTGTATCTATCTATCTATCTATCTACCTACCTACCTATCTGTATCTATCAATCTACCTACCTACCTATCTCTATCTATCTATCTACCTACCTACATATCTGTATCTATATATCTACCTACCTACCTATCTGTATCTATCTATCTACCTATCTACCTATCTCTATCTATCAATCTACCTACCTACCTATCTCTATCTATCAATCTACCTACCTACCTATCTCTATCTATCTACCTACCTACCTACCTATCTCTGTCTATCAATCTACCTACCTACCTATCTCTATCTATCTATCTACCTACCTACCTATCTCTATCTATCTATCTACCTACCTACCTATCTGTATCTATCAATCTACCTACCTACCTATCTCTATCTATCTATCTATCTACCTACCTACCTATCTCTATCTTTCAATCTACCTACCTACCTATCTGCATCTATCTATCTACCTACCTACCTATCTCTATCTATCAATCTACCTACCTACCTATCTGTATCTATCAATCTACCTACCTACCTATCTCTATCTATCTATCTACCTACCTACCTATCTGTATCTATCTATCTACCTATCTACCTATCTCTGTCTATCAATCTACCTACCTACCTATCTCTATCTATCAATCTACCTACCTACCTATCTGTATCTATCTATCTACCTACCTACCTATCTCTATCTATCAATCTACCTACCTACCTATCTCTATCTATCTACCTACCTACCTACCTATCTCTATCTATCAATCTACCTACCTACCTATCTCTATCTATCTATCTACCTACCTACCTATCTCTATCTATCTACCTACCTACCTACCTATCTCTATCTATCAATCTACCTACCTACCTATCTCTATCTATCTATCTACCTACCTACCTATCTCTATCTATCTATCTACCTACCTACCTATCTCTATCTATCAATCTACCTACCTACCTATCTCTATCTATCTATCTACCTACCTATCTCTATCTATCAATCTACCTACCTACCTATCTCTATCTATCTACCTACCTACCTACCTATCTCTATCTATCTATCTATCTACCTACCTACCTATCTCTATCTATCAATCTACCTACCTACCTATCTCTATCTATCTACCTATCTACCTATCTCTATCTATCAATCTACCTACCTACCTATCTCTATCTATCAATCTACCTACCTACCTATCTGTATCTATCTATCTACCTACCTACCTATCTGTATCTATCTATCTACCTACCTACCTATCTCTATCTATCTATCTACCTACCTACCTATCTCTATCTATCAATCTACCTACCTACCTATCTCTATCTATCTATCTACCTACCTACCTATCTCTATCTATCAATCTACCTACCTACCTATCTGTATCTATCTATCTACCTATCTACCTATATCTATCAATCTACCTACCTACCTATCTCTATCTATCAATCTACCTACCTACCTATCTCTATCTATCTATCTATCTACCTATCTACCTATCTCTATCTATCAATCTACCTACCTACCTATCTCTATCTATCAATCTAGCTACCTACCTATCTGTATCTATCTATCTACCTACCTACCTATCTGTATCTATCTATCTACCTACCTACCTATCTCTATCTATCTATCTACCTACCTACCTATCTGTATCTATCAATCTACCTACCTACCTATCTCTATCTATCTATCTACCTACCTACCTATCTCTATCTATCAATCTACCTACCTACCTATCTCTATCTATCTATCTACCTACCCACCTATCTGTTTTTATCTATCTACTTACCTATCTGTATCTATCTACCTACCTACCTACGTACCTCTATCTATCTATCTACCTACCTACCTATCTCTATCTATCAATCTACCTACCTACCTATCTCTATCTATCTATCTACCTATCTACCTATCTCTATCTATCAATCTACCTACCTACCTATCTCTATCTATCAATCTACCTACCTACCTATCTGTATCTATCTATCTACCTACCTACCTATCTGTATCTATCTATCTACCTACCTACCTATCTCTATCTATCTATCTACCTACCTACCTATCTGTATCTATCAATCTACCTACCTACCTATCTCTATCTATCTACCTACCTACCTATCTCTATCTATCAATCTACCTACCTACCTATCTGTATCTATCTATCTACCTACCTACCTATCTCTATCTATCAATCTACCTACCTACCTATCTCTATCTATCTACCTATCTACCTATCTCTATCTATCAATCTACCTACCTACCTATCTCTATCTATC